>JARHVA010001307.1:645000-662500 GCA_037957365.1 Torreya grandis | reverse complement strand
TAGTGGCTTGCTCGGTTTGTGCTCATGAAGTCTGCATAATGGAAGCTTGACTACCTTCATTTCTCCTTGGCACCTTGCTTGGATTTGGATTCAATATTTTGGAATCATAACTTTGGCATGAGAGAGATTTTTGGAATCAATTTGGCATGGTAACTTTTCACAAGTTAAGCTTAAAACTCATGTGGCAAGGCCTCCTATTTATAGATTGTTGCAAATAGCTAGAATCAACCTAAACCATCCATCTCAAGATTGATATGTGTGGCTAAGGATTAATCCAATTATTTTATTAAAAATCCATAAATGGGATCATTAGTATTTGGGATAGAGGGGCATTTAAGAGGTATGGGAGGCATTGATAAGGCATGGGAGGGGTTAACCTTGATATTCTATGTATTTATGGCCTAGCGATGTCTTCCCAAGACATGATGTCACTTGATGATGTAGATATTCAATATTAATTTCTAAAAATAATTATTCAAGAAGTTTCCATGGAATTATTAATTAGGCTCTAATTTGGTTTAATTAGATCTTAAGCATGATTAAGCACTTTATGCACAAATTACTCAAATTGATCATAATGCCTTATTATTGGTCCAAAATGTGATTGGATTAGAATTGGAAGTCAATGTTAGATGTTTTGGAACCATTATCCCATTTAAGATGTTGTCAACATAAAATAACAAAGTCACATGTCTTGTGTAAGAGAGTTGACAAAAAAGAGTAATCTAGAGCACCTAGGTTCAAAATTAGCATTTTGACTTGGAATGATATGATTAAATTTAGCTATCCCATAAATTGCATTACCCTATTTAATGATACTCTAGCCAAAATTGGTCAAAATCCTAATTGGAGCTTATCAGTGGCCAAATTTAGGTGTCTATAGTTTTCCCTCATTTGGGAAGGAATTACAAGCTATAAGCATAGTAACAACTTCTTAAAGAATAATTTTTTTTTGTATGACTACAACTTCAATGATGATGAACTAACTACATGATGCCCCCTTGAGGGAACAATTAGCACAAGGAAAGGTCGGTAAGTGGTCCCTTGAAAGAAAGAATGGAGATGAAGGGACCAAATAAAATAAAGATGATGGGAAGAGAACACAATGATATTGAAAAATTAGTCAAATAAACTAAGAATGCAAATGGGATGGGGTAAAATGGTTTTCCCAAAGGTGACTATAAACATTGTACCCTGATAGTGGCAAGGTGGTTATAAGCATTATACCTCAAGTATGTTTAACCCAACTCACCTATCAACTTGACTCGCCTGTCTAACCTAGCTTGTTTATCCAACCCAACTCACCTATCCAACCCAACTCACCTATCCAACCTGACTTACCTGTCAACCCAACTCGCCTATCTAACCCAATTCAACTACCAACCCAACTCACCTATCAACCCAACTTGACCATCAACTCGGGAGCTCATTTTTAAAAAGTTCTTGTTTCATCCTCAAAAGTGATTCAAAGCTAGGCAACCTACTAACATTTTTATTATAGGATCTACATGGAAAGTCATCTAAGAAAACTTAATTAGTGCCTTTCACACTTCATTTGAGTGTTTTAAAATGAATTAAGAACATTGTTTTTGGGATTAATGAAAAATTTAGGTGCTTAAGTGAATGTTTTGATAATTTAGGCTTTCAAAGATACAACTTAAGACCAAGGGGTCAAAATAACACCACCCAATCATTCAAATTGGTGGTTAAAAATGAACTCACCTTTCCAATCTTTTTGTATTCAATTAGTTGTTTAAATTAGAACTTGTTTAGAAAAAAGAAGTTGTGGATGTGTATGCTCTTTTATTTGTCCCCTTTAGGGAACCCTTAGAATCAAAAGCACCATCCTTATTAAAAAATCATAGTCCAATGCTTATAAAAATGTCATCTAAATATTTTTCCAAAAACTTGTCATAGTTTGGGTGACTTTGAAAATGACCCTAAAATCTTTCTTTTTATGTCTTTCATTTCATTGCATCTTGGCTTGTGAGGGGAACATCATTATCTCCCATGAGTTATTTAGAGAATATTTGACCTAAGATTTCATCTCCTAGCATTTAATTCACCCACTCTCACTAGGATCAAAAGGTTTGATTGGTTAAACCACCTTTTAGTGATGGAGTTTCACATGGGACGTATCTGCACTTTAGACATTGCACTATATTGAGTGAATAGTAGGATGTAGTGGTTGAAAAAAGGACTAGACATTTTTACAACAAGCCAAGTTTTGTGGACACCCAACTTACATGCTTTTATTTTGAATCATTTCACATGAAAGTCATTGTGCAATTGATATCCCTAGAAATGTTCAAAAACTTGCTAGTTTAGTCAACCCCACATTGCCATACCCTTGATAGGATTTAGACGATTATACTTAGTTTATTTTAGTCATTTTTTTGCTTGGTATGTTTTGAGACTAGAACTTGTTTGTTTGTTCACAAACCATATCAAAACCATGTATTTGAGTTGATGAGGATAGAGTTATGCTACCCAAATCATGTTAAACCATTTTACCTTTGTGGTTTTGAAACATAACATTAGTCACATCATTTGAGCATGCTTACATCGTTAGGATACTTTGTTTCTAGACGCGTTTACCATTGTATCAAAAACCATTTTTTTAAAACCATTTCACATGAACTATTTAGACCTTATTTATGCACCGTCATGTTGTCTAATCTTGTCTAGCTTATTTGGTCAAATCCTAGTTTTCAACATTGAGTTTTCAATTAATCTTGATAAGTTTAGATTCAAACATTGATTGATTTTTGTTTAGGCCTCAATTCATGGGGTTGATATATAGATCTTTCTTTTTTGGGTTACATAACTTCAGTTAGTTGATTACCCAAATTTGAACACTATTGATGGTTTGTTTGTTTAATGCTTATCCTCATAATTGTTTGTGCCTTTATTTGGGAGAACACAACTTTTATTCAAGAGCCTTTTTCCTCATGCCTAATACCAACTAATCATGTTTATATTTGATTCAGTGTGTTGGGTCTATGCCAAAGTTGTTTACAAACTTGTTAGATTAAATCAAATCACATCATGCCTTTATTTCAAGTCTATATTTTGACATCATTTGGCTAAAAGTCTTAGCATAGCCTATTTGAGCCTAGCTTTTGACTTCAAATTTAGACAAAAGACTTAGCAAATTTTTTCTATTTCCTAGTTTAAACCTTGTTTGAAACACTTTAACCTAGACTTTAACATTCCATTTTTAATTCAAATGCTTGACCTTTTGTGCATATGACATTTGATGTTAGACTATTTTATGCCAAGTCTTGGTACAAACCATTTTTGGAGATATAGATACATACTTTAAACCAATCTAGACCAAGTTTTGAACCATTTGTCCTTTGGACATAGTTTTTTAGATTTTGTAAAACTCTAAGCCTTTTTTATTTTCAGAGCTTTCATCATTTATATGGATATGTCTAGATACACCTATGGTAGAGTCATACATAATACAACTTATGATAGAATGGCCACACAAAATGACCTTTATGGATTTATTCAAGACTATAATGATGATAATATGTTTTTTGAGATAGATTTATATCCACCTCATAATAATCATTCATAGGAACAAAGTCACGAACCATCTTATGATCCAACTCAAGACCTTGATTATTATGAAGAGACTTGTGAGGAAGACTTTAAATACCCAACTACAGAAATTATTGTTTGGGATATAGATCCTTGCCCTCTTTATGATAATTAGTACATATAACATAGTCAAGAACTAACTTATATCCAACTCAAGATTGGGATGATATGGTTTATTAGGAGGACTTGAATGCTTTGGTTTGTACAAGAAATCAAGTTCTATGATGTCCTTTTATTATTCAATCATCAGCTACCCCTAACCTTCATTTGGATTATATGAGATATCAACCTCCAAAATATCTAAGGCATATCATTACCATTTTAGGACCTAGTCCTTTAGCTTGTGTGAGCAATAAATCTCCACACTACCCTATCATTACCATTTTAGGACTTCATCCTTTGGCTCATGTGAGAAATCATGATACATAATGCCCTACCATTATCTAGCCATAAACCATTCATAATATAGTACCAATCCCATCCAAACCTCAACCCATCCAATCATTTAAGGGCCAAGTTATGTTCAAAACTAGTATTTTCCAACTCATTGGAAACCAAGGCCAAGAAAACCAACCAATCTAACATGTTTTTATTGAACTAATCACTTGTGACAAGTCAACTTATGATGAATCACCTATTGATCCTATAATAGTTATCAAGGAGTCTCACTCTCATGAGCTAGAATTTTTTGAGTCACTTCTTAATGATTATAACCACCTTTGGGCAAATAATTACCTTGACCATATGCCTATTTTTCAAGATTCTCGATTTGACAAGCCAATCTCTAAGGAGTTGTATCTTAAATCATTTTACCATTGTAGAGGGGTATCACTTTGATAAACCAGTCTTTGTAAAACCCATTATGCCATCACAAGCCATTACTTATCCAATAACAAATATCCAACAAGATATCATTATAATAGAATACCCATTAGATGAATAATCAGAGTTAGATTTAGGTTCTATTATTAAACCAACATCAAATTTATCATTAGAAGCTGAATCAATCTGTCTCAACATTGAATTTAGAGTCCCTTGAGTCATAATCAGATTTAAAAGAAGAATATGTTCATGGTTATTACAACATTGGTTACACATGCCTTGCAGATCAATTTGAATAAATTTGTGATCCTTGTATAGTTTTTTAGGATGAGTAATTTAGCTTCAACATAAGTTCTCCTAGTATATTCTATAAGAATTGTGTTTCCAACTCTCATTCCATTATCATTCCATAGGACATTACCACCAACCAACATAACCATATTATTGACATTACATCTCCCATAAGTGTTGATTGGTACCAATATAATCATATTATATTAAACTACATCTATGGTGACATAGTAGTTGAATAAGAACAAAGAGGCCAAGACCAAATTCATGTATCAGAAGAACACTCTCCTAGTGAAACATTTTCAAAGGTGCTAGGGGACATGCAAATTTCAACCTCAACATCTTCTAGTGAAACATTTTTGGAAGCACTAGAAGAAAATCAAAGTCAAAAGTCAACATTTCATATTAAAACCTTCTCAAAAGGAGTTATGGGACAATCAAGACAACTTCATTGGTGAAAACCTCATTGAGGCATCAATAGTTGAGCAAAAAATTTCTTCACTACTTGATGAAGATAATACCAAAGATAAAATAAAAATAGCTTCCAATCTACAACCTAATCAGATGGTAGCTACTCTCAAGATTAAACAATAGAAAAATTTGGTGGTCTTATCAAGAGCATCTTCAAAGGTCTTCGACCCCACCATAACCAAAGTCATGCCAAATATAGCATCAACAACATTACATGTGATTGAACATCCCAATATTTATTTTTTTCCTAACCATTCCACATTCCATTATCATCTACCATTCCCTTTCACAATCAAACCTGCCATCTATTATTTGTCTTTATTTACAATCTATGGCCACACTTTCCTTTATAGAGGCTAAAAATATACCTTGTATCAACATTTAAAGGAATAAAAATCAATGACCAATGAAGATCACAAAATCATTTTTTTCATCCAAATCTATAATTAATTCTTAACCAAACAGCTATTTAGACAAGGTGTGGGCTAGTAATTAACATGATCAAGTATTTTGTTTATATCATTTGTTTATTAGAACGTGTATCACCCCATTAGTAGGAAAAATAGAATAAAAAACCACACCCAAGCCAAAAACATGTACCATACCATTTCACATTGCCATGTCATTGCCATTGTTACCTATCCTTTTGCCATTGTCAAGTATCTTTCCATTTAACCCATCACTTGGGGGCATCCCTCTTACCATTTTTATTTAACCTATCAAAAACCATCATTATCCTAAAGCAATACCATTCTATTCCTATATAGACCAAAGCCTATTTTTAGTCATCCTATCTAATCTTATTTTGATCTTGGTTACTTTGGTTCTTCCCACACCTTTTGTGAGGGGATTTCAATAATATTTCAATAATTAATAAAATCCATGTTTAAATGATAGTCTAGGAAGGCAGTGTGATAGTTGATCTAGCAAGATATCTTTCATTTTCCATTTTATATCAAGTTTGTTTATGTGAGCCTGATTATAACTGTCTATGGGAAAATCAATGTCTTACCAGTCTTGCTACTAATTATAACCACCTATAGGAAAATTAATATCATTGACCTATGATATTATATCCTAGTTATAACATATGGGAAACCTAGGGGAAATATTTATTTATAATGCATTGCCACATCACCTTGCCATTACTATTTTCATTTGACTGGCCATTTGGCAGATTTGAGAACTTGTTGGGACCTAGTTGGTTTTTCTATACCTTTTATGTGGTCAAAATTATTATGAATTGAGGTCATTTAAATACTAGATGGGTCATGCTCAATTCATGTTGAGGTCACTTCAGTCCCCCTTTCTATATGCTCTCATAATTTTTTGAGCAACCTCGGCCAAATGCTCTCGCTATTTTGTGAGTAGGTATCTTGTCATTCTCTAATGAGTTGAGATACCTCACAATGCTAAAAACATTCAAATATTTAAAAATACCAAAATCATTTGTCCTATCTAAGCCTAGTCAGTTATCTTTCATCGACCTTATAGGGGCATTGTCATTATTAGGATGCTTTATTTTATTTTTGTTTTCAAGCTTTCTATTTGTTTGTTTATTTTTATATTTGTTTAATTATTTGTTCACTTCCCTGTTTGTTTGATTTCATCATTGTTGCCTTGACTCAGTCTATATGTATGTATGGGGTGATTCCTTACACACATTGTTCTTGAGTCCATCCATATTCATATGTCAACATTGCCATCATGGTTTTTATCATTGGTGCATTATTTTTGAGTGTTTATTGGTTTAAGAGTCAGTCCTTATGCATATTTTGGCTAAGTCTTCATGGTGTTCTATCATGATTCCTTCGATCATATGCTATAGTAAAAATTAGCTTCAATAAGGTCTAAAATAAATGGATCTATAGCAGTTTCTCCTTGGTACCTTGGCAAATCATCCCACTAGGCATGCCATTATGTGAACTAGGAATTTGATGATGAAGGGGAGATTAGTATTGTGTTAGTGGATAAATCAAATCAAAAGGAAACTAACTAACACCTTGATGAATAGTTACTAGGGTGAGATTAATAATAAAAACAAATGAAAAACACAACTAAAAAGTAAGGAAAAATAAGAATCTTTCACCTTCCTTAGATGCTCCAAATGTTTTGTTGTAGTGGCTTGTTCGGTTTATGCTCATGAAGTCTACATAAATGGAAGCTTCACTACCTCCATCTCTCCTTGACACCTTGATTGGATTTGGATTCAAATTTTTGGCATAATAAATTTATCATGTGAGATATTTTTAGAATCAATTTGGCATGGTAACTTTGCACAAGTTAAGCTTAAAACTCATGTGACAAGGCCTCGTATTTATAGATTTTTGCAAATGGCTAGAATCAACCTAAACCATCCATCTCAAGAATGAGATGTGTGGCTAAGGATTAATCCAATTTTGTAAATAAAAATCCATAAATAGGATCATCAATATTTGGGATAGAGGGGAATTTAAGAGGTATGGGAGGCATTGATGAGACATGGGAGGGCTTAACCTTGATATTTTATGTATTTATTTATGGCTTAGGGATGTCTTCCCAAGAAATTATGTCACTTGATGATGTGATATTCAATATTCATTTCTAAAAATAAGTATTCAACAAGTTTCCATATAATTCTTAATTATGATCTAATTTGGTTTAATTAGATCTTAAGCATGATTAAGTATTTTATGCATAAATTACTCAAATTGATCATAATGCCTTGTTATTGGTCTAAAATTTGACTGGATTAGAATTAGAAGTCAATGTTAGATGTGTTGGAACTATTATCCCATTTAGAATGTTGTCAATTCAAAATAACAAAGGCACATGTCTTGTGCAAGAGATTTGATAGAAAAGAGCAATCCAGAGCACCTAAGTACAAAATTGGCATTTTGACTTGGAATGATCTGATCAAAGTTAGCTGGCCCATAAATTACATTGCCTCATTTTAATGATACTTTGGCCAAAATTGGCACTTGAATATGTCAGTTTCATATAATTTAGCGTGTTTTAGTTTTTTTAGGCTAAGTTGTGCATTTTGATAGAAATTGGTCAAAAGCCTAATTGAAAGTTATTGGTGGCCAGATTTAGGTGTCTATAGTTTATCCCTATTTGGGAATGCATTATAAGCTATAATCATAGTAACATCTTTTCAAAGTGTGAAAAGGTCCTGTATGCCTACAACTTCAACAATTATTAACTAACTATATGATGCCCCCTCGAGAGAATGATTGGCATAAGGAAAGGTCGACAAACGGCCCCTCAGAAGAAACAATGGAGATAAGGGGACCAAATAAAATAAAAATGATGGGAGGAGAACACAATGATATTTAAAAAGTAGTCAAAATCACTGAGAATGCAAGTGGGATGGTGTAAAATTGTTTTACCAAAGGTGGTTATAATCGCTGTACCCTAATAGTGGTAAGATGGTTATAAGCATTGTACCTCAAGTATATCCAACCCAACTCACTTATTAACCTAACTCACCTATCAACTTGGCTCACTTGTCTAACCCTAGTCACCTATTCAACCTGACTCACCTATCTATACCAAGTCACCTATCCAACTTGACTCGCTTATCAACCCAACTCAATTATCCAACCCAACTCGACTACTAACCCAACTCACCTATCAACCCAACTTGACTATTAATGTGAGAGCTCATTTTTCAAAAATTATTATTTCATCCTCAAAAGTGATTCAAAGCTAAGTAAATTGATAACATTTTTCTTGCAGGATCTACATGGAAAGTCATCTAAGCAAACTAAATTAGTTCATTTCACACTTTATTTGAGTGTTTCAAAATGAATTAAGAACTTTATTTTTGAGCTTAATGAAAAATTTAGGTGCTTAAGTGAATGTTTTGATAATTTAATATTTAAAATTTACAACTTAAGACCAAAAGGTCAAAATAACACCCAATCATTCAACTTGGTACTTTAAAATGAACTCACATTTACAAGCATTTTATATTCAATTAGTTGTTTAAATTAGAACTTGTTTGGCAAAAAGAAGGTTTTCGTCTATATGCTCTTCCATTTAGACTCTTTAGGGAACCATTGGAATCAAAATCACCATCCTTATTGTAAAAGTACTAGTCTAAGGATTAGAAAGAATGTCATCTAAGTCCCTCTCTAAAAACTCATCATAGTTTGGGTGACCTTGAAAATGACCCTAAAGTCTTTCTTTTTATGTCTTTCATTTCATTACATCTTAGCTTGTGAGGGGGACATAATTAACCCTCATGAGCTCTTATGAGCTCTTTAGGGAAGATTTGACCCAAGGTTTCATCTCCCAGCATTGACTTCACCGACTCTCACTAGGATCATAAGGTTTGAGTGGTTAAACCACCTTTAGTGATGGAGTTACACACGGGATGTAACTGTATTTTGGACATCACACTATACTGAGTGAACACCAAGATGTAGTGGTTGTAAAAAGGACTAGACATTTTTATAACAAGCTAAGTTTTGTGAACACCCAATTTTCATGCTTTTATTTTTCATCATTTGACATGAAAGTAATTGTGTAATTGATTTCCCTAGAAATGTTCAAAAACTTGCTAGTTTAGTCAACACCACATTGCCATACCCTTGCTAGGATTTGGATGATTATACTTAGTGTATTTTGGTTTTTTTTTGCTTGGTATGTTTTGAGACTAAAACTTATTTGTTTATTTATAAAACATATCAAAACCATATATTTGAGTTGAGGAGGGTAGCATTATTATACCCAAATCATGTCAAACCATTTTGCCTTTGAGTCTTTGAAACATAACATTGGTCACATCATTTGAGCATGCTTACATCATTAGGATACTTAATTTTTTTCCAGACTTGTTTACCATTGTATCAAAAACCATTTATTTCAAACCATTTCACATCAACTCTTTGGACCTTGTTTATGCATCGTCATGCTGTCTAATCTTATCTAGCTTATTTGATCAAATCCTATTTTTCAATGTTATGTTTTCAATTAATCTTGATAATTTTAGATTCAAACATTGATTGATTTCTATTTAGGCCTCAATTCATGGGGTTGATACATAGATCTTTCTCTTTTGGGTTACATAACTTTAGTTAATCAATTACCCAAATTTGAACACTATTTATAGTTTATTTGTTCAATGCCTATCCTCATCATTATTTATGACTTTATTTGGGAGAACACAACCTTTCTCCAAGATACTTTTGCCTCATGCCTTATGCCAATTGATCATGTTCATATTTGATTCTATGTGCTAGGTCTATGTCAATGTTATTTCCAAACTTGTTAGATTAAATCAAGTCACATCATGCCTTTGTTTCAAGTCTAGATTTTGACATCATTTTGCCAAAAGTCTTAACATAGCTTATTTAAGCCTAGTTTTTGACTCCGTGTTTGGATAAAAGATCTATCAACTATTTTCCCTTTCCTAGTTTAGACCTTATTTGGAACACTTTGACCTAGACTTTAACATGTGAATTTTTATTTAGATGCTTGATATTTTGTGCATATGACATTTAACGTTAGACTATTTTATAACAAGTCTTAGCACAAACAATTTTTTGGGATATAGCTCCATACTTTCAACCAAGTTAGACCAAGTTTTGAACCATTTATCCTTTGGACATAGTTTTTCAGAGGTTGTAATACTCTAAGTCTTTTTGTTTTTGGAGCTTTCATAATTTATGCATATATGTCTAGATACACCTATGGTAGAGTCATGTATAATCCAACTTATGATATAATGGCTACATAAAATGACATTTATGGATTTATTCAAGACCCCAATGATGCTAATATGGTTTATGAGATAGATTTCTATCCACCTTATAATAATCATTCATGGGAACAAAGTCATGAGCTATCTTATGATCCAACTCAAGACCTTGATTGGTATGAAGAGACTTGTGAGGAGGACTTTATAGACCCAAATACAAATATTGTTGTTTGGGACACAGATCCTTATCCTCTTTATAATAATTAGTACATAGAACATAGTCAAGAACTAACCTATATACAACTCAAGATTGGGATGATATGGTTTATTAGGAGGACTTGGATGCTTTGGATTGTGTAATCAATGAAGTTTTATGATGTCCTTTTATTATTCAATCATTGGCTACCCCTAACCCTCCTTTGGATTATATGAGCAATCAAGCTCCAGAATATCCAAGGCATACCATTACCATTCCAAGACCTAGTTATTTGACTTATGCAAGCAATCAAGATCCACACCACCCTATTGTTACCATTTTAGGACTTCATCATTTGGCTCATGTGAGAAATCATGATCCAAAATGCCCTACCATTATCTAACCATAGACCATTCCTCATCTAGTAACAATCCCATCCAAACCTTAACCTATCTAATCATTCAAAAACTAAGTTGTGTTCAAAACTAATATTTTCCAACCCATTGGAAACCAAGGCCAATAAAACCAACCAATTCGAGATGTTTTTGTTGAACCAATCACTTGTGATAAGTCAACTTGTGATGAATCACCTATTGATCCTATACTAGTTGTTAATGAGTCTCACTCTAATGAACTAATATTTGTTGAGTCACTTCTTAATGATTATAGCCACCTTTGGGAAAATCATTACCTTATCCATATGCATATTTTTCAAGAGTCTTTATCTGACAAGCCAATATCTAAGGAGTTGTATCTTAACCTTTTTCCCATTATAAAGGAGTATCACTTTGAAAAACTAGTCTTTGTAGAGCCCATTATGCCATCACAAGCCATTACTTGTCCAATACCAAATATCTAACAAGACATCATTGTAAAAAAATACCCATCAAATGAAGAATCAAAGTTAGATTAAAGTTTTATTATTGAACCAACATCATATTTAACATTAGAAGTAGAATCAACTTTAGTCTCAACATTGAATTCAAAGTCCCTTGAGTCATAATCAGATTCAAAATAAGAATATGTTCATGGTTGTTATAACATTGGTTACACATGACTTGTAAATCAATTTGAATACCTTTGTGATCTTTCTATATTTTTTGAGGATGAGTACTTCATCTTTGACACAAGTTCTCCTAGTATCTTCTATGAGGATTGTGCTACCAACCCCCATTCCATTACCATTCCATAGGCCATTACCACCAACCAACATATCAATATTATTGACATTTCAGATCCCAAAAGTATTGATTGGGATTGATAGAATCACACTTTATTAAACTACATCCATGGTTACATAGCAATTGAAGAAGAGAAAGGAGGCCAAGGCCAAATTCATGTAGCAAAATAACAGTCTCCTAGTGAAACCTTTTTAGAAGCACTAAGGGACATGTAAAGTTCAACCTTAGCATCTTCTAGCGAAACTCTTGTAGAAACTCTAGAAGAAAATAAAAGTCAAAATTCAACATTCCTTAGTGAAACCTTCTCAAAGGTGCTATGGGATAATCAAGACAAATTCATTGGCGAAAACCTCATTAAGGCATCAATAGTTGAGCACAAAAGTTATTCACTACTTGATACAGATATTATCAAAGATCAAATCAAAATAACTTCTAATCTATAGCTTAATTAGATGGTAGCTACTCTCAAGATTAAATAACAAAACAATTTAGTGGTCCTATCGAGAACATCTTTAGAGGTCTTCAGCCTCACCACAACCAAAGTCATGTCAAATTTGGCATCAACAACATTACATGTGATTGAATGTCCCAATATTCTTTTGTTTACCAATCATTCCACATTCCATTATCATCTACCATTCCCTTTCACAATCAAACCTATCATCCATTATTTATCCTTGTTTATAATCTATGGTTGCACTTTCCTTTGTAGAGGCTACAAAGATACCTTGTCTCAATGTTTTAAGGAATCATAATCAATGACCAATGAATATCACAAAAGCATTCTTGGCATCCAAATTTTTAGGTAGTTCTTGATTGAGTAGCTATTTAGACAAGGTGTGGGCTAGCAATTAACATGATCAAGTATTTTTTTCATATCATTTGTTGATTAGGATGTGTATCTCCCCATCAGTAAGAATAATATAATAAAAAACCACACCTAGGCCAAAAACATGTACCATATCATTTTGCATTTCCATGCCACTGCCATTTTTACCTATCCTTTTTCCATTATCACATATCCTTCCATTTACCCCATCACTTGGGGGCATCCCTCTTACCATTTTTATCTAGCCTATTAAAAACCATGATTATCCTAAAGCAATGCCATTCCATTCCTATCTATACCAAAGCCTATTTTTAGTCGTCGTATCCAATCATCTTTTGATCTTGATTACTTTGGTTCTTCCTACACCTTTTGTGAGGGGATTCCAATAAAGTTCAAACAATCAATCCAATCCATGTTTAAATGATAGTCTATGAAGGTAGTGTGATAATTTATCTAGCAAGATATCTTTCATTTTCCATTCTATATCAAGTTTTTTGATGTGAGCCTGATTATAACCATCTATGGAAAAATTAGTGTCTCACCAATCTTGCTACTAATTATAACCACCTATGGAAAAATTAATATCATTGACATATTCCATTATATCATAGTTATAACTAGATATGGGTAAACTAGGGGTAATATTTATTTATCATGCATTTCCACATCACCTTTCCATTACTATTTTCATTTGAATGGTTGTTTGATAGATTTGAGAACTTATTGGGACGTAGTTGGTTTTTCCCCACCTTTTGTGTGGTCAAAATTATTGTGAATTGAGGTCATTTCAAGAATATATAGGTCATTCTCAATTCATGTTGAGGTCACCTCAGTCCCCCTTTCTATACGCTTTCATCATTTTATGAGCAACCTCAGCAAAATTCTATCACCATTTTGTGAGTAGGTATCTTGTCATTCTCTAACAAGTTGAGATACCTCAAAATGCCAAAAACATTCAAATATTTAAAAACACCAAAAACATTTATCCTATCTAAGCCTATTCATTTATCCTTCATCTACCTTACTAGGGCATAGTCATTATTAGGATGCTTTCTTTTGGTTTTGTTTTTAGGCTTTCTATTTATTTATTTTTTTATTTCAAGTTGTTTTTTTGTTTTCATATTTGTTTGTTTATTTGTTCGCTTGCCTATTTGTTTGCTTTCAACACTGTTACCTTAACTCGGTATATATATATATGTATTGGGTGATTCCTTTCACAAATTATTATTGAATCCATCCATATTCATATGTCAACATTATCATTGTGGTTTTTATCATTGGTACCTTATTTTTGAGTGTTTATTGGATCAGGAGTTAGTCCTTATGCATATTTTGGCCAAGTCTTCATGGTGTTCTCTTATGATGCCTACCATCACATGCTATAGTAAAAATCAACTTTAAGAAGGTCTACAATCAATGGATCCGTCGAAGTTTCTCCTTGGTTCTTTGGAAAATCATCCCATCGAGCGTGCCATTATGTGAACTAGGAATTTAATGATGAAGGGGAGATTAGTATTGTGTTAGTAGATAAATCAAATCAAAATCACACTAACACCTTCATGCCTAGTTACTAAGGTGAGATTAATAACAAAAAAATGCTAAGCATAACTAAAAAGTAAGAAAAAACAAGAATCTTTCACCTTCCTTGAATGATCCAAATGCTTTGTTGTAGTGGCTTGCTCGGTTTGTGCTCATGAAGTCTGCATCAATGGAATCTTGACTACCTTCATCTCTCCTTAGTACCTTCCTTGGATTTGGATTTAATATTTTGGCATCATAAATTTGGCATGTGAGATATTTTTGGAATTAATTTGGCATGGTAACTTTGCAAAAGTTAAGCTTAAAAATTATGTGGTAAGGCCTCCTATTTATAGATTTTTGCAAATGGCAAGAATCAACCTGAACCATCCATCTCAAGATTGAGATATGTGACTAAGGATTAATCCAATTATGTAATTAAAAATACATAAATAGGCTCATCAATATTTGGGATAGAAGGGATTTAAGAGGCATCAGAGGCATTAATGAGGCATGGGAGGGGTTAACCTTGATATTTTATGTATTTATCACCTAAGGATGTCTTCCCAAGAAATGATGTCACTTGATAATGCAGATATTAAATATTCATTTCCATAAATAATTATTCAAAAAGTTTCCATGTAATTCTTAATTAGGCTCTAATTTTGGTATAATTAGCTCTTAAGCATGATTAAGCACTCTATGCGTAAATTACTCAAATTGATCAGAATGCCTTGTTATTGGTCCAAAATTTGATTGGATTAGAATTAGAGGTCAATGTCAGATCTATGTGAACCATTATCCCATTTAGGATGCTATCAACATAAAATAACAAAGGCACATACCTTGTGCAAGATATTTGATAGAAAAGAGCAATCTAGAGCACCTAGGTGTAAAATTGGCATTTTGACTTGAAATGATTTGAACAAAGTTAGCCAGCTCATATATTGCATTTCCCCATTTAATGATACTCTAACCAAAATCAACTCTTGAATATGTCAGTTTCACATCTTTTAATGTGTTTTATTATTTTTAGGCTAAATTGTGCATTTTGATGGAAATTGGTCAAAAACTTAATTAGAGGTTATCAGTGGCCATATTTAGGTGTCTACATGAAACATGTGATCAACCATTTAATTGAATAATTAGGTATTCCCATCTATCTTTTGGTGGTATGTTAAACTAAAATTAAAGTTAGTGCCAAAATCAATAGTCAAATTCTACCAAAATTGGGATGTGAACAACTTATCCCTATTTGAAATAAACACTTCACATATTCCATGGAGTATTATGAACTATTAACACTTTTTTCCATAAGATTTCATGCATAATTTATAAAATATTAGGTATAAATTGATCCACCTTTGTAAATTTATCAATGACAATTAGAATTTTATCATTATGCTTTATATACTTAAACAATCTTTTTCTAAATTTTATGGATACCACAACCCATTTATTAGTTGTTACATCATGTTGGTAGATTTTTCCATAGGGATGAAAGTGTTAATATTTTACTCTATGGAATTAAAGGAATATTTCCACAAAATCAACAATAACCTTTTTCATTCCATGCAAAAAATATTAAAATTTCATGTCATGAGTCATTTATTTCACACATGGATATGCATAATAGTGTGAATTTTGCACTTCATCCATCACTTTTAATCTCAAGTTGTTTGTTGTAGGTACATAAATCCGACCTTAGAACCTCAAAATACCATATATTTCAAATATATAATTATGATTTATACCTTCACCATATTATAGGTAAAAAGGGTCTTTTAGTATCTATTCAAGGACCAAATCCTTAAATTCAAACTAAATTAAAGATAAATCAATAATGTATACTCATCTTCTAAGGGCATCAACAACTCTATTATATTTTACATTGATGTATACAATATCTGTATCATAATTGCTAACAATCTCAATCCTCTTATATTGTCTAAAATTAAATTTATCATGTGTGAATATGTGCCCAACTCCATGGTGATGTTTACCAACAGGTAGTGTCTCCACATTTTTAATGCATTTTCTACTATAACAAGATCTAAATCATGTGTGGGGAATTCAAATTTATGATTATTAGTTTTCTTGATTCATAAGCTACCAAATATCCCTTTTGGGATAATAAACTACCTTTACCTTAGAGGTACTTATTTAGATAGACAATTCCCCATTTAGATCTAGAATCAATAAAATAAGTGTTAAACTAAGAAATTCCTTCAGATTTTGAATGGTTGATTTATACTCAATAGTAAAAATAAAATTATTTACCTTATGCTATAGTGAATTTATTTGGTTGGAAACCTTAGATAAGTTATCAATGAACAACCTTAGTTCCTAGCCAAACCCATGAAGTTTCTAACTTTATGCACCTTCTTTGGGACAAGAAACTCCATAAAGTCTTTAATCTTTGTGGGATCAAAAAATACACATTATTTGGAGATCACATGGCCTAGGTAATGATTATTATCTTGGAAAAATTAATATTTGGATAACATACTGAATAGATTATGTTCATGAAGTAGTTGTAACATTATTTATAGATGGTCTTCATGTTCCTTTAAATTCTGAGTATACCATGATGTCAACAAGAATTATAAGCATATTTTATCCTAGGTAATCCCTAAACAAGTTATTTATAAGGTTTGGGTGAATGCACAAAGTTAGGATATAAAAAGGTTCATTTATAAGAAACCTTTTCATTTATTACAAAGAACAAGTGCCCTTTTCAAATGGGCACCTACATTTTAAAATAAAACCCAATCTAGATGATAAATAGATCATTAATAACCCTAAATTATTTACTTACTTTTTATCATAAAGGGTGTACACCCTTTGTGGGACAAATGGCATACACAATATAAAGACCAAAAAAAATAGCTGAAAAA
>JARHVA010001307.1:262500-642500 GCA_037957365.1 Torreya grandis | reverse complement strand
TATTACTAACATCACCACATTCCACATGTATCCCTATCACTTTATTTTTTTTTATCCCATTTCAATCCTTATTTTATATGAATTAGTAAAAATCCATGTTTCTTGGGATATTTACTTGCCATATGGACCTATCATGATTTCCTAGACTTACTTTTCCCCTATGGGCTATTTTATTTGTTTCCACTCTTAGCTCATGGGATGTATCTCAACGAGCTAGGATTTTAGAGTTCCCTAGCTGTATAAACCCATCCCTTAGGTTTTTGAGTTCCAGGGGTTATGCCACATGACATGATATTTAAGCCTCAATGTCTTAAGCCCTTTAAACTTCCCCTTGCCTCCCTAGGTCTCTACATTCTATGATGGTACCATATGGCATCATTACATGGCTTAGGGACCATAGGTATCTTTGACTCAGCCATCGATTCCTTGACTCTATAATATATGGGATCATGCCACATGGCCAAATATCAATGATTAAAGGATCTAAAAGACTTAACTAATTTTACATTTTGCTTATGTTGTAAATTTATGGGATGTTATGACATGAATGACTCTCAAATAATCTTCTATTTGAGAGGCCCTACTATGTGAATCAACTTTCTAAATCTTAATTGATTGTAATACCAAAACATGGTGTGATCTTGGGCATTTAAGAGTTCAAAACTTCTCCAAACTTCAACCAACCTTATACAGCTCCATGTGGTTTATTGAAAAGCATACATCCCAATTTCATATAGTGTAAGATTTCTAAGCTTAGAAAATTTTGATTGAACACTG
Organism: Torreya grandis; assembly: GCA_037957365.1. Lineage (NCBI taxonomy): Eukaryota > Viridiplantae > Streptophyta > Pinopsida > Cupressales > Taxaceae > Torreya > Torreya grandis. The sequence goes on along the minus strand of JARHVA010001307.1, from coordinate 641,723 downwards.
AAATAATCCCAAAGTCATGAGGAGTGTGATGCTACCAAGTGGTGAATGGCCATTGAATCTACATCCAAGACTTAGAATTTTCATCAAAAGACATGGCTAATAAAAATACCCTAATCTATTGATTAGAAGATCAAACATGTGTCAGGATCTAGGGGGCTTAGGGAATATAGTGGGAAAAAGTTCCCAAATAAATAGAAGACTTAAATGATTTCATGAAACTTTAGACTTGAACAAAAAAACATGAAAGATAAATAAACACATAAAACCATTAGATCTATTAGGTGATTAATAAAAATCTTATTTAAATGAAGGCCAAGTAATGAAATAAAATCAAAGGCAATAATATAGATTATGGATAGAAATTTTATTTTCCACTAAAATTAGAACTCAATATACATAAATTAAACATTTATAAATATCTTGGAGATTAGAGCAAAGCCAACATCAATCATTTTAAAAGGTCCCTTAAACCAGATATAATAATTTTTATATCAAAAGAGGAAAAAGAGGATCCCCATATAAAGTATTAATGATGGGGTGTGTTGTGCCCAATAAGTGGTGAATTATACATGGATAATGTTTTTAAACATTCAAAATCTATAATTTAAATCTTTATCTAAAGCACTACAAAAGTTAGCTTGAAAATCATCATACCTAAACACCAGCATAAACAACAAGCAATCCCTGTAGACAAAATTAGAAATATGAAGGCACTAACATTTACCTTAACCTATGTCATATTAAGTTCCATTTTTTTTATAAAATATCATCAACGTGTGCTAAAGTGATTTATTATTTTATAACTCTTGAATTCACATAAAATAATTTAGGCTTGTCTAAACAATCAAAACCTCTGTGAATAAAATATTGGTTATTCACATTGGGTGTAATGGCATGGGAATTTATATGTTTCCATTTAGTCACATATGTCCCTAACATAAATACATATGGTCCCATTCAAGGCCTTTCTCTACTCCAACTAGGTTATAAATCCTACAATGGAGGTTGCCTGAGTCACTCTTTCAAGGAAAGAATTTAGATTTTACATTTTATTCAATTTTATTCAATTTATTTCTTAGAAAGAGATTTTCTTGTTCATCCCACTAAGTGTTATGAGAGAATCATCTTCTTGATTTTTTATTAAAGCCTTTTAGAAGAAAAACAAGACTTATATTTATCTTGGATAGAGGCAAGACTACTAATCTTCTACCTAAATTTATTTTTTTAAATTCATGGCGAAACTATTTGCTACAAGCATCCTTACAAATGAGGCTATTAGGGGGTTTAAAGCATGTAAATACAAATCTAAAATAACTACTTCATGTGGTTTAAGATTGATAGGGGCCATATTATGAGTCTTTTGAAACCTAAAATTAAAATTTCTAATTAGCTTAGGAGGTTCTTTTTAACAATGAATACATATAAGGGATGTTAGTCTTGTGTTAGTCCAGTAAAACAAAATCAAAATAACACACTAAACGCTTGACACCTCTAGCCTAGACACTAGGGGGAGAATAGGTAACAAGCATCTAAATGAAAATACAAATAGAACACAAAATTAGTCATTATTTTACCTTTCTTAGAGTTTTAAGTGGATTATTGAAGTGGCTTACTCAGTTTCACATCAAGAAGTATTTATTAATGAAACTCCCTTTGCTCATTCTCTCCTTGGTACCTTGGCTTAGTTGATTGGCTTATGTTTTTATCATGGTAACACTAATTTAAAGGCTTGTATCTCAAATAATGAGAATTATAACTTTGGATTATGAGATATTTTGAATATATTTGGGCATAATAACCTTGCATAAAAAAACTTAGAGATCAATAGGTATGGCCTTGTATTTATAGCCTCCAAAAGTTAACCCTCAGCCAAGGTGAGTTAAGGTTGAAATATGTTCAAACTAATCCTATGAATTGATTCTAACTCCATTTGAGTTAAAAATTTTCATGTAATTATGATTTTAAATTACTAGGCATGGATCTTAAATTAGATATTTTGAGATATTTTGGAAGAGTTTGACAACTCATAGAAGCAATGATAAAAAGGCTTGATATTTTGATTTTTAGAATTTCCATTTTTAGATATTAATTAATTTAAAATGGATAATTTAAATAGTAATTTAATTTTTTTTTAATTATATGATTCATTTTGAATAACATTATAACTCTTTTTATAATTATCCAAGTGCCCCGCTTAATGGGTCTGTAGGCCAAACCAATTGTTCAGTCACAAGGTGATTGGGAATGAATCCATGAGAGGTTATTTTTGTATATGGTATAATACCTAAAATAGGGATGAATAAATGTGATTATAAGAATTAATTAATGGTTAATGGATGAAATTTGGAAATTTAGTGATTTATAGGCTTAGTTTACGATGTTTGGTAGAAATCAATTTGATGTCTAGTCGAAAGCCAATTATGGTCAGAATGGGGTGTCTAAAATTTTACCCTATTTGGGAAGTCATTTAAAGATATAAGGATAATAAAATATTCTCAAATAATTAAAAGTTCATGTATTCCTATTGTCCCAAACAATGATGGATGAGCCCTAGATGCCCCCTCAAGGGAGCGATCAGTAAATAAGGTTGGCGATCGATCCCTCGAAAGAAGGAGAATGATCAAACCAAAAGGTAAAGGGGGTATAAAAAGAATAATTTTCCCAAAGGTGGTTATAATCAGTAGTACAATGATATTCCCTAATTGGGAAGATAAAAAGGATGATTTCTCAAATATGGTTATAATCATCAACATAGCAAGGTAAAAAGATTATGATTTTCCTAAAGGTAGTTATAATAATTAGAAAAATGAAAATAATGATTTCCCAAAGGTAATTATAATCATTATCTAAATGAAAAAATGCCCCATTTGGGTAGATATAGATACTAATTTTCCCAAATGTGATTATAATCATTAGCACAATGAAAACATACCCCAGTCAGGTAGAAAAATGAGAATGATTTTCCTAAAGGTGGTTATAATCATTAATCATTTAAATAGATCAAAACACAATGATTTTCCAAAAGGTACTTATAATCATTAGCATGAAAATTTAGATAAAAAACCAATGATTTTTTCAAAGGTATTTATAATCATTGGAACTATGAGTGGGACAATATGGAAAATTAGAGAAAGGGGCTTACTTACTGAATCCGTACTCACAAACTAAGAGTAAGCTAGTACAAAGGAGAAAGATGGATTTGAAAAACCTAATAGTATGGAGATTCACATCCTAAATAGCAAGGATTAAATTTTTTTTTTGTTTTAATTAATCTATATTTGGGAAATTATTGGGATAGATCAAGAAATTGTTAGGTAACCAAGGTGAAGTATCACGTCTTCATTACTTGTAAATTTTTCCAAGTTGATTTTTTCTATAGCACATGATGGTATGATTAATGATATAAAAAACCATGATAAATTAGTTATAATATGCATAAGGACTAACACATGATCCAATAAACATTTGAAAATAATGCACCAATGATAAAAACCATGATGAAAATATTGATGTATGAATATGGATAGACTTAAGTATAATGCACAAGGAATCACCCAATGAATGTATATATAATAAGTAAAGGAAATAAAATAAAATAAAACAAACAAAAAAATAGGAAGACAAAAACCAATAAATAAAAATCACAAAAAACACCAAGAAATAAAAATAAAGAGACAATAATACAAAACAATGAGAATTAAAAGGAAACAAACACAAACAATGACTAATCATAATATTAGTAAAAAAAATGACATAATTTTTCCCCTAGGCTATAGGGGAAAAATGACACAAAAAAGATGATAGACATTACCCCTAGGCTATATGATATAATAAAAAAAGCAAGACAAAATGGGGAAAGTAAAGGAAAAGGAATGCGTAGCCAAACTAACTCTAGATAGACTAGGCAAGTGGACATTGCCTACATAGTTTCATGGATGAAATATCCAATATAAAATTCAAGACAAATGTAGTTATCCTAGGATATGGGACATAATAAAATGATGAGAAAAAAAAAAGAATATGTTTTAGAGGAAATATGATAAGGGTCTCGCAAAATGGTGAGAGCGTTGAAATAGAGAGTACTCACAAAATGATTAGATTATGAGATGAAGACTACATATCATTAGTGTATCAAATTTTAATAAATAGTGCACATAAGATAAAACTTGGAAAATAGTGAGATCATAAGGCTTAAAGCCAATAATGATGGGGAAACTAGATGATAAATGGGTACTTCTGAAATAGCTACGAGTCCCAAGATACTTAAGGTAAAGAAGTGGTTGAAAAGAAAAGAAGGTAAAATCAAGATAATTTGAGATAACCCATGTTTCCAAGTGATTCCTACATATTCTATACAAACATCAAGCTGATGTAGTTCTCCTAGAAATGGGAGGAAAAAAACCAAGGTAGTCTAGTAATAAACTGAATAAAGAAGATGGCCCAACCCAAAAAATTTGATGGATTTATGTCTCACATAGAGGATCTAAGCCAATTTTAATGATTTTTTATTTTTATGGTTTTTTAGATAATTTAAAAATGTTTAAGAAAATTTTAAATCCTCTCAACTCGATTGAGAATGATGAGATACTACACAGTCCAACTCATAAAATGGTGAGAGCATTCAAGATTTAAATACTCATAAAAGAGAAAGAGCATGGAAAAATGGTGACTAAAATAACCTCAATGTGAATCAAGAATTTCCTACATAGTCCCATTAGGACCTCAATTCATTGTAGTTACACCTTATAGTGGATGAATTTGACTAGGTAGAAACAAGTTCTCAAATTAGGAAAATGACATAGTATGACAAGGTAAATTGGCAATGAATGATAAAGGTGTTGTTCCTAAATTAACCATAGGTGGTTATAATTAGGAAACAATGGCATAGGTCAATGATAATAATTTTCCCAAAGGAAATTATAAATAGAGTGGAATACTAATTTTTCCTAAAGGCAGTTAGAATCAGTAACAGTGATAATGAAATGAAACAAGAAATGAAGGATAAAACTACCAAAACTACTATCATACTGGTCCAAAATACAACCTCTATCTAGAATATGTAATTAACTATTAAAAATTGATATTAATCCTCTTGTTGAAGGTCCCTAAAGAACTAATGGAATGGAACCAAGGTCAAAGGGGTTAGATATGGAGGGTAAAAATAAATTTAGTCAATAGGGAAGGTATGGTAGAATGGTATATGGTATGGTAAACAAAAGATGATGATATGGTACAATGTAATTGGTCCTCATAAATAATAATTCAAGTCTCTCAAGTAAAATAATGCTTGAGGTGTATGATGTTCATTGACTTATCAAGTTCATCTTCATCTAGTGTAGTGAGCCTGTATGCTGTAGAGCCATAATTTGAAATAATGATATAGGATCCTATCCAATTAGGTTTAAACTTTACCTTCTTACTATCAGCCATGATGTTCTTTTGGTTTTCTTTAAGAACAAGGTCACCAAGCTTGAACTCTTTATGCTTTACCCATCGATTATACTAGCCACAAAGTCTATTTTGGTATGATTGAAGGCTATTGATAGTGGCCATGTATTTTTCATCAAGTAATTCTAGCTCTTATAGGTGAGATACGATAATCTATAATTTTCATCATATAAGACACGTTTCAACTAGATACATAAAGAAGGTAACTTTATCTTGATGGGAAGAATTGCCTCAGTGCCATAAACTAGGGAATACGCAGTGGATCCTATTCAAGTGTGATAATTAGTGTGATATGCCTAGAGGGTGTGGAAGATTTGGAGTTGTTAATCATGACCATAATCATTGAAAATTTATTTAAGGATGATGATAATGGTTTTATTGTATGACTCTACTTGTCCATTACCTTGTGGGTAATATGCAGTAGAATAATGTTAGTTGATATTGTACTTGGCATAAAGCATTTTGACATCATTGTTTTTAAATGATTCACCATTATTATATATAATGTTGGATGTGATACCATAATAGTAGATGAGATGATTGAATATGAACTTGTAAATCTATTTTTTAGTCACATAAGTGAAGGGTATAACTTCAACCCACTTAGTGAAATATTCAGTAGTGGTAAGGATGTGTTTATGTCCATTAGATGAGTTAGGGTTAATCTTCCTAATGAGATCGAGTCCCCCTATTGTAAATGGCCATGTTTTAATCATTGGTTTTAGTTTTTTGGTTAGGGAATGAATCATATTGGTATGCATTTGACACTTTTCACACTTTCAAACATAAGAAAATACATCTACTTCCATTGTCAGCCAATAGTAACTAGTTCGTAGAAGCCTTTTGGCTAGGATGGCCTCGTAGGTGTGGGCTCCACATAATCCTTCATGAACTTCCCATAGTGTTAATGTTATTTATACTAAATTTACATAAATAAGCATATTTCCATAAAAATTGTGGCAATAAAGGTTTGGGCCAAGTAAGTAATGGCATGAGGCTTGGTTGGTAAAGGCCTTTAGTTATTTATGTGCTAGGTTTGGTGGCATGATATGGTCATGAAGATAGGTAAATAGGTATGAATACTGTATAGTGTTAGGAATAACAATAACATATATCATTGTCATGGTTGAAGGTTAATGATCAGGTGCTATAATATTTTTAATAAGGAATTGATGTTATTTTTCTTTATCAATGTGGTAAATCAAAGAGCTGATGGTGGCCATAGAATCTGCCAAATTGTTATTAGCCTAAGTATGTGTTCAAACTATATGTCAATGATATTCTATTTTATAATTTTTACCATGGCCTTGTATGGTAATAACTTGTCATATTTGGTCTGAAAGTGCCCTATAACCTATTTGATGATTAATTGAGAATCACCATAAACCATGAGATGCTAAATATTCCATTATACTACTTGACAAAACCCTGTAACAAGTGATTCATATTCATCCATGTATCAGTATAAATAAATATGATAGATAATGATTTATGAATAATATCCCCCTCTAGTGTGATAAAAAATAAGCCTACTCCTGATCCATGTGATGTGAACAAGCCATCAAAATGTGGCTTTTACTGTTGCTCCTTAGGAGGTGTTTCAATGATTGTCATTATGGACTTTATTGGAGATTAAAAGGTAAGGGGTTCAATATATACAATGAGAGATTAAAAAATTTTATATCTAATTAATTTACCCTTTATAGCTTTTTGTTTGACATACTCAATCTTGAACTCACTCAAAAGCATGATCTATTTAGCCATGAAGCCTTATAAAGTTGTCTTGGATAATATATACTTGAGTGGATCTATTTTGGAAATAACAATGGTCTTGTTTTTAAGCATGTAGTATTAAAATTTTAGGTATATAAATACCATAGCTAAAAAACATTTTTAATTGACATATAATTGTATTCATATGCAACTAGTGTGTAATTTAGATAGTACATGACATGTTTTTTTTTTATTATCATAATGTTGAGTTAGAAGTGCCCCCAGGGATTTTTCTATGAAAAATAAATATAGTAGAAATGAATTCTTGGAATTGGAGGTAATGCAATAGGTGGATTGGAAATATATTCCTTGAGATGTTGAAAATCTTTCTGATAGTCTTTATCTCAAGGACATGTCACACCTTTCTTCAGCAAGTGAATGGATGATATTTTTTGGCTAATTATGAGATAAATTGCCTGATAGATTATATATTGACCTATAAACTATGGATCTACTTCAAATTAATTTTTTTTTTGGCATATTAATAATAGCTTTTACTTTGGTAGTGTTAACTTTAATTCCTTGATAAGAGATGATGAAGCCTAATAATTTACCTGAAGTGACACTAAAGATGCACTTCTTAAGATTGAGTCTGACCTCATGTTCATGAAGTCTCTCAAATATTATTCATATTGTAGATAAATGATCAACATAGGTCTTTGATTTACGTAATATATCATCAACATAGTCTTTAACAATGTCATGCATCATATCATGTAATATGATGGTCATGTCTCTTTGGTATGTGGTCCCAACATTCTGAGGCCAAATGAAATAAATTGATATAAAATCATTCCCAATAGAGTGGTGAATTTTATATTTTTTTGGTATTCTAGTGTAATCCTAATCTAATTGTATCCTAAAAATCCATCCATAAGTGAAAGCATTTCATACCATGCAGTAGAGTTGACTATCATGTCAATGTTCAGTAGAGGAAAGTCATCTTTAGGGTAGGCCTTGCTTATATCTCTAAAATCAATGTAGATTTTGATTCTTTCAATCTTATTATTAATGAGTAAAACATTTGAGATCCACTCCAAATAGTCAATCAACCAAATGAATCACATTTCTAAGGGTTTTTCTAACTTTTTATTTACTAATACAAGAATGCATCTTGTATAAGTTTTAATTTATAGGTTTGGCATCAAGATGTACAATAAGGTGGTGTGTAAAACCAAGGTGGGGTCTAAACCTAGGATGTCTAAATAGGCCCAAGAAAATATGTCAATAAATTCCCTCAAAAGGACTATAAAAACTTCACATTCCTCTTTAATGAGGGGCATGTCTAATTTGATCCATTTTGGGCCATCTGGAGTCTTGATGCTAACTTTCATAATATCTTCTAATAGGAGAGTTGAGTCATCCTCAAAAATGGTTGGAAATGATTGAAATTAGCCTAAAAATATAAAGTCATCTAGTTGGACTAGTTCTTTGATCTCTCGTAAACAAGATGAATCTGAATCTCCCAATGGCAGGGATGGCCATGTTACAAATATTGTTAAAAATTCCTAGGCAATACGATCAAAGGCATGTTGTTATGTTGAATAAAACTCAGACCCAAAATCAAGTTCATCATTGGTGGTATCCTAAGTTTTATTTAAAGAAAGGTGAACGTCCCCATATAATGGTGCCTAAAATAGGTTTTCACCAAAATACTAGCCTTTCTCTTTACTTTTACCTTGGTCTAAAAGTGCTTCAATGAGGATTTTACTTTGGAACCTCAATGTTTTAATCATTTATTTTTGGCTAAAGGTGTTCACCCATTCTCCAAAATAGACTATAGGATCTAGTTTGACATAGAACCCTTGTTTATGGTCTCCCAATGGAAACATTATCTCTTAGGCCTAAAAAATCACAAATGGCCTCATCATTATCAAACTCATCTACAGGTAATGTGGATTATTGTTGGTCCCATGTTATAAGTTAAGGCTGATATAGAGGAAGTAGGTTGTGTTGAATAATTGGGGTAATGGTACAAATGGCATGTGAGTCAAATAAGTTGGTGTTAGTAAGGTCTTTATAAATGTTTTGATCTGACTCTGATTCATTATTAGCATCAATGTCACTAGACATTTGCATTGGATAATGAATAAGATACATGTGGTCACCCCCAAGAAATTTAAATAAAATACCATAGGTTCCTTTGTATCAAGTTATATAAATTGGCTGAAGATTACCCTATTGATTTGGCCTGAGGCCTCCTTCTTCATAGGCTTGGTTCTTCATGATCCTCATAGGGATGGGATATTTTTCATTTTTGTATCAATCACCAATTTGTCATTCTATAACCAAGATTCATCATTAGCAAGTGGGTCTTATTTTTGGCTAATGGCTAGTGTGAAAATGACATGAGCTAGACTATGAAGTTTGGATTTTATCTTTCATTTCCATTTCATGTAAGTTTACTTGCCTTTAGGTCTTTCATAAGACTTGGGGTTCTATGGAAGCTTGGAAATGTGAAATATGTCATAGGTCAAATATTATCTTGGGTCATTGTCTAAAATTGTAAAATGATTAGACATTTCAAGAGGAGGTATATGTGAATATGAATCAAAACTATCTAGGTCTATGTAATTGACCTCTAGTAACTCAATAAGTATTTCTTTGTCTTTTTCCTTTTTGGAAACTAGATCTAGGCCAAAATGGTAGTTTTAAATTTTGTACTTAGCCTCCAAATGTTTATAATGTTGATAAGGCTATAAGTCTCCATTCATGGTTACCTCCATGCCTAAGTGAAATAAATTGAGACACTAATGCAATGTTAAAGGGATTGCACAAATTTCATGTAACAAAGGTCTACCCAAGAGTAAATTTTAAGATAGATCTAGGTTTAACACATGGTAAAGTGTATCGTAGGTCAAGGTCCCAATGATAATTGGAAAGCTTATGGTGCCTTGTGATTCTCATTCTTCATTTTTTCAAGCCTTGATGGTGATTATTTTTGGCTATAGATCAGTTATTATAAATCCAAGGTACTTGATGAGCTTTAGAGACATAATATTCAATCCAGATCCTTTGTCTATGAGGACACATTTGACTTTGTTCCATGCTATAATAGATTCAATGTATAATGGATCATTATGGATAGGGGCAAGGGACAACATATCACATTGGTCAAAGGTTAACTGTTGTCCTAGTGTTACATGTCCAACCAAAGCTTGGAATTTATCTAGGGCTATGTCATTTAGAACTTGGGATTGACCTAGAATCTGTATTAAGATGTTCTTATGGATAGTAGACATATGCAAAAAATCTAAAATGGAGATTTATGTGGGCATATTCTAAAGTTATTCCATAATGTTGTATTAGTTTTCCTTAACAACGGTATATGGGTTCTTCCTAGCTAGCATAATAGGTTGGAATGGTTTTTTGGTAGGAGGTTATGGGACTAGAATGGTAATCTTTGATTTTTAAGTTGTGATTTCATAATCAGGATTGGATATAGGATTGTTGTTGCTTGAAAATGATGATGGAGATGGGCTAGATAGGATAAGTCTCAATTGTTGGTGTGCTTGGTTATGATCATGGGGTAAGGATGAGTTATTGGTATAAGGTCTGAAAATAGTAATCCCTAATTATTTTTGCACTTATTTGTAGTAACAAGTCAAGAAAAGATTAATATCATAGGTGGATTAATTGTAATTATTTGGAAATGGTCCTAGATTATTAGCACTTGGTCTAAGATTAATGGTGATGATTGAAATGTGACCTCCCACAATATGACATATAACTTTAGTGTAGTTATGTGGAAATACATGGTAATTCTATTGGTTGGTGGAGTCATTTTAGCCTTGGTTCCTATCATTCATTTGACATTGTTTTAGATTAAGGTAAAAACAAGTTTTGAAGGGACCTCGAAACCCTATACAAGGAGAAAGATAAACCTTAAAGCACAACCAGGTTAACAAACAAACTTGATTACAGAATAGAACCTATACCAGGTTTTACAGGGAACTATTGCCAACAAATATGATCATGAAAAATAGCTGTCAAAACACTAATCTAAAAGTTACCAACTGGAACAACAAGCTGAACAACCTTCCAGACTAGTAACCAGCCAACCAAAAAAGTGACTAGTTTACAGCCCCCAAAAAATAGTCATCAGAAGGGAACTTTGGATGAATCTTTTAAGTTAAGATTTTTCTTTTTACATGACCGAAGATTCATATCTAGAGGAGGAACCAAAGGCTTTGACTTCTTCCTCTTGACTGCTATCCAACCATCCTCTACCTTGGCTACCTCAGCAACCCATACCTCAGAAGATAATGATCTTTGGACTCCAGTGGGCATTAACTCCTTGTAAGAGTCAGACACAATCTAGCTCTTAGAAAGATCCTCCAAAATAGGGGAAGAGACCACCACCTCCTCCTCTGGCTCAGCTGTATCACTAACCACAGCCTCTGCAAGGGTTTCATTAGAATGATTCTCCAATGGTTCATCTTCATCTTCTGATTTAGATTGTGAACTTTCCTCATTCTCGGTCTTGGATTCAATTGTTACTTCCAGAGGTTGTTTGTCCAAGCTATGTTCAGAGAAATCCTTAGGCCACCAAGAAGGTGAACGTCTAGGATTGGTTTTCCCAGCAACACAATGAGCAGCAATATGTCTCGTCTGGTGACACTTCCTGCACCGAAAAGGGATCCCCTCATAATACAATATTTGTGTCCAGATACCCCTTGGGGAGTCAATGAAAATCGCCTTAGGAAGGCCCTTTGAAACATCCAGATCTACCAAAAATCATGCACAAGTTGAATGGTGACTATTCATACTATCTTATTCATATAAAAAATCCCCTATGGTGTTTCCAATGGTTTTAAAAACCACCTCTTGCCACAAGTGTATCAGAAGATAAGGGAGCTGCACCCATATAGGGAGCTTGTTAAAGGATTCTGTAAGAGGATTAAAATCCTTATGCCAAGGTTTGGCCATAAGAGGAAATTTGCCCTACCAAGAAAAATTATTGTGACACAATATAGACTTTCTATCTTTAGGGCTTTGAAATATTACTATAAAGAAACCTCTGGTGCAAGGCTAGATTTGACTGTCTTTAATTTGCAACTAGTTCTTGGCAATCCAGTTCTATAGATCTACAAAAAAGGGCCAGAAACCATAGAAACAAAAAATGGCAGCATAAGAGGAAAACCATTTTTTTGATTGGAAGATATTTTCTGCTAATTCAGGGTCTAGAGTTACCCTAATAGGTTTTAAAGCACTTACAGGCAAAACCCAGGTTGGTCCAAATGTTGCTTGAGGCTAATTATCATGTATATCCACTTCGGAGGCCGCCACATTCGCATAAGTTCTCTCCCCTGGTCCATACCCTGAACTAGGAATGTTGGCCAGATGTAAGGCTACAATATCTTCAATCCCCACAAAAGAAATCCCTTTAAGGGTATCCTGATTCCTCCCTTTACTAACAGGAAAAACCTCATCCATAACAGCCACAGCCACACCGGCCATCGGGTTTACAGCAGTCGGATTCAAATTTTTAGAGCTCACGCGTGCAGGAGCAGTTAGATTCATTTGACATTGTTATTGCTACTATTGATATTATTATTTTTATCATGAATATTGATAATGTTATTATTACAGTTATGGCCTTCATTGTTATTATTGATTATTATTGTTATGTTTCAAAAAAGGGTTTTATGTACAACACAATGTAATGAGGTGGCCTCTAACATTTTAGGATATCATTGGAGGTAAAATACGCTTAAAGGCATGAGTTACATATATGCAGTCTTTGACAACCTATTGATGGAATAGATGGTAGGGCATGCAAGTTATTGATAAGGTTTTTTGAATGGAGGTGTGGTACCTAAAAGGTAGTGAATCTCTATGTGAGTTGGATAGAAGGTTAGATTCTAACCTAAAGTGGGTAGGTCTCAAAACAAACTCAAAAAGGAGGAAGGGTAAGGAAAAAAATAAGGCTCTATGGTTTTCAAGAATTACTTCCCTAGTTGGTTTCTAAACAAACCTATGCTCTCAAAAACTATGCCTATTGGTAGCAAAAATTTCAAACACATAATCATACACTATAAAGAAGTCTAAGGAGATAACAATGTAAGAAATTCATAAGCCTTAAACAAAAGTTGTTCATTTTAGGGTAACTATTGCACACTCTTACTTAGGATATTATGGTTTAGGCTAGTGAAGTATCTAAGGTAGCTTAAACACACACAAAATACATCAAAGAAAGCACTAGTCACAATTAGAATTATGAATCAAACAACTTGACTATTTTAACCAATATATTTTACCAACCTTTTAACATCTATTGCACATTTATAGATCAATAAATCAATTATTATAATCCATAATCCATTCATAAATATTTCACACTAAATATTATTGAGACATAAAACCAAATAAAGTAACAACTAATTACACTAAAATTGGAAAGAAAATATACAAACACATTCATTGATGATGAAAATTGATACTGCTCCTGTATTCAAAATTCTCTAAAAAAAATCCAAGTTATATTATAATTATTTATATAGACTTGGGGAATGGGTTGCTTCATCCTTCAAGTTCATGCAAGGTCATTACAAGTGATATGTAGAACATGAGTTCTAACTATGGTTCAAAGATGTATAAGAGTCTACTTATAGTTATCAATTTAAATTAGCTTTTACAAAAGTTATAGAACATGTGCATGTGTATAAAGGTACTTTTTTAAATTATAGGTCAAACTTCATGATAATACATTTTTAATAGGTTTTGGGAATAACCTATTGATAATTTAAGTTATCTATTTTCAAGTGGAACTCATACATAAGTACCGCTTTACTAATGTTTTAGAACTAGTGACACTATTGTTAGTTGTGACCAATCTAACTGAATTGTGCATTATATGCTCACCCATGCCTTTATAGAATATCCCTTTGGAATGATTTATAGGGTCTTAACTCAAAATAATTTATAGTGTTCACTTATTTTACCTTTGAGATGCCATGTAACCATATTAGCTCTAAGACATGCGTGTTCATATGATAGCTTAACTGTGAGACCCAATGTCTATCATTAAATATAGCTCAAGTGTCCAAATATCTACATGCTCTATTTATATAAATATATTTAATACCTTTTAAAATATGAATATTTCCTTTAGGACACATGTCCTTACCTCATTTGGTCTAGATCTTGGAAAAGCTCATCATCGACTTGCACCATTCAATCTTGTACATGATGGAATGCAAGTATGGCACTTAGAAGCTCCACAGGGCCTTTATGTTCTTTATAGTCTAAAACCAAATGTTTTTTTTCACTTGGTATCTCCTCACTTATTCTAGGACCTTTAAATTTTCCATGTTGATCTCACACAGTCAATCATCTATAGTTAAGTTAATGTAGTTTGTAGATCTTAATTATTTGACACATTTACTCCTATGAGCTTGACACTTGTCATGTACTCATTACTTTTAAAATTATCTATCAATCTTACACTTTTGGATCAACACTAGTTGTCAATCTTCATGGGCCCATTAACCTTTGATTTTAAGCTTAAATTTGACATTCACATGACCATCAATTATGTCCTCGTGATCATCAATGACATATATGAGACCAAAATTTAATCCCCTATCATTTTATTTTTGATTTTAAATTTCATGTTTATATGACTGTCAAAGACATCTATGCAACTAAAATTGACTTAACTCCCTATGAGTTGGATACTTGTTTCCTAGTTCATTCTGCTCTGTAATCATATAGGAAAAGAGGACTTCACATATGTAACTTTAGACCAAAGTATTGAAAAAGAACTTAAGACACAATTTAAATCCTAAGGTTTTATAAATATTAATAAATATGAATAAATCCTAAGTCCAAGCTAATGTTAGAAAGGTGCTCATGTGTGCCACTTGGCAACTGCTCAGGGCTTCTGAGATCTTAACTTATTGACCCTATAGAAGGGCTCGTAGATCATTAAATTTACATATGGGGCTCCCATGATAGTGGAATTTTTCACCCTCATAAGGATCTTTACCATTTCAACCATTTCATGCATCATTTGATCAATTATATTAGGCTTCTAAGATGGTGACGCTTGTCACCCTCATAGAGCTCAAGAAGTTCTTTGACATTTCAACTCGATCTCACATAATTGGATTAATTGGGCCCAAAAAATACATGCTATAGGGCTTAGTTTGGAATTTTTGACTTGTACTTTAATAATATAGGTATTCCAATTGGAAGATCTCTATTTGGTCCATTCCTGTAGGCATAAAAATAAAGGACTTAGCATAATACTTTAGGAAATATATAAAGGACCCTGCATAGAGATTTTAGCCCAAGGTCTTTGTTGTATTTAATAAATATGTTTAGGGCTTAGGTTAAAATCTTAGACTAAGTTAATAATAAAATGTCATCTACTCATGGGTGCCACTTGGTAATAGGTTATTATTTCAATGATTTTATCTAGGGAAAATGTTTTGAAGACCCTAATTTTGTTAGATAGAATGTCTAAAATGCAAAGTCCAAAGGAATTATCCTTTGAAAAAAAATCATAAGGGTAAGTGAATTAGGTCTAAAGGGTATATTTCATAGGTAAAATGTCTAGGATATAAGTCCCAAAGGGTAGTTTTCACAAATCCTGAAGGGTAGGTTCAAAAGGGCTGAAGGGCAATTTTGTTAGTGAAAGTGTATTGACAAGATTATTCTATGGAAAATGTATCAAACAAATTTCTTGAAGAGAAAATTCCATTGGGAAAAGTTTTTAAAATTATGCCATAGACCTAATTTCATTAGACATAGTGTCTGAAATAAATATGCTAAAACAAATAAGTTCATGGCAAAAAGCTCGCAACAATAAGTTTGAAAGAGCTCAATAGCTTCAAATAAGATAATGGAAAAAACACCAAATAAAGACAAATTGCATAAGTCCATTAAAGATAAGCCCAAAAACATAATCCTAATAGAATAATATTGATAGAATTATAAATATAGTATATTAAAACACATCACCAATGCCATCTTACCAAAGTATGAAAGGCCAATAGTTAGTCTTTTCCCAAAAATTTACATTAAACACATATAAGCAAGGCTCAAAGTTAATACCATAATCTTAAAAACTTGGGTCCCCATTTTTGTAAATAAATAGGGGATGGTGGTTATAATAAATGGTGACTTATAGGAGGAATACTCTTGAGTATTCAAAAACCAAGAACTCTAATTATCAATCCTTAAATCAATCATAAAGTGTGTCATAGAAGAATACTTAAATCAGAAACATGAAAGAGACTCCTAAGTTCTTGCACACAAAATAATTTCCTTATAATTTATTGGATATATGTATGTCAAACATGTAATTTATTTAACCTTTATTGTGGTGAGTTTTTCAAAAGCTTGATGAAACTATAGGTTTTGTTTTAGTGTCTATTAAAGATAAAAAAGGGAAGCTCAGGCATTGCTCTACTACCATCCAAGCATCCATAACTATGATATAGATACCTTGGGATCCTTCCCTTCTCATTCCATTATTTTATTTTTATCATGATGTGTGGTACATTGAGCTTATTTCATCATGCGAGTCTTTTGATTTTTTTAAGATTTTCTTTTGCTCTTTTGAACTCATTGGTTCTTTATTTTTTTATTTTGTTCTTGAATTAAAAAGAGAAGAGATGGAACCCTAGTAAGCTGGTATAATAATAAAAAAAATCATTACTATAACATCCCTATCAATGATATTTATACCCATAATTATCATTTACAATAGGTATCTAATGTGATAAGTGTATTTGATCCAATAAAATAAGAAAACTTTCTAAATTTGTATGAAGTACTCTAAGATCAACTTCCATATGCCTAGTAAAATTATTTAATTGTGACACCATCTAGAATAATCCATTATTACCTACCTTCATCTTAAAAACTCAAAAGCATATAAATACACTTAATCTATAAACTAGTCCCAAATTGCCTATTCTCTTTTTACTTTTACCCATTTCTACAAGTCCTAATCTCAATTGGTTTGGATTTTAACTTGGTTCTAGTTAGAGAAAACACAATTCCAATTGTCAAAGAAAGCAAAAAAAAAATCTAGGAAAGTCAAAAACCTAAACTAAGAAAGTAGGAATCTAATATAAGAAATCAAAATACTAAAATCAAGAAAGATTAATCTAAAAGTAGCAAACTAATCTATGAAAGAAAAAAATCTAATCTAAGAAAGAAAAAAAATCTAATCTAATCCTATGTCTATGCTCATTTATTCCTCATTACTTAGTAACATTAGCAGATGGCATAGCCCTGAAGTAGTGCTTCAATAACTATCCATTGACTAGATACATATGCTTGTTGCTTTGTAGGTCCTTAAAACAAAAAGTGTTGTTGCCCATGATATTTGAAACCTAGTATGGTCCAATCCATAGTGGGGAAAAATTATCATGTTGTCCTTTTTTGTCATGGAATTTATCCCAAAGTAACACTAGATCTAAAATTTTGAATACTTTAACTCTTTCTCTCTTATCAAACCACCTTTTTTCCACATCCTAGTATTTGTTAAATATCTATAAGGCTTCATTTTTTGAATCTTTCATTTCTATTATGTCCAACAATCTTGATTCTACTTTATCAATTATGTATTCTTATATGAACTGATAAGCGGGTAGCTTCAACATAATAAGGAATACTAGTTTACATCCATACACTAATAAGTAAGGTGAAGCTTTAAGGGATTGTTTGTATCGTGTCTAGTCTACCTAAAGAGTGTACTTCAAGAGATTATGCCAGTCTAAGGGTTTGTCCCCTACTAATTTCTTAATTGAATCAATCATATTTTTATTTATTTATTTTTCTAGTCTATTTCCTTAGGGGTAATAATTAAAAGCTGACATGATAATAATAATCTAGTTGTCATGTTCCCACTCATTAAATTCTACTGATATGAAAGCTGATCCATTATCACAAACCAAAGAAATGATCATACCAAATGTGGTTGTTATGTGTTCCTCTAAAAAGCAAATTATATTCAATAAAATATTCATCATGTCTATAAATCAATCCTGACTTAGAGAAGATAAAACATACCTACACTTCAGATTGGGAATACACTTGTTAAGCAAGAGCATGACCAATATGGGGATCCACTAGACCCGATTAGGGGATCACTTGTCACAACATATCATACTAGGAATGGTTCTAAAGCCTATAGTATAACATAATTACACAACAACCCTAATGGATTCCTAAGGTTTAAAGCATTCACTTATTATAATTACAAGAAAGTAAATCTAATCTAGTGCACACCAAAGCTTGTGGCACAAAGTGGGGGTTATAAAAAATAAAATAACTAAACTAAATATGTATTAGAAGATATATACTAATGTCAATGTATACAAAATAATAATACATGGGAGAAGAATACAAATAAATTATATATCTACTCTTATAAAGGAGAAATAAAGTTAGGAATACTTACCTTTGAAGATGAACCCATTGAACCTCAATCTCTCCTTTGGTCAAGGTGGTTAGCAAGAGATTATTATGGTATGTAAGGATAATGAAGATAAATCATCTCTAGGCTACACAACCTATCTAAGCATATAAAATACTTATCCATAAGATAAGATATGTATCTCCAAATAAAGTATGAAACCCTAAGCTTTATTTCTCAAGTATAATGGTCAATAATCAGATGTTCATTCATACTTATTCACTATTAATTCTTCTCTTATGAAATGGTGGGAAATAAAATTATATATATATAAGTAGATCTTTACCTAAATCCTCCCAAAAATATAAGCTATATAGGGTTGACCTAGTTAATCCAATGTGTTTTCAAGGGCATTCACTAGGTCTAAGCTAGGTTATCCAAAAGGATAACAAGCTAAGAATGTAAAAAAAAACCCTAACTTGTACTGGGTCAACCGAATCGACCTAGTACAAACAACTAAACAAAAAAGAGTTAAGTCAATAAAAAGAGGGATGGAAAGAGGAAAATACTAGAATAGGTAGGACTGAGAAGAATAAGATTAGGGTTAATGGTTTTAGGAGACAAGTGTGTAGATGGCAAGTGGCAAAAGGGACAATAATCTTATGAATAATCAATGGTCTACCCACCCCTTTCCTAGTGTACCCCTAGAGGTATGCACTTAGAGATATGGAGACTCGATAGGTTCCTAAAAAATACAAAGTTTTTGTAATCAATATAAGTTTCAAAATATTATGTTTATAAATATGCCCCACTCAAAGCTCATCACATGTCACATAAGTGTAACATGGGATAGTGCTTCAAGTAATAAAACATGATAACACACAATGCTAATGATAGGTAAAGCGTAGTAATAAACAAAAAATATAAATGAAAGGACTAAATTAAAAAAAAACCTTTAACTTACCTTAGTGTCATAGATAAAGATGTGACATCAAGAGAAAGTGAAGGCATCTAATGTGAGGAACACTAGGCAAACCTGTAAAAGTTAGAGCAAAAAATAACCAAAAATTGAAATTTTTGGAAGATAAGAATGTGATAGTGTAAAATAATCTCTACATCATCATGAATCCAATGTATTTTATAGTTTGTAAAATGGATGAGTAGAAATACAGATATAGGCAAAACAAAGAATCTACAAGATAATAATTAAAGAATTTGAATTGCTAAAAGTGTTTCTTAAATAGGACAAAAGAAAAGTTATTTGTATTTTGATTTGTAAGAGAGGGGAAAAAGAGATATGGAGATAAAACAAACTAGGATGGTGAGGAGATGATATGATAGATATGAAAAGGATCCATAGGCAATGACAGGTACACTATAGGTATGCATCTATGAATCTCAAACCAGTTTTGAAATTTTTATTGAATTAAGTGTATTTTTAGTAAAATTTGATTTGAATAATTTATATATGTCAAAATGAAAAAAAATATATTATAGGGGTAAAAAATAGGAAGATAGAAAATGGGTTTAAAGGGTTTAAGAAGAAAGTGAGAAAATAGAACTTTTTCAAGAAAATGCAAAGGGTCAGCAGGTAAAAAGCATTGGGTCAACCTAGTCAACCTAGTAGGCTAGAAATGAGTAGAATCCATAGTACCAACCCACTAGGCATGGTTGAACCTATACATTATACAAGTTGATGGCTTAGTTTGGAGTTACTAAGTGGTCTAAAAGGTCCAAAATGGAAACTCGACACTAGGGAGGAGAAGAGAAGGGGGTTGACTTAGATTTTTGAGTCAACCAGGTGAAAAGATAGGAAAATTTTGGTTAAACTACAACTAAAATGATATGGAAAAGAATGAAAAAGGATAAAAGAGGGATAAAATTGCCTAAAATTAATAATTAATGTCAAGAAATACTGAGTAGGCTAAAAGAATAAAATGAAGTAATTTAGGCTTGTTTTGCTTTAAAAATGTAAAAAGAATGTATTATGACTATACATGACATGAAGAAAATGATACATCCTTTGTTATTTTTTTGGTGCAAAGATGATGTAGATTTTGGAGACTTGTAGATATGGCATGGTTACTAGACTTATTAGATAGGTTATTAGATGAAGATAGGGCTATACTAGGATCCATAGGTCTAAGTAGGATAGCTGATATGTGTTGAATCCCCCTCAGTATTGATCTATTAGTCATGATCCTTAGTTTTTGGGAATTATTGACTAACACCCTCATATGGGAGGTGGATGGGGATATATTAGAGGTGGATATCATGATAGAGGATGTCCACACCATCTTGGGACTACCTATACTAGGAGCGCAAGTAACCATAGGGATATTAGATAGCTTAAAGGAGATAATATCCTTATCCATATGAGATATAGGCTCAAAGATGATATTAATAGGTAGGATATTCAACATGTTTGATGTCTATAGATCATATATTCTAGACATTCAAAAGGTTTTGATAGGATTTGTGACATAATGGGTGCTATGTCACAAGTTAGATGAAAAGGTACCATTATTCATGCTAGCCTTGAGCAGGTTGATCATGGAGGAGTGAGTTATATATGATTTAAGATCTATCATCTAGGTCAAAATCATACATGGTCTATATTAGATGTTAGTCATAGGGTATAATACCGTGAGACTAATCATATTGCTGATAGCTTGGATATATGAGAGGTTTCCTATGTATCAACCAACTGGGTTACCTGATGCGATTGATGATAAGTCACCTTGGGTATGGAGATGGAGAGAGGACTAGGTAGCATGGTTTATGCTCCATTTGCCAATGTTATATTTAGTGACATGTAAATACATTATGTCAAAGCCATATGGAGACATAATGACTACATGGGTAAGTTGGGACATAGTTATACCATTGACAATGAGGATAGAGGTTGTTAGACACTATATATTGGAAAAAGCTACATAAAAATGCATGGGTGCTAGGGTAGATGGGCCTACCTCATCTAGTGACACTGATACTAATTCATGAGTAGTGGGATCAACATGTGAGGGAGCTATGGGGGAGGAGAGGAATAGGGCCATAAATAGTGAGGCTAACATTCAGACCATGAACTAGTTGGGCACAATGAGGAGCTAAGTAAGAGGATAGGGATGTGGAGGTAGAGATACTAGATGTACCACTACTAACTCCATAATAAGATGAGTAGTTACCATCAAGGACATGAAATTGATGGAATTAGGAGGATTAGGAGAGAGTGGAGACTATTACCATCGTAGATGATTCTATAGTTGACCCAAAGGAGATGATAAAGAGACCACTCAGACATAGGTTGAGATGGACACTAGCCATGACAATGGGGTTTGAGCTGAGGAGGTGACCTATAGAGGAAGTGATAGGAGGCTACATATATGGGGAAAATATGATAGGAAGTCATTCAAATGGTGATACTCTAGTAGCCAAGACACAAATAGGTAATAAAATATGGTTAAAATTATTACTTTAAATTTTTATTTGGAAGTAAAGGTAGATAGATATTTTGAGATATAATAGTGATCTGATATCTATCTAGTGTGGTTATATAGGTATAGTTGAGGATGAAGAGGAGAGATGGGGGTCTCTGGTGAGGGGAACACTCCATGACATCCTATATGAGACTCTATAGACATACAACCCAATGACACTAGATGATCCAAGTGTACCATCTACCCTAGTTCAAGTGAACTAGTTCAAATTAGTTGGAGAGGTAGCAAGGAAGATACAAGTATAGAGAGAGAGGATTAACCATTATAAATGATGGGTGTAGGGGAGTTACATGCATGGTAGGACCTAATAGATGAGATATTTATGCACCTAACTATAATAACATAGATGACAAAGATTTAGACCTGATTGGTAGAGTCATAGGTGCAGGTAACATACCTATAAGGATAGGTAGAGGGATTGAGATCTCAGATGGCCTCCCTATAACATACTATTTAGAGGAGTTAGACTGAGGTCTCATAAATTAACATGGATAGGCCATGAGATAGATAGGATGGAGCTCAGCCATAGACGTAGAACACTATATATAGTTGTATATGTTGTATTAAACTCATGAGATGTATATATATGAAGGATCATTTTGGCATATTGGTGTTGGATGTGTATGCTATCATTATTGTTTATTATGGTTGTTCATTATGGATATGGTTTTGGATGCTTTGGATATATTTATTTCATGTACATATATTTATCTTTGTTGTATATGTTATAGGAAATATATGAGATGTTGTTTCTTTTCTAGTATTATGAAAAACACATGCATAGTTAAAAAGAAACAAGAGAAAAGGACTTGGTAAAATATAATAAATCAATAAAATATTTTACATAGTATTTCAAGATGGGAAATTTTTAGTAACAATAAATCACAAAGTATAAAGAGTCAAGAAATGATAAGAACAAGTTGGTAAAATAGGAATTATTTTAAAAATAAAGTGAAAGAATTTTTCACCAAATTAAAACAAGTAAAATCATACTAATATCATGTTGGGAAGTATAACAAACAAAGTATTAAAATGGAAGGTATGTAAAAGGGCACAAATTGTATAAATATAAATCAAAATGATAATATAAGCAAGATATTGTATAACAAGCAATAAATCACCATATATGATAAGTAAAAATTTGACACAATGTTAGTTGATATAAAAAAGATAGAATTAAGATTAGAGGACATATCCAATAAAATATAAATGTGAAAGCACCATGCATGTTCTCATAAATAATGGTAAATCTATCCACACACATTATCCAATACATTAGATAAGTCTCTATGAATCTAGATATGCACTTTTACTAAAGTTTCATCCATCTTTAATGAATACTAGGCAAATAGTTCTTTTTTATTTCCTTAATTAAAAAAGTAGGAATAATAGATGGATCATGTTGAGGAGGAAAATTAAGAAAATGATGGTTAGGATAATGCATGGGAGCAAGATCTACTAGAGATGCAAGAATCATTGATAGAGAGTAATCCATAGGTTAGGGAAGGTCTATAGGTGAAGGAATCCTGATTAGAGGCATAAAAGGTGGTGAAGGCACCATAGGAGGCAATGGAACCACTAAAGGTGGAGCCATGTGAGAAGGAGGAGCCTTCTTGTAAGAATGACCTATGAAAGGAGTGATATAAGGTTTGAGAATGGCTATAAGATGATCTTTGAGATGGTGTTGAAGAATATGGTAACGATCAATGTGATGGGTGCCACATAGATGCCATAAACAATATACCTCACCATACTTAGGTAGATATTTAGGAAGTAACTTTGAGGGAGGTATGTATTTATTTGATGATGGGTAATAAAGACACAAGGTATTAATATATTGTCGTAACTTGTAACAATGGGTATAAGAATGATTATTTATCCCTTAGAAGCAACATATATGCTTGTGAGTGTTTTTAGTAGAAACACTCATAGAAGGGGTTATAACAGGAGTAGAAGAATTTAGAGAGAAATCATCATCTCATTTTGTGGGTAGAGGATCCATCTTGTGAAAAGGAAGAAAACCATCACCAATGGAAGGTAATGATGAGGAAATAATGGTACTAGGCTCAATGAAAGGAGCGATATCATTAGAAGCAAGGATAAGATAAAAAATAGTAGGAATGGAAATAGGATCAACTATAGTAGGAGTGAGAGGAGGCTTAACTATATTAGGATATAATAAGGGAGGGGCAGTATCTATATAAGTTCTAAGGAGAGTTCAACTAACCTTAGGGGTAAACAAACTATGAACATTAGGGTACCTAGCAAAATGGTAAGGTTCAGTCATAACATGATCCATGATCATAGTCCTACATGGATCCTTTGAAATCAGAGGTGTTGGAACCATCTCTATCCTATGATAAAGGAAAAAATAAATAAATTAGGAACTATAAGTGAAGGAAAATTATGAGATGCATGAAAAGACTTAATAAAAGAAGAGAAATAATGGACAATGTCAGCATCATGGGCTTGGATAAGACCACATAATAATGGATTATCTAAGGAATATCCATCAACATAATCTAGGGTATGAAGATAAATGACACAGGTAGGGATAACCTTGTCATCTGATGAATCATGGTGAATAGAATGGTTAGTCTTGGTCAAAACTATGAGAATGTCATCGCAAGGAGGCTTGTGAGAATGAGGTTACAAGGAAGAAGGAAGATATGAGATGAGATTAGGTGAGAGATAAAAAGTTTTTATCTGTAATTTAATCTCATCAATCTCATCATCATCAAAATCTAAGAGATTAGGAGGAATGTTACCAATGAGCTCAGGATTCCCATTGTAACTTTAGGTTGAGTTAACAGGAAAGTTGAAATGTTGAGACTCACATAATAGAATGTTAGGCAAAGGCTCAAGAGTAGGAATCTTGAAGACACCATGATCTTGGAATTATTTGAGATTATAAGGGTTAGTGTCACCCTAAATCCTATAAATGGTTTAATTATGAGGAAACTTAACACATTAGCAAGCAAAATAAGCAATAGTTATCAAGCAGTGAGTCCAAGGCCTACCAAGCAAGATGTTATAAGAAAGAGGGAAGTTAAAGATCATCATCTTCACATGGATGGTGATAGGTGAGATGGTAATGGGAAGCCATATGAAAATTATAGGAATCATTTTATTTCTATCATATCCTTGGTATGTACTTCATGTAGACTTAAGATTACATTCAGAATATCTAATAGTTTTAATGAAATCAAGAGAAGTGACACACATGTTAGAAACCTCATCAACCAATGCATTCTTGAATTGGATATCACATATTTAGATGCTAATGAATAAGGGAGGATCATCTAAATGAATAAAAATATTGTCAAGAATCATAGATGTGATAGAGAAAGAGAAGTGTCTATAGTTTCATCAACGTTGATAGACATCTCTTCACATTGTTGTAAAATACTATCTTTAGAACTAGGTAAATTTGCCTTCCATCCTGCTAGGGGAGGATGAGATTAATCTTGAATAAGAGCTACATAAGATGGTTTCTTTGATTTTGGGAAGTCCTCATAAGCTCAAGAAACATAATTTGGGATGGGAGATTAGTGAGGTCCATAATGGGATCCCACTCATCATAGCCAATAAGAATGTTATTAGATAAAGGTGCATAGTGATTAAGGACATCCTCAAAAGGATCCAAAGTACATTTAATTTTTTTTTGGTGAGAATAAATAGGTTTATAACAAGGTTGTAAACCATGTTGAGATCAAGAATTAATTGGTTCATATTTATTGTAAGAATTGGAATAAAAAATGTTAATTGAATATTGGTTATCATTGTTAATGGAATATGATGGAAGAATGGTAAAAATAGTATGGGATATGTTATCCAAGGGAGAATAATAAATTTTATCATCAAAATTAATAAGGTAATCTTGCCCTAACTCATTTAAATGAGTTAGATAAGAATCCTAGATAACACAATATGTCTTGTGTGAAGGAGTGTAAATAGGTTGGGAATTAATGAAATCCACCACCCTTCACTAAATAGTCATGCTAACCACATTATTTTCAAAATTTGGTTCAAAAAGACTTTCTAAATTATTGGTGTAATGGGTGGGCTTATTTTGGTTGTCTTGAATAGGTTGATGATTAGGTAAAGGATCTTTATAGATAGCCAAATGAGCATTGGAATGATTCAAGGCTTGAGTTTTGTCATGTTATTTATAGTCCTTGAAATCAATCTCATAGGATTGTTAACTCTTATGGATAATGGAATCATGATGAAAATTAGGTTGAAGAAGAAAATCCATAGTTAAATTATGAAGTTGTATATAGGTCTCATGAGAATGACCCCAACTAGCATGCAACCAACAAAACTTTTTAGGATCATACCAGGATTTCATAGGACAAATAGGGTCAAGCTCTCATGGAAGAGGCCTGGGTAAACATTTAAGAAATTTAGCTAAGGATATAGGTTTATGAGTTTAATTTTATTTGGTGAAGAAAAATGAGGATTGGTATATTATTGAGAAGGAGTTGGTTCTGAATAAGGATTAGGAATGTTAGCTTGAACATTATGAATGGTGTTATAAGAATTAGTAACACCATCATTAGTGATATTGTGGTTTTTGTTTTTGAGTAAGAGATGAGGACCTATAGAATTTGGGGTGGGTTCAATTGATTCATTAGGAAATCTTTTCTTTTATCTTGGTCAATAGCCTCCTCCAAGGTATGTGTAGAAAGAGTATAGACTCGATATTGTAATTTACGAAAGAGAGCATTTGTAAAGAGATGAAAAAGATTTTCATGTACCATGTTATGTTCACATTTGTTTGATAATGTTTTCCATCTCCTAACAAAATTTTGGGTAGTTTCATCCTTATGTTGTTTTCAATTAATGAAATGGACCAAAGTTTTTTAGGAAGATCATTAGTTTAGAATTCTTGCACTAAAGCATTTACTAAGTCATTCAAACTAGAAATGGAATGATATTTATGTTGATTGTACCAATCCAAGGCATCACTAATGAGGTTTTTGGATATGATCTTGGTATTGGTAGAGGTTTTTAATTTGACCCAATCCTTATAAATATTTCCAAATGTTTTGAGGTGAAGGGTAGGATCGGTTGACCCATTATAATAAATTATAGGTGTTTTACTTCCTATATCAATGTTGGTAATTTGAGTAGTGATTGGTTCATTTTGTAGATGCTAAATGGTTTTATTAACTAAATGAGGTTGAGTAATGAGATTACCTTGAGGATCTCAAAGAGGAAGAGGGGGAACATTCTGGTTATGTGTTCCCTAAGCCATTGGTTATTGATGAGATTGAAGATTAAGAAGGTGGTTTTGCATTATCATCATTTGATTCATGTTATAAGCTTACAAGGTATTCATTTGATTAAGAGTTTGTAAAAAAAATTGATGTGTTTGATTAACATTAGGAACATTAAATTTTGTGTTTGTGTTGGTATTAGTGGCTTGGGCACCACTATTAGTGTTTATAAGAGCTTGAGATGAATTTTGAGAATGTGAGGCACTAGTGGCAAAATTTGTTTATGTAGCAAAAGATGGAATAGTGAATGGTTAAGAATAATCACTAGAAGCATGATTACCTTGGGTACCAAACAATAAAATAATGGAAGGATTAAGGATAGTGGATCTTATGAGAGGACCACTAGATGTAGAACCTACCATGTTAGTTGATATACTAGTCATGAAGGTAGAAGAGGTTAGATAAGAAGATACCATGGCATAAGGAGTCAAAATTCAAGGAATAGGTTTATTAAAAAAAGTGGTAGCCCCAAATTTAGTATTGAATGTAGGAGTAGGTGAATGAGGTTCTTTGATTTGAACACTAATCATGAGGTTATAAATTGTAGAAGGATCCTTTCCTTAATGTTGAGGAAATTCAAAAATAAATAAGAGCATTTCAGGGGTATACTCTAACTCAGGTTGGTCTTCTAATGAGAAAAGAGGATTATGTTGGAAAGAGGTATTAGGAGAGGTCCCATAGCTCATTTTGTGAGTGGAAATATAAACATTACTAGAATAAAAAAGAGGAACCCTACTTTGTCTATGGGAGACCCTATTAGGATTGGTAAAGTTCATTGTGTCTGTTGACTATAACTTAGTATCATTATCTAATAGAAATTCCATGATGAGGGAAAATGAATCAAGATTAAAAAACAAAGGAAAAAGAGGTGACTGAAATAGTATAGGGTCAACTAGGTTGACCTAGCACAAAAATAGGGACTATAAAACTGTACAGGGTTGATTGGGTTGATCTAGTGTAATGTACAGAAGGTAGAAAAGCTATTGGCTCAACTGGGTCGATCCAATATAGTAGATAGGTAATTTAAGAAGCCTAAAAGCAAATTGTGAAAATGAATCATGATAATTTTTCAAGTAATGAAAAATTAGTAAATATTGAAAGGAAATAGATAGCTAATTGGATTAACGCTAAGTAATCCAATTGAAACACACAAAACAAAATCTTACACTAATGTTGGATAATGTAATCTTTTATGCACACAATTGAGTAAAGAGAAAGCAATCAACTTGAAAAGTAAATAGCTAACTAATTGGTCAACCTAAATGTTTATTAGATTATTAAGATATGATTTTTAATGTAATTGGAAATTTTTTATAAGCAAGGCACTAGATAACAATCTAAAGATGGTTTGATGTAGTTTGTGTTGAACAAGACTATAGTGGTAATGATATAGGTTTTGTATTGGGGTCTACCCCCTCACTTCACACATCATAGTGATAAGGGTGTTGGGGGCTTAGCCAAAATATAACATTAGCCATGCTTTATACTTGACCAAAGCATCAAGTCAGCTTCCCCCTTGGTAGTGAAATCCAAGTAGGTTGGCCTTAGGTAGATAAAATGTTAAAGTGCTTGTTTATGTTTTTATGATTTGGCCATGTGTAAATAAAATATAAATAGTGAAACTAATCGATTAATTAAAATTCCCTTAATTAAACTATGTGAGTTATTCTAAGCATGCAAGCACTAAGAAAACAAAAGTGAGCTAATTACTAAAAGATATGAGGTTAATTATAACTTTCAAAAATTTATAGTGTTTGGAACTATATGTAAAAAATATAGAATGGTTTTGATAGGGTTGAACTTTTACTATAGAAGAGAGGTCTAAAAATGTACATGGTCAGCTATGGTCAACCTAGTTATTTTAGACAACACATAGAACTAGGTTGGTAGGGTCGATCCAGTTAACTATGCGAGGGTTGTTTTAAAGACTACAAACTATGAAAAGAAACATATAATAAAAGAAACAAAGAGGTAGAAAGGAATCTTGGTGGATTATAGATATAATGAAGAAAGATTTTTGATGAATAACCTTGAAGTATGCTTGAGAAACCTATAAACTAGGTTGAAATGATCAATCAAGTTGTGAAGGGACATGTTGTAGAGTGTTGAAAATGTACATGGTCCACTAGGTTGACTTACCAGGCTGAACTATATGTCTAAAAAGATAAAAACTTATACTAGGTCCATTGGTCTATCCAGTTACCTATTCCTAAAAATCTGCACATAGAAGTCAAAATATTGGGTTGATATAGTCAATCTAGTATGATAAAAAAATATGATAGAAATAATGATTAAAAGAATGAAAATAAGTGAAATAAATCTTGCAAGGGCTAGTTTCACATCAGGTTCACTTGAATGTATGCAATAAAAAATGCATCACATTGATAAATCAATCCTAGCTTGGAAAAGATAGAGCATACCTATACTTCTGATTGGAAATACAATTGTTAAGCAGGAGCATGACCAATATGGGGATCTAATAAACCTAATTAGGGGATCACTTGTCAAAACATATCATTTTATGAAGGGTTCCAAAGCCTACAGTCTAACATAATCATACAACAACCCTAATGGAGTCTTAAGGTTAAAATCATTCACTTATTATAATAACAAAAAAGTAAATCTAATCTAGTGTACACCAAAGCTTGTGGCACAAAGTGGGGGTTATAAATAATAAAACAACTAAACTAAGCATGTATTAGAATAAATATCCTCATGTCAATGTATACAAAATCCTAATACATGGAATAAGAATACAAATGCATTATCTATCTACTCTTACAAAGGATCAATAAAGTTAGGAATACTTTCCTTTGAAGATGAATCCATTGAGCCTCAATCTCTCCCTTGGCCAAGGTGCTTCACAAGAGATTATTATGGTATGTAAGGATAATGAAGATAAATCAACTCTAAGCTACACAACCTATTTAAGCATCTAAAAGACTTCTCTAGAAGACAATATCCATATCTCAAAAAAAGGTATAAAATCCTAAGCTTTATTCTTTAAGTATAATGGTCAATAAGTAGATGTTCATTTTCACTTCTTTGATATTAATTATTTTCTTATGAGATGGTGGGAAATGAACTTGTATATATAAGCAGATCTTTCCCTAAATCCTCCTAAAAATGTTAGATATATAGGGTTGACCCAGTCAACCTATTGTATCTTTGAGGATAATTCACTAGGTTTGAAATAGGTTGACCAAAAGGCTAATAAGATAAGAAAGTGAAAAATACCCCTAAACCATACTGGGTTAACCTAGTTGACCTAGTATAGCCAAATGACCAAAAGGGAGTTAAGGTAAGAAAAGGAGGGATGGAAAGAGGAAAATACTAGAATAGGTAGGAATAAGAAGAATAAGTTTAAGGTTAATGGTTTAAGGAGACAAATGTGTATATGGAAAATATACAAAGGGATAACAATCTTACGAAGCACCGATGGTTTGCCCACCCCTTTCCTAGTGCACCCCTTAAGGCATGCACTCAGAGAGATTGAGACTCGATATGTTCCTATAAGATACAAAGTGTTAGTAATCAATAAAACTTTTAAAATATTGTGTATACATGAATCACATCTTGTGGTTCTATAATTATTTGTGGCTATGGCTTTAGTCCATTTGGTGTAGTCATTAGTAGAATCAAGCACAAATTTATGGCATACTAAGGAATTTTTATTGATGACACCAATGAAGTCTAAACATAGTTGGGTAAATAGCCTTCTTTAAACAACTAACTATAAAGGCATTACTATATGCACTTCTCTCTTGTCTAGAGTTTGGCATTCATGGCATGTTTTAACATAAGTATGAGCATATTTGAAAATTGTTGGCCAATGGTATCTCATTCTTAAGATCTTATGGGCCATGGTATTCCTAGATAGGTGACCACTACCTATCTTCTAATCCATTTTCTCTAAAATTTCTTAAGTTTCCTCTACAGACACACACATAAGATAAATACCTTCATAATTTCTTCTATAAAAGACTCCCTTCTTGATCATGTAATGATCAGTTTTGAGTCTCAAAGATCTTTTCCTCTCTCTATTGAGTTTTGGGTAATAAGTTCCTATAAGTAAATACTATATGATATCAGTATACCACTCACCTTAAGATACTTGAGATTCACATACCTCTTTAACTATGATATGAGGATCTAGTTTAGTCATAAGTTAAACAATGCCCTTCCCTCGAATGATCTTTACAAGATTGATATCTATATCTAATTCTTGTAGCTTGGACATCCATTTGCCTCAATGTTATCCTAATTCATTTTATGATATGGTAAGATTGATCATAAGATTAAGTATGATGGTGATGGTTTTATTCCTAAAGATTTATTACCAAAATTTATTTACTACCCTAATAAGGGAAATTTTTTTTATCAATCACAAAATAGCTAAGTTTTACATATTTTATATTTGTACTCATGAATAAAATTAGATGCTTAGTTTCCTCTTTCTTCTACGTGATGATAGCTACAATCTTATGCTATGAAACCAATGAGTATAGGTAAAAATATTTATTAAAATCTAGAATGATCAATAATGGATCCTATGATATTGTGTATTTAATGTCATGGAAGGAATTTTGGGCTTTAACCATCCATTCTCTTTTGGCATCCTACTTGAGCATGGCGTTCAGAGGCTTAACAATCTCTACAAATATTGAGATAAACTTCCTTATGAAGTTGAACCTTCTAAAGAATGATTTAATATCTATTGATTCCTCTAGATGTATCATAGGTGCTCTTAGTGTCTAAATAACACTTATCATTTTAGAATTTAGGGAATTCAAAGCATGAGTAGCAGATTAGGGTGATCTGGTCACCTATGGTGAAATAGTGGTAGCGAAATAAACTATTCCACAATGTTTATATTGATTGGTGGTTAGGATCCACCTTGTCCAATCTAAGTGAAACACAAGATATCTATGCTATTATTAGTGAATTTTAGATCAAGTTATAAACTAAAGACTAATTGAAATGAATATTTATAGTGAAATTTAAACTAAAGTGTATTGATAAAAAAAATAAGTAAAAGGAAGGGTAAGGCAGAAAGAAGGTGTTGTAATTTTTACTCTAAACATTATGACAAAGTTTATATTTCATCAAGACAAATTCAAACAAATACATGACATGAAATATATATATCATAGATCCTATCATGTACCAGGCAAATGCCTAAGGAAAGTGTGGAGTAATGAAAATAAAAAACTAGATTCAATTTAAATATTTACTTCACAAGTAGATTGTATTAGCACATCTACAAAAGAATTAATGAAAATGAAATGAACCTAATATATTTAAATTAACCTATCATAAGCACAAGTTAACAAATTTTCATTTATATATGCACATCAAGAATCAATGAAAACCATTCAAATCTATAAATCCAAATATATAGTTGAGAAAGAAACCATAATAGAAAACATACAAATAAATATTGGACAATCTTTTTATAATTCCTTTCTTGTATTAATTGATCAAATTTTACACAAAGTCTTTTTCTCAAAAAAATCCTCTTACAAATTGGTAATACTACATTTTATAGGAGGATAGAGAAGTAAATGATTAGTCATGAGATTACACATATACAAAGGTAAGGGAAGCTATCCTTTTCACAATGTTATAGAACACATTCCCTTTTCTAAAGTGGACTGACCTATAGGAAAATGTTTTAAAAAACTAGTTCATGTCTTTACAAAAAGAATATTCTACTTTTAAGTATTACAAAGTTTCTTAACAAAGTATAGTATTGTTAGCTAGTTGGTGGGACCTATGTTGAAGAACTCCCATGTAATTCCTAAAGAATCTCCACAACCTTTTGATGTTGTTCATTGACCAATTTTAGATTGACATTTGGTTCTAAGAGGAATCCATCCTCCTAGTCTACCAAATAATCAAAATATCTATCATTTCTTGCCATTACTTCCTTGATACTTCTTTCCTCATATATTTTCTCCTCTCTAGTCAAGATCATGCCTATGACCATGTTATTGTCACTCCTAGACTTACCTAGACTCTTTCTCCTAACCACTTGCATAACCAAGGTGACCCTATGATTGTACTCATCATCTTCAATGATTCCTAAAGAGCTAAGTGTGGTAGGTTGAGTAATCATGGTGTCAATAATTTGTTCAATTTTATCTATCAATTCTTCATCATACTTTAAGAGCCTCTCTAATTTCCTTAACCATGTATTTAGACCTTGGATCTTGTCAGAAATTATTCCCATAATTGTATTCAAATGGGCTAGGCTAATGGTCTTAAAGCTAAGAATCTGGTCCTCCATCTGTATGCTAATTAGCTCCTTCATTTTGTCCTTTGAATTTTACCACCGGGATATCAAACTCTTTGCTACTGCATCTAGGTGGGCTAATGGAGTTTGCCTTGTCTTCATTTCCTTCAAGGATTTAAACATATCATAAAAATATTCCTAAACATTTTTATCATTTATTTAGTGAATGATAAGACATCCTCTATTTCAATATTTTATTTTTGTTTTTATAGGTTTTCTATCTTTTTATATAGGCCTTTGATGCTTGATTTTAGTTGGGTTGAATGGGCATCAACTAGTCCAACTATGTCTTCTTCTTGGATTGAGTGTTCACCTATTCCTTGACCTCCTACTAAAGTTAATCCCATAAAAGGTTTAACTCTCTAAAAAAGTAAAATCCTCATTCCCAACCATGGTCTTCTTTGTTGTTACCCTCTCTAGGCCTACTATCTTTGAATTGAATTTCACACTAACTGATGACTCTATGATTTTTAGAGGTTTAGAAATCTCTATTTGTATGCTACTTGAGGTTCAAGGAGTGTCTACATAAGTTCCAATTGACCATTAAAATGAAATCATCCATATTTCCTCCTCTTCTTTGATCAGATCCAATATCCATGGTTTTAGCTCAACATGAATAGTGATGTTGACTACACTAATCATGGTCCATGAATGTTGAAGGGTTGCGATCTTTTGCATATTACCATAAATTAACCAATTAGGTATGATTGGCCCATGAATGGGATTCTCATCATTAAGTTAAATTCACTTAAAAGATGAGTGAAGGTTAAGTTTGGATTCTTCTTTCCAAATGTGACTAATGCCAACTCAACCTTCTTCTTTTATAGGGGTGCAACTATAATTAGGTCTAGAGATATGTCCTTCCCCTTTTATTGTTCTACTTACTCAACTTGTGATTGAGGCTCCTCAATTTATTCTTCTTATTCATCTGATCTTGATGCCTCAGTAAGCACTTTGAGTGCATCTTCTTCTATCTCCCCAAGACCTAGTGTAATCATGTCAAGGAACTCAATTGGGGACTCTAACCTTTCAGGTTGGGTAGAAGAAGATGCCCCCTCATCAGTCCTTTCTTATAATTTCTATTTCTCAAGTCCTTGGGAAACTCATGCTTGAGTTTGTTATATTGGTTATTTTATATGGGGCCTAGAAGAAGGTCTAGGCAAAAAATGGTACTGCAAGGGCCCCATCTACCTTATCTCACCAAGTTTCTCATCTCTAGCTAGCCTAGCCTCAAGCCTAATATTATGCTTATTTAACTTGGCCAACACTTCTATGAAATTGAAGGCCCTACTATACATCATGTCATGAACACCAAGGCTATGTTCATATGGGTAGTTCATTATTTTTTATTTCAAATGTTTGTGACCCTATCAAGAGGCTCCCACTACCTCAAATAATCTAATTATAAGTTGAAAGAGTCTCTATGTTTGGATATGCCATCCACATGATCTCAATTATATTTATAGTCCTACTAATGGTCAAAGGAAAGGGGAGAAGGAGTCCTTTCCTTTTCTACTTATACACACCATCTATACCATGGAAAATTTGGTATGCAACCTCATTTTATACCAATTTGGTTGGCACATGGACTAGTAGTTTGAGGGGCCAAACAAAGGTACCTTCTATTCTAATTACTGTGAAATATGGATACAAATAGATATATCCATTTAATTCCACATAATTATTGACTAGGGGGCTGACCCTACCCATGGAGATCCCTATAATAGCTTCTACCAAAGATGGATATACACAGTCATAAATAAATTTTACATTGTGTTTATATTTGACTATGTGCAACTTGGAATAGTGATGGGAAACATTGTGTCTCCTTTCAAGTGACCAATGCTTTATGTCAAGTATTTTTGTGGTGGCTAAGATGGCATATAGAATATAGGACATCAAGAAGAAGTGGCTATTGGTTTTCTTATTCATGGCTAAAAATTATTGTTTCAAACAAATGTTAATCATCTCACCTATTAGGGGAGTGAGTCCATTTTCTACCATGAAGTATGCATAAGACACCTAGTTTTTATTAACATGTGTGGTGGAAGGGGCCCTATATATTATATTTAGTAAGGTCATGATTACTCTGACTCCTTCCCTAAATTTGACAATTTGTATCTTTTTGATGGGGTCTTAGAACACCAGGGTTCCGATAAGCAACCATGGAGCAAGGATGGTGTTCAAGTTATTTTTACTAGTCCATGTTTTAATTGTAGGTGCGTCTACCTGGGTCTTTCATAGCTTGTATTAGATTTCAAATTCAAGGGGGAAATATATTATACCTTTCTAAAAGTACATTCATGAACTATCCAATCTTGATCAATTTTACAATCCATGAAAATGGGGGAAATAACATCAATATAGTGCAATACCTCAAGTTTTACAGTATCATAGTGGAAATTGGTCATCTAGATGGAGAATAGGTCATTGTATCTCTAGAGGATTGTAGCATTCTTCTACTCTTCCCTTATAATGGATTTCATTTCTTCAATAGTCCAAAAAAGTTCAGACCAATTTTTGTTTCTGGTGTTTAATGTTGTAATATCAAAATTAGTATCCTTAAAGATTCTTCACTCATTTTTTGAAGCCAAATACAATTTTGTGTCATCCCTTTGTTATTGCCTCTAATTTTCCATGAATTTAAAAATTTAAAATTGCTCATTGATATTCTATAAGTAACCTCTATAGGTTTGTTCTCACTCAGAAAATAATTGGTTTCTTTATATCTCTACTGTGATTGATTAGATTTCAAATTAAGGATTTTTGTGGAGGTTAGAGATTCTTTACAAATTTAATGGTGATGGTAGCTCATAATTAGGCTAATTCATGCCTTGGATTTTATTTAGACCCCTACCTTTATACCTTTTCCTTTTTGTGCCCACCAAATATTTGATTTTATCATTTTGTGTTTATGTGGCACGTATGTGGCATCCTTATGGTAGATTTCATGGCATTTTGTATAAATTATTTAAATGAACTAGTTATTTTCATTTAAAATCCCTCTTTTGATTTATGCTAGTAGATATTTTCCCATGGATAAATGTAGACCATTTATCGTGATCCTAGGGATTTCATGTTATTGGATTCTTTTGTATCAGGCTCTATGATTGTGCCACTTGGCATATTTACAAGCCTTATAAGTTCTATATTTCATCAATCATGTAGTTAATAAAATATTTCCATGGATAAACCCCATGGGTCTTTATAGGTTCTATTGAATAGTCCTGATTGATTGTGCTCCATTTGATCATCTTTATCTAATTAATTATGAGCTATTGATCTTATAAAGTGCACAAACTTTAATTAATTTTGGGGTATAAAAGGGACTTAGGCTAAATATTTTAGGATAAAGTTTATTCATGTTAATAAATATGAAATATAAATTAGGTTAAAATATTTAAGCTAAGTTTTAGAAAACATATAATGGACCTGATTAAAAGAAGGATCTAATGCAAGATTTTGACCTAGGTTTTTATCGTGTTGAAAAACACTATAAAAATTTTAGTTAAAAATTATAAGATAAGTTTTATGGCATATGGACATAATATAATTATTTAGACTAAGGTTTATTATATTTAAATAATTACAACTATAACCCTAGGATAAAGACTTAGATTAAGTCTATGTCTGTGAATCTTAGACCACAAGGTCATTTTATCATTAACATTAAAAGACCCTAAGTGATTTTATATTTCCAAAAATGGGGGTCCCATTGAATTAAAACACAAGTAATAGGATTTTAGCAACATTTTAAAGACTATTCTTATGTTTAAGAAAGATGATTGATGAGCTTAAATTTGATGGTCTCACAAATGTCAATGACATCCTTGTGGGCATTGAATGACATTCATGAGAATGTCAAATTTAAGTTCATGAAGATCATTAGGTCCATAAATCTTGGATTTAACATGCTCCATATGATTATTTAGTCTCAACCAAGTTCAAACCATTGATTAAAATCTATGTACATACATGCCATTGGTCCCTGCAATCATGAATAATATTGAGTTAGCTCAAGGATAAAGACATATGAAAATTAGACTAAGGTATTGGCCTAAGTCTTCAAAGCATAATAAAATGGGTCCCTTTGAATATTATAGTCATAACTAAAGGTTTTGTCCTAAGGTTTATTGTATTTAAATAATACAATAATCCTTAGGGTAAAAACTTAGGTTAACTCTAAGTTTTAATGCACAGGGCCCTTTCAATATTAAGCTTGAAGTGAGAGTGCCACATGGAAAATCCATAGGATTCCTAAGTTTTTGACTCTATTTAACCTTGGGGAGGGTCCACAGAGCATCAATCAAGATCTAGGTTCTTGAGATGGTGGCACTTGTCATCTTCATGGGATTTCCTTAGGCCTTTGACATTTT
This sequence comes from Torreya grandis, assembly GCA_037957365.1. Classification (NCBI taxonomy): domain Eukaryota; kingdom Viridiplantae; phylum Streptophyta; class Pinopsida; order Cupressales; family Taxaceae; genus Torreya; species Torreya grandis. Next base: position 603,678 of record JARHVA010001307.1, on the reverse strand, counting down.
AACACCAAGTTCACTCCATTAGATCTATTTATGTGAGCAATCATAGATCATTTATCATGATATTGGGACTTGATTACAATTGGATCCTTTTGAATTCTTAAATTTGTAGCATAAGTCTTATCTTAAGGTTTCATTATGTAAATAAATATAATGAGACCATAGGGTAAAATTTAGGCTAAGTCTATATTTAATAAAAGGGGACCCATTTAATCTTGGAGATGATCATGCATCATTAGATCATCGGTCCCACTTAAGCATGGATCATTGATCATAAACTGCATGATCACGTGGGATTGTTACTATGGGTCAAGGCTTTAGATTTTTTGGGTCTCCTTCACTTCATTTGATCATCTTCTATGATGAAGTGAGAGACGTTGATTCTATAAAGAAACAAGATTTTTAAGTTAGGGCTTAGGTTTATATAGGAACTTAGGCTAAAGTTTTAAGGATAAGGTCTCATTCATGTTAATAAACATGAATGGGGCCTTAAAACTAAGACTTTAGGCTGAGTATATACGTGATGTCAAAAATGGGACTAAGTTAGGAACATAAAGGACCATATAAACATAAACATTAGACTTTGTTAAAATAAAAAGAACTAAAAGGGGGGAAATATAAAGGGACCAAGCATAATATTTTAGGCTAAGGTTTGGTCATGTTAAAAAACATGACCATGCCTTAATATAAAAACTTATGCTTAAGTTTAAAAATATTCCCACCAAATTTGCTCCTACCAAACCTGAATTCAAACCAAGGGTCTAAGCTAGGGTTTTCTAAAGGAGGGATTCAGAACATGAATCCAACTTTGAGTGTTCACAGACCAAAGGCTAGTAAAATATTAAATGAGGATAAAACTATTAAAATCCTAGCATGATCCACTAATAAGAGCTCTACAAAACCTACAAATTAAGAAATGAGATCTGACTATTAACACAATTAGATAATATTAAATAAAAATAATGAACAAATGGGCTAATTATATTAGGCATGGATGATCTTTAAATTCTATAAAGTGTAACACATATCAAACATTTAGGTGTTAAGGTTCAAAATATGCACAAGGGTTTCTTTTTTCAAAAATGGGTGTAAGTTGACCTCAACAAATGGTGACTTTTGGGAGAAACATAGTAATATGTTAGAACTTAAAGACTTTAGTTTAGAAAAATAACTAGGTCATTTATTCCACTTGATCAATGTCATTATTAAGATTAGTTCATGCTTGAAACAAACCTTGCACATGTGGAATTAGGTTAAAACATCAAGACATATCCATGATGTGTGTGTGCTTTGATTCCACTTACTATTTTTCATGGGATTCAGGGGACAACTTTTGGGTTTCATGCCTTTAATCAATAACATTGACTTGGATCATATTTATATATTCATTAAGAACCATGCTTCTAGTTTAGGGAAGGCTTGGGCATTGATCTACTACCAGTTAGGCATATATAGCCCCAACAAAGATGACTTTGGCTCCACTCATGACCTTATTCCACTACCATCTAGGCATCCATAGCCTCAATGGATATTACCAGAATCACCTTTGCTTGAAAAGCTTTTGATTTTATAATAAGTTCTTTTTTTTTTTTTTGGTCTTTTAGGCTTTCAACAAAGGTTGGGAACTAGGGTAGCCAGGTTTAAGGATTTCATCAAGTGTTTGATCCTCAGATAATCACCTATGGTTACAACCTCTATCCTAAGCAAGGATGTTTGTTAAATGTAAGCATGATTGTACCTTAATAGATTAATCTTTCATTATATATGTACAATTCTTCTTAAAACCAAGTTCAATTCAAGACAATGTTTAAGATCTTATGGAATGGTTAACCTATCCATCAGTTCTTACTAATTTCTTTAGATTATAACATTAAGCTCATATCTTAAATCCATGGCCAACATATGTATGAGGTTGATACCAACATTCCAAAACTTCTTGAGTTTCAATAAAACTAAGGAAATTTGAGCTGAGGGTTGTCCAAAGGACTTATTAAAATCAAATAATAAAGCAATAAAAAGAAAACACATAATAGAAACCAACAAAATAGGAAGCAAAAGGGAAGAAAATAAATATATAGAGAATTATGTAAAAACAAGGGATGAGAAGGAAAGAACTAAAGGAAACTAAATAGCCTACCTACATTAACTTTAACCATCTTAGAAATTTACTCCATGAAAACCCTAGGAGGAGTAATAGAGAAGTAAAGCTTGAGATACTACCCATTGGTAGGTAGTGTGAATTCTACTCCTTGTAGGTCCTTTAGTTTGAAGGTGTTATCTCCAAGTGTATCTAAAATCTTATAGGGGCCAATCCATAGAGGTGTGAACTTGTTATGCTTTCCCTTAGGCTCAGATGGTTTATCCCAAAGAAGAACCAAGTCTCCTTGTCTGAACACCTTGATCTTTGATCACTTTTCAAACCACCTATTTGCTATAGTTTTGTGCCTACTAGAGTTAGTAAAATATTCTTCTCGCGTATCTTCCATTTGAATAATGTCCAATACCCTGAAACTTGCAAATTCTTGGTCTTCCTCCATATACTCTTGTATAAACTTATAAGTTGGTAGTTTGAGTGTGATGGGGAATATGGGCTCTTGGCCATATACTAGTAATAAGGGAGATGATTTAAGATCTTGCTTAACTCTTGTTCTCTCTACCCAAAGGGTATACTTGAGAAGTTTGTGTCATGATCTAGGTTTGTTTGTAGCAAACTTCTTGATGGATTTCATTAAATCTTTATTCGTTGACTCAGATACTCCATTACCTTGAGGATAATGGTTAGATGAAAACTTGAGAATAATCTTGTTGTCATATGCCCATTCTATCATCTTTGGGGATGTGAATGCTAAACCATTGTCATATACCAAAGAGACTAGAGTCCCAAATTTGGTGCATATGTTTTCTTTTAAAAACTTTATCACTTCTATTATGTATTGTTTGGTAGCTACTACTTCAGTCCACCTAGTGCAATAGTCAGTAGCTACCAGAGCATACTTGTGACCTTCTGATGAGTTGGGGTTGATTACTCCTACAAAGTCTATTCCCTACTAGGTAAAGGGTTTGTTAATCATGATTGGTTGTAAAGAATATTTTTTGTTGAAATTCTAGCATATATGGAATTCTCTCACATGCTTATGATCATATTAAAATATATTGGGCTAATAATAGCCAACCTTGAGAGTCTTCTGATTTATTATTCTTCTTGATGGATGCCCACTTCCCGACTTCTCATGAAAAGTTCTCATTATCTTAGTAGATTACTCCTTGGAAACACATCTTGGGTACACCTTTAAATTTCTTTCAGTACAAGACTCCATTTTTGATTAGGTAGTGAGATGCCTTGAGCCTTAAAGCCCTTATCTATTCCCTAGTTAACCCTTTATGATAGGTGTCATTGATCAATAAGTGGATAATGGAGTCATACCAAACATTATGTTAAAAATTATGTTGATAAACCTATATAATACTTATCTTGGGTATGGTATTGAAAATAATTTGAATTAAACCTTGACATCTTATCAGTTTTGTAATTTTCATCTCTATGTCATATTCTTGAAGAATAGACATCCACTTACCTCTTCACTCTCCAATTTCACATTAGCTCAACATTAGATTAGTGGTTGGGTTTGGTAGAATGGCATGCACTTTGTTCCTAAGAATTTAGTACCTAAATTTCTTGACTACTTTAACTAATGCAAAGTCTTGTTTTTCAATCAAAGGATAATTTAACTCAACATTTTCTAAATTAATGCTCATAAAATCAATTGGATGGTCACATATTCATATTTTTTGAGTTAAAACATCAAAAATAGTATGGCCAGACTAAAAAGAGTAGAGATAAAAATCCTCTGAAAAGTCTAGACTTATCAAGACTAGAGCTTGGTTGATTTCTATTTTGATGTCCCTAAAGGCCCTTTTGGATTCTTCATTCCATGAGACTTTAGCATCCTTCTTTAGCATATCATTTAATGGTTTGAAATTTTTTGAAAAGCCATAAGTGAATTTTCTCACAAAGTTATTTTGCCAAAAAATGCTTTTAATTATTTTCTACTATTGGGAGGCTCTATCTTTGATAGAGCCTCCACTCTTTCAAGATCAATGAAGATTCCATCTTTAGTAATAACATGGCTTAATAATTTACCCTCAATGACACAAATAATGCTTTTATTAGGGTTGAGGTAAATTTCATACCTTTTGCACCTTTCAAATACCTACTATAAATGCATAAAATGTTCCTCCCTATTTTTGGAGAAAATAGTTAGATCATCCATGTAAATTATAATGCACTTACCAATTAGGGCTTGGAAGGCATGGTCCATGGCCCTTTGAAAAGTGAATCCTACATTTATTAGCTTGAAAGGCATTCATTTTTAGGAAAAGGTTCCCCACTTAGTTGTGAATGTTGTCTTCATTATTTATTTCTTATCTACTAGCACTTGATTTTACCCTAAAAAACAATGAAAAAAAGATAACATGGCTGAACCAGAAACAATTTGTATTACTTGATCAAGAGAGGGAAGAGGATAATTATCCTTTTTAGATGATTTATTTAGAGTTTTAAAATCAATACATAGTCTAATCTCATCATTATTCTTCCTAAATAGCACCAAATTGACAACCCAAGTAGAGTGTCTAATGGGAAATATAATTCTACCATCTAATAACCTCTTAACTTCTTTGAAAATCATGGGCTCTAAGATAAGATTCATAGGCCTCTTCTTCTGCCTGAAAGGTTTGTAATTCTCTTTGAGCGGTATAGTATGGATGATGAATCTTGGGTCAAAAATATTCAAGTCATCATATGACCAAGCAATCACATCTTTGTATTTTGTTAACCTATCTTTGGCTCTCTTATTTTCAAGACTTGTACAAGCTTTTCTAATGTTGACCAACTGAGGTTGATTTTGAGGTCCAAGATCAACTACATTGTAATATTTTCCACTCACTTTTAGAACCTTAGAGGTCTCAACTAATTCTTCTTGATAAAAAAAATTTATAAGGAAATCATCCTTTTGGGGATCTTGTTTTCATTCAATTAAATGAATTTGCCATTAAATTTGTTTTCAAGGGTGGCTTCATCTGCTTCATCTATGATATAGGTTTCAAATGCTCCTGAACTATCCATGAAGTCCAAGATGTGTTGGTCATCAATATAGACCTATAGATGGTTTAAATTTTCTAGGATAAAAGGGTAAGGTATCAGATAAATGATAAAGTTTGGTGAATCTTGGTCAAGCATGGGATTAGTTGCAAAAAAAGCTAGCTCATCAACAAGTTTATTTTCCTCCCTAGGGATAGAAATAATATTAAAGGCATCAAAAGATTCAACCAGATCCCAAATTATAATTTATACCTATTGAGGTATGATGGTTTACACTAATACTTGCTTCTCAGTTGATTGAATACCAGTTTTGAATCAACATAAACTAGTAATTCCTTGACTTTGCTTTTTATATCAAATTGTATACCTAAGATGAGAGCCTCATATTATGCAAGGTTATTCATGCATGGAAATTAGAGTCTATAAGAGGCATGGTGCTTCTTACCAACAAGTTTAGTTAGAACAATGCCTACCCCAAATCTAACTTTACACCTAGCCCCATAAAAATGCATCTTCCATAATCCAAGATTAATATGAGAAGCTTTAGGATCACACACATTGTCAATTTCTAGGCTAAAAAATCCTAAATAAAAATCAATTAGGTTGACCTTCTCATTCACCACATTATATTCAGTGATCATGCATTTCATTCTTGGCTCCCTTTCAACTTTGATTTGCTTGGGAACTCCCTTTCAAGGTAGCCATAGGTGTGAATAGTCTATGGAAATATATCCATTTAGATCCTTTGTCCATTATTTGCTTAAAATTAGTCCATATGCATCAGGGATATCTATCACTTGAATATATATAAATTATTGGACTCTTAGCTTAAAATCTAGTTGCATGTGGACATTTAACAATTCTCCAACTACCTTAACCCTAGACTTATCTAATTAGGTGGTAACCTTATCAAACTTAGTGGGAGTTAAACCAAGTTGCTTACAAATGCTTGTAGGCATAATATTTATAGAGGCACCAAAATACAACAAACATTTATACAAGTTATTACCAAACATTATGACTATGAGAAAGAAGGGTGGGGACTCTATTTTAGCTTTATACATTGTTACATTTGCATTATCAGTCTTAGACACCTTGTTAGATTTCTTGGATAAGGATTTCATTAAAAAATATCTTTGATAAGTTATCTATGTCAATTCATGCAAAGTAATATTATCTTTAATTTTATTCATGTCCTCTACAATATTATAACCAGCCCTATTGGAAGAATTGGAAGTATTAGTACTGGGTCTATAAGTACTTTCCTTTAGAGGCTCTAGATTATTTTCTAAAGTGGTATCTAGAGGAGTACCAAAGTTGTGGAGGAGTAAAATTAGTTAAAGGCTAATTTTTTTCTCTATTACTTAGAAGATATGTCTTCTTTAATAACTACTAGAAGGCATGAAATTCTATAGGAACATCATCAATTTCATTATTTTCTTGGAAGGGGAAATCAAATGTTTTCACCATGAAGGTTTGGTTAGTGGGTTTGGACCCTGAAGTACCTGCACCATTATCCTTGTTAGGTTCTACCTAAAAAGTGTCCAACTCTTCTTGAAACACTTCATAAGCTTTAGATAATTCAGTATAATCAATCTCACCATGCTTATTAGTATAATGGACTCTACAATAATTAGGCAAAGCAATATCAATAAGATTAATATCCATAGTCTTATTTTCAAAGGATGGTTCACTATTCTTATTATTGTGGAAATTATCATTATTCAAATTGTTTCTAGGCTTATTTAACCTTTAGAATGATAAGTTTCTACCAAAATTCTCTCCAATATTACTGACTTTTTTTTGAAACTAAAGGAAGTTAGTGCTTAATTTTTGGACCATTTTCAAAATGGAATCATTCTCATTTTTGGGGGTTTCTAAATTATGAACCTAATTTTTATTGGTACTAGTGGTTGGTACTAAGGGCCTTTGATAATTTTCATTAAATATATTGGTATAAGGGTGATTCAAGAACCCCAAATTATAGTTAGGAGCAACATGTATTATTGTCATGTTCTAATAATCAGGGGTTCATTATGAAGTTGACATTGCTAAAGCCTATGATAGGGTTGATTGGTTATTCCTTTCAAACAGTCTATTAGCTTTTGGCTTTGACCAAAAGGTGGTTGGTATTATTTATCAGTTGATTTCTACTTCCTCTATTGATATTTTGGTAAATAGAAGCTCATCCCATTTCTTTTATCCATCTCGGGGATTGAGACAAGGTGACCCTTTATCCCCCATCCTTTTTGTAATTATGGCTAATTTTTTGGGGAGATATATTGGGGATTTAGTCCATAAAGGTTTATTTAAGGGTTTAAAACTTTCTTCCCATCCTCTAATTTATTCTCATGGACAATTTGTTGATGATACCATCTTTATGGGGAAAGCTGAAGTCAAGGAAGCAATAAATTTGAAGCAAGCCATTAACTTATATTATTCTGCATCTGGTCAATTGATTAACTAGAATAAAAGTGTAGTGTTCTTTATTAACACCCCTATCCAAAGGCAAAATAAAATTGCTAAAATTCTTGAATGTTCTATAGTATCTCTCCCCTCTTCTTACTTGGGTCTTCCTCTTGGTCTGAAAGTCCCTGATGCCTTCTGGGAGGATATTATTAACAAGTTTAGCAAGAAACTTGTGGGATGGAAAGGAAACCTTTTAAGTCAGGCAGGAAAGTTAACTCTTCTCAAAAATTGTCTTCAAACCATACTTATGCATTAAGTCTATTCAGAATTCTTATTAAAATTGCAGAGTCTATTGAAAAAATTCAAAGAAATTTCTTATGGACTGGTACTGAGGAAAAAAGGAGAATGCCTTTAATTGCTTGGGACAATGTTTGCAAACCTTTTAGGGAAGGGGGATTAGGAATTAGGAAAATCATAAGTATGAATAAATCTCTTTTAGCCAAACTAGGATGGAGAGTTTACCATGAAAACAAAGAGTGGAGTACTATATGGAAACATAAGTACCTCTTCAATGCTAAATCCCTTTCTGATTTCTTTTCTTATCCTAATGTAATTTGTCCCTCTTCCATATGGGGGGCTGTTCAGGGGACCAAAAAAACTTTGGGAAAAGGATGTTCCTAGAAAGTTGGTAATGGACTAAAGGTGAAATTTTGGGATGATGTCTGGTTAAAGGATTATCCTTTGATGGAATATTTTCAAGATAAGGATTTAGTTGATCGATGTAAGCAGAGATATGGTATACTAGTTAGTCAGTATTGGTAGAATGACTCCTGGATGAATTTAATTGATGTTAATCAAGGCTTCAACAACATCCAATTATCTCTCAATGCTATATCTCTTTATCCCTATCTGGAGGATAAGATTATTTGGCATGATGACCTTAGTGGACAATTTAAAGTCTCTACTATCTTTACTTCAAAGGATAAGGGTAATCAACCTTTGTGGTCTCAAGCCTGGATGAAGTGGCTCATCCCTAAAATTAATATCTTCTTCTAGAATCTACTTCAAAATAAAATCTTGACCCTTGACAATTTGTAGAAAAGAGGAGTAAATGTGGTTAACAGGTGTATTTTATGCAAAAATGGATTTGAAGATAGAGACCATATGTTTTTGAACTGTTCCTACACTTAGTAAGTTTGGACTGAGATCCTTAATTTTTGGGGTATAACATGGGTACATCAAAAAAGTGTGGATCTATCTTTTAAAAGATGGTGTTGTCCCTCTAAGAATCTTGATGTTCATTTTTTTCTGACAACTAACACTTCCTCATATATGGTGGGGTATATGGAAAGAAAGAAACAATATAATATTCAGAAGTAAAGAACTTCCAGGATGGGTGCTTGGTCATAATATTATTAGAGCTATTAAGGAGAATTTTAAATCATAGAGGGATCCTGATCAAACCTTTCAATTTGATAACCCCTTATGATCTAAAAGGCCTAACTTGAAAATTAATAATCTAAGATTGATTGTAAAATGGAATGTCCCTCCTACTGGATGGATCAAAGGAAATTTTGATGGAGTAGCTAAAGGGAATCTGGGAAGAGTGGGATGTGGAAGAGTACTGAGAGATCATGTGGTAAATGTAATTGATGCTATTGTTATCCCAATTGGTAAGTCGAATAGTCATATTGCTGAAGCTATTGCAGCCCTCTACACCATTAAACTAGTTGTTGAGTTGGGATGTTCCAAATTATGGTTGGAAGGTGATTCTTTGAATATTGTAAACATCTTAAATAACAAAAACTCAATTTCATGGTCTATTGAGGCTATAGTGATGGAAATTAAAGCTTTAATTCTAAAGTTTGAAAAAGTGGCCATATCCCATACATATCGAGAAGCCAATGGGGTTGCTGACTGGATAGCTAATCATGTTGTTCAAACGGGGCATAAGGTGAGATGGCATGATGCATTAAATAATCACGTTGATCTCAAAGCGCTTATTAATTATGACACCATTCATTTTAAAGAGGGAAAGATCTGCCTAGATTAGTAATTTAATGATTCGGTGGAGTGGCCTTATGGTGGACAGATTACCTTCACTGAATAGGTGCATTCATGAGAATGTAATGTGGATTTTGCATGTGTCAGCATATAGGCAATTTCCATTTCATGTAAAAAATAATTGGGTCCATTTTTTTGCCTTCAGTGTTTGGGTGTTGTTGGAATATTGTTTGTTTTTCAATATGAAGGGTGAACCACAGAAGCAAGAGGCAAAAAATTGTGAAGACTAAAAGGATAGACATGATGTATGGAAGATTCTTCAGAAAGGGAAAGTGGTAAGTTATCTAGAGTGATTGCATGGATCTAAACCCCACATTACGATGGCATTCTTCAAAAATTAGGTTGATGATAGATTAACTCTCCATGGTGTTACTATGAAGCTTACTGAGGATTTCATTGTTGAGGTTATAGGGATTCCCATAGGTGGTATTAAATTCTCTAAGCAGACCAGTATCTCCAATGCAGCCTACAAAAAATTTCCAAAGACGGATGCAGAGGAGAAGCAACTAGAAAAGAATGGAGATTTCTTTGATTTGGAGTAGATAAAAGGAATTTGGAGAGATGTATTATGCTACATTCATGAGTATTTTATCCTAGATGGTAGGAGCAAAAGAGTTCATAAATTTCATTTTGTCTTTCTTAATCATTTTAGGCATAAAGACAGAATCTCCTTCCCTTTCTATTTGCATTTTTCACTACTTCAAAGTCTGTTTGCCCATAGAAAGAAGGAATCTCACCCTATTTTACATGAAGGACTGATTCTTATCATAGAGGGCTTTTGAAAAAACAATGCCATAGCTTTGACTCCTTATTCTGACAAAAATAAGGATTCACAGTGTAAAAAGAATGAAAAAGTTAAGGGGAAAGAAAAAGTAAAACCAAAACCCTCAAATTTTAAAAAACAAAATGCTGAAGAGGAATTTGAGTGGGAAAGCACTAAAAGTTCTGAGAAGAATGTTTTGGAGGAAGAGGAAGGGACGGAAACTGGGGATTTTAGTTCAAATTGGGAAGGTTATCAGGAAAATGAAGAAAAAAGTGAGAAAGAAAATGAAGGGGATAAAACTGAGGGCAATACAAAAAAGAATAATTCTAATCATGAGGATAATCGAATTGTGCTGGGGGGAAGTGTTAAACACATAAATATTTTACTTGATGATCTAGCTTCGATAAGAGAAAAGGAACATATGGTTCTGGTTTCCAATCATGCTATGGAGATTAGGGAATAAGAAAAGGATGATCCTGTCCAACATGAAGACCCTGTAGAGACAAAAGAGGAGAAAATGATGGAAAGGGAGGATCAGATTGAAAAGGATGAGTCCTCTCCATAGGAGAATGCAGATGACAGTTGTGACACTCGATAGAGGGACACTAAGCTTTCTTTCATGAATTCAGCCAAATTCAAAGCTGATGCTATTCTCCAAGTTGATTCATGGATGTATAAGGAAATAATGGAGCTGAAGAAGGAAGTAGAAATAATGCAACATAACCAGGAAGCTAATAGGATCAAAATCAATAATTTGGAGATGTAAATGAGAGATATTCCAATTAAACTTAAGGATTATGAGAATAATCTGAGAAGGCTCATCAAGGAAAGTAGAATGAAAATGGAGGAGGTTACTTCAAGCATATGTGTAGCTGTAGCTAACCTTGGAAAATGAGCTAATGAAGAAACAAAATCCTTAGAGGGGCCAAGTAAGAGGACTAGGTAGAGCTTGAGGAAGAAAGCCCTGTAAGAAGCTGCTACTTTGACTGCAATATCCATATAAGATACTGCAACGATTGGAAATGAGGCTATGAAGATGATCATAGAATTAGAAGACTAGGGTCTTCTTTAATGCTATTGTTTTTGTTTTGGTCCCTTCTACTGGATGTTATAATTGGTTCTAAAATTTGTTTCTTACTTTTAATACTTTTTTTTGAGTTTCCAGGTCTTTGTAAAACTTGTGATCTTTTTTATGGTTTTGGTTTGTGGTTTCAGGTCCCTGTAAAACCTGATTTTGATGCTGATTTTTAGTAAGTTTTAGGAATGCTCTTCCTGTTGGGTGTTATTGCTTCATCTTTCTTTCTCTATTAAATGGTTTTGGGTTCCCTTCAAAACCTACTTTTACCTTAATCTAAAACATGTATTAGAGGTGATTGGTTCAAATATGGGAGCTAGTTGAGAGCAAGCACATTCTAGTTGTTATTAGGAAAAACATTTGAGGTATGCATATGTGGATTGACATTGGGAATAGAGTAGGCCATATAAGCTTGAGGTTGAATTTGGTAATTAATTATCATAGGCTAAAGTTAGTGTGTTAATAGGACTTACAAACCTCTTTATGAATACTGAAGTTATGGGATCAAGAGTATCTTTTTAGGTTTTCAAGGCTAAAACCTGATTAACTTTATAAGGTTAAATGGTCTTGCTATAAATATTATGTAACCTAGCATTAAAATATTCTATATTATCATTGGAATCCCTTTTAATGGTGGTAAAATGTTGGCACAAGACATAAGGGTTGATGATTTTACCAAACTGGTCATTGAAAATGTTATTGAATTCATCCCAAGTGGTAATGCAATTGTTAGGTAGGTTAAGGAACCATTAATATGAAACATCCTTAAATGTGAAAGGAAAAACACACATTATACATCTTCATGAGTCACATTTATTAATCTAATTCAACTTTGAAGGATTTAACATGTTCTTCTGTTGTCACAATACCACTAGGACTAAAAGTTGGCAAATATTTTTCTAGATTGTTAGGAAGGTCATGAACCACACCTTAAAAATTAATAAGAGATATTCCTAACCAATTCATACCTTGATGAAGGTTGAATATAGGATTACCTTGGAGTGGTGAAGTCAGTAAAGACTTCAAACATCTACATCTACCTTTGTCTCATCTGGCCCTCCTGTGGATGTCTAGTTCCAATAGAGGTTCTCTGGTTTCTAAATGTCATCTTGTTTGGATTCTTAGCAATTCCATCTTGGGAAAATTGGATCCTATTTGAAATATTATGTTTCAAATCAACCTTTATGAAGAATAGGGATTAGACTTGCACATTAAGCAAAATTTGAAAATATTTATGTAAAGAGCAACAAAGTATGTAAATCTTTGACTAAGTTAGCTTAGAGATGTGTATAGTTACATAAATATGATCAATATTTACAATTATAAGCTCTAATAAACTTATATTCATAAAATATTTACCAATATTAGGTCAAAATAAGTTATTCTAACCTCAAATACTTCAGATTCTTAGATATCAAGTTATCTTTACCATCTATCATCAAAGACTCCAGATATTTATCTAAAGGAAACACAAAGATGGGTCAAAGACCATGAGCATTGATGATATTTACACTGTTGAGGAAATAAATTACATAAATGTGTAAATATAACACCAATATTTGATAAAAACACACCAACATTATCAATGATCCTATAAATTCACAAGGATTGCCCTCCTTCTAGCACTAGTGGAGCTCATCATGTTGATGCCTTTAGATGTATCACAGTTGCTCTTAGTGTCTAAGGAACACTTCTCATTTTATAATTTAGGAATTCAAATTAGGAGTAGCAAATTAAGGTAATTTGGTTACCTATGGTGAAATAGTGGTGAAACAATAAACTATTCCATAATGTTTATATTGATTGGTGGTTGGGAGCCACCATGGCCAATCTAAGTGAAATTCAAGATATCTATGCTATGATCAATGGATTTGTGATTAATTTATAAAATAAAGACTAATCTGAATGAATATTTATAGTGAAACTTACACTAAAGTAGATTGATCAAAAAAATAAGCAAAAGCAAGGGTAGGGCAAAAAGGTGTTCTTATTTATAGTCAAACATTATGAATTTTTTTATATTTCATCAAGACATACATTCAAATAAATACATGACATGAAATAGATATATCATGGATCTTGCCATGTACCAGTAAAATGTTTAAAGAAAGGGTGGAGCAATATAAATCAGAAACTAGATTCAATTTAAAGATTTACTTCACAAGCAAATTATATTAGCACATCTACAAGAGAAGCAAGAGAATTGAAATAAACATAAGATATTTCAATTAACCTAGCATAATAATAAATTAACAAATATACATTTATATATGCAAATCAAGAATCAATGAAAATCATTCAAATCTAGACATCCAAATAGATAGTTGAGAAATCAGCCATAATAGCAAAAACACAAACAAATATTGGATAATATTTTTAGAATTCCTTGCTTGTATTAATTTCTCAAAGTTTACACAAAGTCTTTTTCTCAAAAATTCTCTCTCTTAAAAAATGGTAATGTTACCTTTTATAGGAGGCTAAGGTAGTACACCGGTCAGTCATGAGATTACAAATGTATAAAGGTAAAGACAACTATCATTTTAACAAAGTTATAAAATACATTTCATTTTCCAAAGTGGATTGACCTATAAGAAAATTTGATAAAAAAATATCACACGCCTTTATAAAAAGAATATTCTAATTTTTAGTATTATAAATTTTCTTAACAAAGTAGAATATTATTAGCTAGTTGGTGGGCCCTGTGTTGAAGAAATCTCGTATTGTTCCTAAAGAATATTCATAGCATTTTGATGTTATTCATTGACCAGATTTAGATTAACAGTTTGTTCTAAGAGGCATTCATCCTCCTAGTCTATCAAGTCATCAAAATCTCTATCATTCTTGCCATTGCTTCCTTGATACTTCTTGCCTCGGTGATTTTATATTATGTAGTTAGGATCATGCCCATGACCTTCTTGTTGTTACTTTGAAACTTACCTTGACTCTTGATCCTAAATATTATATATCCAAGGTGACCATGTGCTTGTACTCATCTTCTGTAGTGATGCCAAAGGAGTTGAGTGTGGTAGGATGAGTAATTATGGTACTAATAAGTTGTTCAATTCTATCTATTAGTTCTTCTTCATCCCTCAATAACTTGTCCAAGTTCCTTAACCATGTATTAGACCCTAGATCTTATCAATAATTATTCCCATAATTATATCTAGATGGGCTAGGCTAATGGTACTAGAGCTAGGAATCTAGTCCTCTACCCTTATGATGATTAGCTCCTTCATTTTATCCTTTGAATTCTACCATTGGGATATCAAACCCTTAGATATTGCATCTAGGTGGGCTAATGGAATTTGCCTTATCTTCATTTACTTCAAGGATTTAAAAACAATAAAAAGATGCCTCAAACATCTTTATCTTTTCTTTAGGTACTTATAAGATAGCCTATGTCTCAAGATTTTATTTTTGTTTCTAAATCTTTTTTATATTTTTATATAGGCCTTTGATGCCTACTTTTAGTTGGGTTGAATGGGCATCATATAGTCCAACTATGTATTCTTCATGGATTGGGTGCTCACATAGTCCCTAACCTCCTATTGGAGTTAAGACCATAAAAGGTTCAACTCTCTAAAAAGTCAACTCCTTATTCCCAACCATGGTCCTCTTTGTTATTACCCTCTCCAGGGCTATTGTCTCTAGATTGAATTGCACACTGACTGATGACTCTATGATTTTTGGAGGATCAAAAATATCCATCTTGTGTTTCCTAAGGTTCCAAGAGTGTCTACCTAAGTTACACTTGACCTTTCATAGGTATTCATCCTTATTTTTTCCTTTTCTTTCATCAGAGCTACTATCCATGGTTTTAGCTCATCATGAATAGTGATGTTGATTGCACTGGTCATGACCCATGAATGTTTTAGGGTTGGGATCTTTTACATCTTCCCATGAATGAACCATTTACAGATGATTAGCCCATGAATGGGATTATCATCATTGAATTAGTTAACTTCACTTAAAGGATGATTGAAGTTTAACTTTGGGTTCTTCTTTCCAATTTTGACTAATGCCAACTCAACTTTCCTCTTGTGTAGGGGTACAACTGGAACTAGGACCAGAGCTATCTTCTTCCCATTTTATTTTTTTTCCTCAACTTGGGCTTAAGGATCCTCAATTTTTTCTTCTTAATCATCTAATCCATATGACTCAGCAAGTACTTTGAATGCATCTTCCACTATCTCCTAAGGACCTAGTGTAATCATGTCAAGGAACCTAAGTCAAGACTCTGGCCTTTTAGGTTGGGTAGAAGATGATGCCCCCTCACTGGGACTTTCTTCTAATTTCTATTTATAAATTCCTTTGGCAACTTATTATTGAGGTTGATGTAGTGGTTATTCTAGAGGGGCCCTAAAATATGGTCCAATAAATAAATGGTATTGCAGGGGCCCCATCTACCATATCGCACCATGTTTATCATCTCTATCCATCCTAAAATAAAGCCTAATATTATGTTTCTTCAACCTAGCCAACACTTTTTTTAAATTAGAGGCCCTAATATACATCATGTCATGAACACCGAGTATGTGTTCATAGGGTTAGTTTATTGTATTTTATTTTAAATGTTTTGTGACCCTATCATGAGGGTCCGACTACCTCAAATCATCTAATTATAAGTTTAATGAGTCTCTATTTTTGGTGATGATATCCACATGCTCCCAATTATATAGTATAATCCTACTAATGGTCAAAGTAAATGGGTAAAGGAGTCCTTTCCTTTTCTACTTGCATACACCATCTATACCATGGAAAGGTTGGTATGCAACCTCCTATTCAACCAATTTGGTTAGCACATGGACTGGTAGTTTGAGGGGTTCAACTAAGGTCCTTGTTATTCTAATAACTATGTAATTTCAATATAACCATATATTTATAATCAATTCCACTTAAGTTTTAACTAGAGAGTTGACCCTACCATGGGGATCCCTATAATATCTTCTACCAAATATGGATATACAAAATCACAAATGAATTATACATTATGTCTATATTTGAATATGTGAAACTTGGAATAGTGATGGGAAATAGTGTGTCTCCCTTTAGGTGACCAATTATTTATGTCAGGGATTTTGGTGGCAGCCAAGAGGTCATATAGAAGATAGGAAATCATGAAGAAGTGGATATTGGTTTTCTTCTTCATTTCTTAAAATTATTTTTTCAAACAAATGTTAATAATCTCACCTATTAGGGGAGTGAGTCCCTTTTCTAACATGAAGTATACATAAGGCACCTAGATTTTATTAACATGTGTGGTGGAAGGGTCCCAAGATATTCTATTCAATAAGGTCACTATTACACTGATTCTTTCCCTAAATTAGACAATTGGGACATTTTCTATGGAGTATTGGATCACCTAGGTTCTGCTAAACAACCATGGGGCAAGGATGGTGTTTAAGTTATTTTTACTAGTCCATGATCTTATTATAGGAAACTCTACCCGGGGATTACATAGCTTGTAGTATCTTTCAAACTCTAGGGGGAAATATATGCTACCTTTTTGAAAGTATGTTCATGAACTATCTAATCCTGATCAATTTTACAATCCATGAAAATGGGGGCATTAACATCAATATAGTGCAATACCTCAAGTTTTGTAGTAGCATAGTAGAGTCTAGTCATCTAGATGGAGACTAGGTCATTGTATCTCTAGAGGATTGTAGCATTCTTTTAATCTTCCCTTGTGATGGCTTGTATTTATTCAATAGTTAAAAAAAGCTCAAACCAAATTTTGTTTCTAGTTTTTAATGTTGCAGCATCAAAGTTAGTATCCTTAAAGATTCTTCCCTCATTATATGAAGCTAAATACAATTTTGTATTATCCATTTGTTTTTTCCTCTAAGTTAATATGACTATGAAACTTTAAAATTACTTACTAATGTTTTATAAGTAATCTCTAGAGGTTTTTTCTCACTCAGACAACAATTAAATTCTTTCTAGCTCGATTGTGATTGATTAGAGTTTAAATTAGGGATTTTTGTGAAGGCTAGGGATTTTTTGTAACTTTAATGGAAATGGTAGCTTAGACTTAGGCTAATTCATGCCTTATATTTGATTTAGACCTTTATATTTATACCTTTTCCTTTTCATGCCCACCAAATCTTTGATTTTGTCCTTTTTTACATATGTAGTGTCTATATGGCATCCTTATAGAAGTTTTCACAAATAATTTAAAATAACTAGTTGTATTTTAAAATACTTCTTTCTATTCCCATCATTGGATGTTTTTACATGGATCAATATGGACCATTAATCATCTTAGGGCTTGCACATTATTAGATTCTTTTATATAGGGCTCTATGGTTATACCCCTTGGCATCTTTACATGCCTTCTAAGTTTTGCACTTCATCAGTTGTGTATTGAATGTGCATTCACCATACATTGACCTTATAGGTATTCAAAGGTTTTATTGAATAGTCCTTGTCAATTTCACTATGTCTGATCATCTTGCTTTGATTATCCTGATCTGTTGATCCTATAAAGTGCATGAACTTTAATTAATGCCAAGATATAAAAGGGACTTAGGCTAAAGTTTATTTAATGTTAATAAACATGACATAGAATTTAGGTTAAAATATTTAATCTAAGTTTTAAAACACATCGAATAGGGGCCTAATTAATAGAAGCATCTAATGCCATGTTTTGACCTAGGGTTTTATGATGTTGAAAAACATGATAAAATTTTAGGTTAAAACTTCTAAGCTAAGTTTTATGGCATAGGGACATAATATAAGTCTCTTCATCCTAAGGTTTATTTTAATTAAATAAATACAATTAGAACCTTAGGATAGAGACTTAGATTAAGTCCATGTCTACGAATACTAGATCACAAGGTCATTTAATCATTAAAGTTCAAAATCCTAAGTGATTTTATATTTCCAAAAAGGGGGTCTCATTGCATTGAAACATAAGTAATAGTATTCTAAAATTCTAAATCATATTATTATGTTTAAACAAGATGATCAATGAGCTTAAATTTCATGGCCTTGTAGACATCAATGACATCCTCACAAGTGTTGAATGATGTTCATGAGAATGTCAAATTTAAGTTCATGAAGATAATTAGGTCCATAGATCTTGGATTGAACACACTCCATCTTATCATTTAGTCCCAACCAAGTACTTAACACTGATTTAGATCTGAGCACATGCATGCCATTGGTCCCTGTAATCATGAAGAGGATCAAGTTATCTCATAGATCAACACGTATGAAAATTAGACTAAGTTAAAGGACTAAGTCTTCAAAGCATAATAAAATGGGTCCCTTAGAATATTATAGTCGTAACCAAAGGTTTTAGCCTAAGGTTTATTTTAGGTAAATAATATAATAATCTTTAGGATAGAAACTTAGGTTAATTCTAATTTTTAATGCATGGGGCCCTTTCAACATTAAGCTTGAAAGTGAGATTTCCACATGGTGACTCCATAAGACTCTTGAAATTTGGCTTTATTTGACCCTGGGGAGGGTCTTTAGAGCATCGATCAAGATCTAGGTTCTTGATATGGTGACACTTGTCATCTTCATAGGGTTTCCTTAGTCCTTTGACAATTCAATGGCAAGTTTGCTCTGTTAAATCTATTTGTGCAAGTAGTAATGGATCATTGATCATGATCTTGGGTCTTGATCATGATTGGATCATTTTAAATTCTCAAATTTGTATCATAAGTCTTATCTTAAGTTTCCTTGTGTTAATAAATACAATAAGACCTTAAGGTAAAACTTAGGCTAAGTTTGTATTTAATAAAAGGGTACCCATGTAATCTTAGAGATGATCATGCATCATTTGATCATCAATCCTGCTTAAGCATGGATCATTGATCATGATCCTCATGATCATGTAGGGTTTGTCTAATTGATCAAGGCTTTGGATTTATCAGGTCTCCTTCACTACATCCAATCATCTTTCATGATGAGAGCCATCAATTCTATAAATAAGCAAGATGCTTAAGTTAGCACTCAGGTTGATATATGAACTTAGGATAAACATTTAAGACTAAGGTCTTGTTCATGTTAATAAACATTAATTATTCCTTAGGACTAAGACTTTAGGCTGAGTATGTACATGACATTTAAAATGGGACCAAGTTAGGAACATAAAGGACCTTGTAAATATAAACATTAGACCTTGTTAAAATAAAAAGAATAAAAAGGGGAAAATATAAAGTGACCAAGCATAATATTTTAGGATAAGGTTTGGTCATGTTAAAAAACATTACCAAGCCTTAATATAAAACTTAGGATTAAGTTTTAAAATGTTCCTAACAAATTTACTCCTACCAAACATGAATTTGAACCAAGGGTAAAAGATAGGGTTTTTTAAAGGAGGGCTTCAAAACTTGAATCTAGCTTTGAGTTTTCACAGACCAAAGGCTATTAAAAGCCTGAATGAGGATAAAACTATGAAAATCCCCACATTATCCATTAATAAGAGCTCCATGAAACTTGAAACTTAAGACATGAGGGTTGATTGTTAGCAAAATTAGGCAAGGTTAAAGAAAAACTATGAAAAAATGGGCTAATTATATTAGGCATGGATGATCTTAAAATTCTATAAAGTATATCACATATCAAGCATTTAGGTGTTAAGGTTGAAATTATACACAAGGGTCCCTATTTCTTATAAATGGGGATAATTTGACCTCAACAAGATCCTTCTTGTTATTTAGTGGTTGAATTTTTAAAACTATCTGAATTTTATCTAGATCAATAGTTATCCCATCCTTGGTGATGATGTGCCCCAAGAGCTTTCCCTCAATCACTCCATATATTCTCTTATTTGGGTTTAATAAAACACCAAACCTTCTAAATCTCTTGAATGTGGATTTTAGGTGACTCATGTCATCTTTTTGATTCTTTGAAAATCATGTAAGATCATCTATGTAGATGATTATGCATTTCCATATTAGTCCTTTGAAGGCATGATCCATGACATGTTGAAAGGTAGCCCCTATGTTTATTAGGCCAAATGACATCCTTAAATACACATAATTTCCCCACTTCATAGTGAACATCATCTTCATTGTGTCCTCAGATGGCACTAGTACCTAATTATAGCCTAAAAATTCATCCAAAAAAGACATCATTTAAAAACCACTTACTATTTGTATCACCTCATATACAGAAGGTAGAGCATAATTTTCCTATTCAAACTCCTTATTGAGGTTCCTGAAATCTACACATAATCCTATCTCACCATTCTTCTTTCATACTAGGACCAAATTAGCCACCCAAGTAGAATGTCTTACTAGAAAGATGATTTTTGTGCTTAAAATCTTCTCCACTTCTTTCTAATTGAGAGGCTCTAAAATAGGATTGATTGGTCTTTAACTCTATCTATATGTCTTATGATCTAGATTCAAGGGCATCATATGAGTAATGATCTATGGGCCATACACCTTCAAGTCTTAATATGTCCAAGCAATGCCATCCCTGTATTGAGTAATTACATCCTTCACTCACTATCTCTCTTTTAGGGTGTAACTGAGATTGATATTAACATAGTGTGGGATATGCTCATATCCTAGTTTTTCCCTTCTAAATTTTGATTCATTGACCTTGGGTTGCCTAAGTTGTTGATCTTGAGGGTCTATATTGAATGGTCTTTCTAAAGAGACCAACCTAGCTAGAATTTGATTTTCTTTGGGCTGAAGATTGCCTTCTTTATCTTATTCCTCTTAACAAAGGTGATTAATGTCCTTGTCTTCAATGGTTTAGGATTTGAATTCCCCTGAATTAGTTAAAAACTAAATAATCTATTAGTCATAATCAAAAACATAGAAATTTTCTATGTTATCCAAAATGGAAGGACACTGTACCAATTCAATAGAGAACATTTTTACCTTACATTCTTGTAATGGCTCCAAATTAGAAGCAACAATAGCTAGTGATTCCACCATTTTATTTCAATCTTTGGTAAGTTCTACTATGTTGAAATATTCAAATCTTTAAATTAGGTCACACGTTTTATGTTTGTATCTCTGTAAATAAGATAACTTGCATTAGTATTTATTTTTGGCTTGATTAACCACTAGCTCTAAGTCACCAAATAATGATATTTGATTTACATTATTCTTAAGTGCAAATTCTAGTCCCATAATTAAAGCCTCATACTTATCTCTATTATTCATGCATGGAAATTATAACCTGTATGCTACCAAAAACATTTTACCTTATGGATCAATTATCTTAATTACCATGCCTAATCCTTCCTTGGATCTAGTGTCATCAAACTGTAGAGTCCACAAATAATTAAAACATTTAAGGTACATCTTTTTTGATTTATTTTGAGTGGTAAAAGTACAAATACCAAGGCTAGGAGACTCATACTTTACCTCTTCATTCTTGACATTATATTCCATAATGGGATACTTCATCCTTAGCTCTTTATCAATTCTGATTCAATTTGCAATTCTTATCCATGGTAGCCAGATATGAGATAAGTTTGTAGAGATATATGCATTGATTATTTTAGATCAATCCCTACTCAATAATAGTCCATAGCCTTCTAGTATGTCTACCATGATAATATCACTAGTCATCTAGACTCTTGGCTCATATGCTACTTGAATGTGCACATTGGTCGATTCTCTAGCTACTTGTACTATTGTTTTATCCAATTGTGAAATTGTTATCTTTGAAGGACTCAGAGTGAGACCAAGATTATAACATATGGATGTAGGCATGATAGTTTTAGATGCTCTAAAATCAACTAAATAATTATGAATATTCTTACCAAATGCCCTGATAGTCATTAGAAAGGGTGAAACTTCTAGCTTACTCTTTTAGATGACATTGGCATTAACAACCTTTGCTTTGTCTATAGATGTTTTAGTTATTTCCATAAGAACTTTTCTAATAATGGAATTTAATAGAAGCTCCTTCTATTTAGGGATCTGAGCTACTTCATGAAGATTTATATTCACCTCGATCTTCTTCATATCCTCAACAATGTTGTATCCTCCTTTACTTGGTTCTTCCTTGCTATGATACTGATTATTCCCCTTTGGATGAGGTTGCATTTTCCATTAGATTTAAATACCAATCATAATTATCATTCATTAAGGTAAAAGGAAATAATCTACATGCCACATCCTCATGGATAATGTTCATTAGCCTTAATCCAGTCTTAAAATATTGGATATGTTCCTCTACTGTCTTTTCTCCCATAAGAGAAAAGGATGGTAAGTGCCTTTTAAGATTTCAAGGTAGGTCATGCACATCTATAGGGATGGAAATAATAGATCTAACCAACCAAGGTGGTTTATCCATTGAATAATTAATAGGTCAAGGGTTTCTTATAGGTAAAATATTCCCAATTGGAGGAGGTGGATTATTATGAACTGGGGTTATTGTCAAAGTTCTAGGTCTCCTATGGTTTGACAAGGGTGAGACTAGAAAACCAACTTGAGAATTATATTTTATCACTCTCTTGGGTGAATCTAATGTAAATATACTCAAATAATAACTACTATTATCAAGGGTGTTGGCCCTCCTAGTGCTAATTACTATTGATGCAAGTTTTATGCATACCACAATGTAAATAGGTAGACTATAGCATTTTATAATCTCAATGAAGGTAAACTTCACTCTAGGGCATGAGTTGTAGGTATGTAGTCTTTAACAACTTGTAGATGGAATAGATGGTAAGAAATGAAGGTTGTTAATAAGGTTTTTTGGATGGAGGTGTGGTCCCTAAAAGGTAGTGAATCTATATGTGAATTGGATGGATGGATGGGTTCAAATCTAAAGTGGGTAGGTTTTAAAACAAACTCAAAAAATGAGAGAAGGGTAAGGTATAAAATAAGGATATGTGGTTTTTAGGAAATACTTCCCTAGTTGTTTTCTAAATAGACATGTGCTCTCAACACCTATGCCTGTTACTATCGGCAATTGCACACACATAATCAAACATGATTAAGAAGTCTAAAGAGATAATGATGAAAGAAATTTATAGTTCTTAGACAAATGTTTCTCTTTTTAGGGTAGCTATTTCACACTCTTACTAAAGAGATTATGGCTTGGGTTAGTGAAGTATTTGAGGTATCTTTGGTACACATATAGAAAACTACATCAAAGAAATCACTAGTACACATTCAAAATTATTAATCAAACAACTTGATTATCTTAAATAATATATTTTACCAATATTTTAATAGTTGTTACACTTTTACATATTAGTAAATCAATTAGTATAATCAATAATCCATTCAAAACTATTGCATACTAAATATTATTCAAACATACAACCAAATAAAGTAATAACTAATTACATAAAAATTGGAAAGAAAATACACAAACACATTCACTGATGATCAAAATTGATGTTGCTCCTATATTCAAAATTCTCTGACAAAAATCCAAGTTAGATTACAATTGTTTATATATACTTGGGGAAGTGGTCACCTCATCTTGAAAGTTCATGCAAGGTCATTAAATGTGATAGTTAGAACATGAGTTCTAACTTTGGTTCAAAATTGTATAAGAGTCTACTTATAGTTATCAATTTAAATTAGACTTTGTAAAAGCTATACAACATGTGTATGTGTATAAAGGCACTTTTTATAATTATAGATAGAACCACATGACAATACCTCCTTTTATAGGTTGTGGGAATAACCTCAAGTGGAACTCATACATAAGTACTACTTTACCAATGTTTTATAACTATTGACACTATTATTAGTTGTGACCAATCTAATTGAACTGTGTATTGCATGCTCACCTATGACTTTATATAATATCCCTTTGGAAGGATTTATAGGGTCTTAACTCAAAATAATTGATAGTGTTCACTTAATTTACCTTTGAGATGCCAAGTAATTGCATCTTTCTCTTGTTCTACTATTGGATATTCACTTTCATATTCACTAACCAAAATAGTTTTAAGACATGTGTGTTCATATGCTAGCTTAACTATGAGACCCAATGTATATCATTAAATATAGCTCAAGTGTCTAAAGATCTATATGATCTATTCATTTTATTTCATTTTATACCTTTGGAAATATGATTTTTTCCTTTTGGACACATGTCCTTACCTCATTGGGTCCAAATATTAGAAAAGTCCACTTTTGACTCATACCATTTGATCCTCTACATGATGGAATGTGAGCATACCACTTGATAACTCCACAGGGCATCTATGTTCTTTATAGTCCTAGCTCAAACATTTTGTACCATGTGGTAACTCCTCACTAATTTTGGGATCTTTGAATTTTCCATGTTGATCTTGCACCATTGATTATCTATGCTCAAGCTAATGTAGTTTGTAGATCTTAGTGCTTTGACATATTGAATCCTATGAGTTTGACACTTGATACATCCTCATTCTTTTGAAAATAATTTGTTGATCTTACACCATTAGATCAATTGTATGGATCAATGCTAGCCATCATTCTGTATGAGCCCATTAACCTTTGATTTCAAGCTTAAATTTGACATTTTCACAACCATCAAAGATGTCCATGTGATTATTAAATCAACTTAACTCCCTATGAGCTGGATACTTGTCATTTTCTAGTTTGCTCTACTTTGCAATCATAAATGAAAAGAAGACTTAGAATATATATATATATATATATAGACTAGGGTCTTGAAAAATAACTTAAGAAATAATTTAAATCCCAAGGTTTTATACATATTAACAAATATAAATAAATATTAAGTCTAAGATAATGTTAAAAAGGTGCTCATATGTGTGCCACTTGGAAACTACTCGAGGCTTTTGAGATCTTGACTTATTTACCCTATTGAAGGGCCTACAGACCATTGATCTACTATTTGGGGCTCTCACAATGGTGATACTTGTCACCCTCATGGGGATTTTTAACATTTCAACCATTGCACATATCATTCAATCAACTATACTGGGCTCCCACATTTGGTAACACTTGTCATGCTCACAAATCTCAATAGTTTCTTTGAATTTTAAACTTGATCTCACATCATTGGATTAATTAGACCTAAGTAAATACATTACATAGGTTTTTGGCTTGAAATTTTTGAATATTACTTTGATCATGTAGGTATGCCACTTGGCAGTTCTTTGTTTAGTCTATTCTTGTGGGCATAGAAATAAAATACTTAACACAATACTTTAGGAAATATATAAAGGACCTTGTATATAGATTTTAACTCAAGGTATTTATTGTATTTAATAAATATTATTAGGGAATGGGTTAAAATCTTAGACTAAGTTCATAATTAAATACACTCTCATCAGGGGTGCTACTTGGTAGTAGGGCATTGTTTCAGGGCTTTTGTTTGGGGGAAATGTTTTGGAGACCCTAATTTTGTTAGATAAAATGTTTAAAAAACAAATTCAAAAGGAAATATCCTTTGATAAAATGCCATGAGGGTAAGTGCATTAGGTTTGAAGGGTCTAATTCATAGGGAAAATGTCTAGGATAGAAGTCCCAAAGGGTAGGTTGTAAAAAGACTAAAGGGCAGGTTTAAAAGGGCTAAAGGGCAATTCTATTAGTGAAAGTGTATCAAAAAAAATTTTTTAGGGAAAATGTATTAGGAAAATTATTAGAAGACCAAATCTTATGGGTCAAAATGTTGAAAAAATATGTTGAAGACCCAATTATGTTGAATAAAGTATTCAAACACAAATATGTTGAAACAAATAAGTCCATGGCAAACATGTTGCAATAATAAGTTTTAAAGAGATCAATAGCTTTGAATAAGATAATGGACAAAGATAAATTACATAATTTTGATAAAGATAAGCCCAAAAACATAAGCCCAATAAAATAAGCCTAGTAGAATTATAAATATAGTCTATGAAAACACAACACCAATGTCATCTTGCCAAAGAATGAAAGGCCAATAGTCAGTCTTTTACCAAAAATTTTCATTAAACACAATGAAGAGGGGCTCAAATTTAATACCATATTCTGAAAAAAGTGGGTCCCCATTTCTATAAAGAAAGAGGGGATGTTTGGTACAAAAAGTTTTGGTAGATACCTAGGTTCCGATTAGATGTAGATGCTTTATTATCCAATGTAATCTCCCCATTTTCCAACATATATTTGATGAGGTGATTTATTTTCATGAAATGATGTATATTGTGTCCATGAACATAGTGGTATTTATATAAATCATTCTCTTTATATGATTTTAGATACAGAATACCCTTAAGATAATGCTTTAGTATTAGCCAACTAATCATATTAGCTATGACTATCTTGTGAAACACTAATTCAATAGGTTCTCCAAGGTTGATAAAGACTAGAGGAGTGGGTTTATTTCATGGAGGATGGGTTTTAAAAGGTATTTTTTATTGAATTTATGGAGTAGGTATATATTTTTATAAAGGCTATGCTTGTTAAATAGGTTATTGATGAAGAGTAAGTTGTATTTGTAGCATAGGATGAGTAGATAGTGTTTGCACCATTTGGAAATGGTATGAATCAATTAATCCATTACCAGAAACATTATTATTATGATTTAATTCCTTTGATTTTTCATAGTTACTATCCTAAGATAGTGCTAATGCTTGCACTTCAACTTGGTTATGGTTCTGACTTTGGCCTGTTCCTTAGTTTTGGTTATGATTTTGATTTAATGATGTTAACCTAATAATTCATTTGTTAATAAGGGCCTTTTCAATTAGTAAACCTTTATAAATTATCATTTTGAAGGTATACACACACTTAAGCTCTATATTATAGGATAACTCATTTTGCAGATTTTTAGTAAACATAATGGCCAATTGTTTATCTGGTAAGCTATGGGTGAAGTGGCTAGTAAGTACTCTCCATCTCTATAGATGGCTAGAAAAAATTTCACCAACTTTTTTCTTAGCCTAAGTCAAATCCACCAATGAAATCTCATGTTTGAGATTATAGGAGAAATGTTACGCAAATTTGTTTGAAAGGTCATCAAAATTAGATACATAATTCTTTCACAATTTGAGGAGCCACTCCAAACCATGTCCTTCTAGAGTTTAAAGAAAAAATGAGTAGATAAATGTCACTGTAAGCCATTGGTTGGAAATAAATAAAGAATTATGTCAAATGGGCCTTAGGGTATCATTTACCCTTGTATTTATAAAATTTTAGTGGTTCATATCTTGGAGGAAATGGTATCTACAGATACTCCATGTTCAATGGGTATGAAAACATGTAATCTAACTTGAACTTCTTGGTTTACTTCCATTCTTGAATGTCAAAAATCACATCCTTCATTTATTAAATCTATTGTGCCAAGAAACTAGATGGAACATTTAGCTCAGGTGGAGGTTGGGAGGTCAAAGGTGGATTACCTTGACTAGGGTATAATGGAGTAATGGGTTGTTATGGAATATTGGTTTGATGAGTGAACTAACTAGGAATATGAATCTATGGATTGGGATGTGGATGTTGAAATTGCACATATTATTATGTGAAAGAGACTTATTGTTGACTAGTCAAACCTTACTGATTAAGGGGAACATGTTGTGAATCAAAGCCCTATCATTAAATCTATGGTAGATGTTGAATGAAAGGAAATTATTACCTAATTGATATTAGTTGGATAGTGGTATCTCTTGGTTACATAAACACTTATTATGAAGTAGATGCTTTTTATATGTTTAAATTTTTTACTTGACCAATGAACATACATTGTTGATTAGACAATGCTTTCAATTATAAAGGTATGCTGGTTTACAACTTTTAAGTTATGCTTGTCACTACCTATCGAGGTGGAATAGTTGTTCCCCTATTGAGCTAGTGTAATTTTATATCTCTCTTTCAATGGTAGATTAAATAGTGGCTATTGTTATGGAATTTTAGTCATCACCTATTGAGGTGGAGTAGGATTCATCACATGTTCTTGAGTCAAATCACTAGTCAACACTTGATTAGTTAATCCCTATGGTTGTATGCTTATAATGTAACTAATTGAGAATTAGAGGTAATTTTTTATGGTTGGGATGTAGGAGTTCCTTCCACTACTATTGTGAACCACTCATGGTATTAACTAGATGCACTTATTTTTTTTAGACTATTTTTTGGTGTACTTAAACTACTTTGGCCTAGATTGGAAGACACTTGCATGTTATCCAGTGTGTTTGTCACATTGTTATGTGTAGAAGCCGTAGTCACTTATTCAATATATGGGACATTGTACATGTCACCAATTGAAGTGATTTACATAAATGGGTCTATACCTAAATTATTTTGAACTATCAATTTAATTAATACTCCTATTGAAGGAGATATCTCTATGAGTGGAGCATTTGACATGGTCATATCACTAAAATTATGGGTTAAATTTAAACAAGTTTGATATGCTCATTAAATTTGTATAAAGTGGTCCTCCATGAGGCCATTTCCTTTGAAAATAATATTTGGGTCTTGATACAACATCAACATGAGAGCTTGAGGATGGCTAGTAGAGGCATGTTCAATGGGTTGGTTATAAGGTATGTTTAGAGACACTTTAACTAGAATAGGTAAATTTTCATAGGGGAAGTCTACTAGAAACTTGGTTCTTGCCTTCAAATCTCTAAATAAAACCTCATACTTTTTTTTAAACAAGTAATGATTAAAAAAATAAGGATAATAAGTCAATGGCATAGTAACATAATATGGTTTTTGTTGAACTTGTTCTACAACCAATGGTATGCTAGCAAGGTATTATAGGGTTTGTTCTCGGTCATGTTTTGAATATAGGGGCATGTTAACCAAATAATGAGCCAATGAATCTTGAATTTTCTCTCCAAATTGAGTAGTGTAAGGAGGATAAGGATATGTCTCATAAACTACATCATTGCCATAGGGGTCTTGAACAAAGTCATCATTCATGACCATGTTATTGTAACCTAGATTTTACATATCTCCACTATGAGTTTAATGATACATATCTAAATCAATGAATAACACTCCAAGAATATAGGCCTAGAGTTATAAAAACTCTAAAAAACAAGGTATGAAATAAAAATGGTCCAAACTTGGTCTAAAACTTGGTCTAATAAATGGATTTTTATCTCTACAATGGATAATGATAAACTTGGTATAAAACAATCTAAAATCAAATGCCAAACATCAAAGGTATTATACAAATGGTCAAGTGGATGAAAAAAAATGAATTACAAACTTAGGGAAAAAGTGTTTCAAACAAGTTTAATCTAGCTTTAAAGAAATAAAGGTTGTTAGGTATTTTGGGAATAAGGCTTAAAACAACTAGGTCTAAAATAGAAGGTAAGATGATAGAACTCTTGGCAACATGGCACAAGAGCAAGACTTGAAACAAAACAAAATAGATTTTGTTAGGTCTTTTGGGAATAAGGCACACAAGTTAGACTTTCAAACAACCCTAGGTTTAGAAAAAAATAGTATTTACTAGGTCTTTTGGGAACATGGCACAAAAGCTAGACTTTTAAATGAACAAGGTCTAAAATACAAGAGATTTAATCTAACAAATTTGAAACACTTAAACTCAAACTAGGCATTCAAATTTTAAACACACACTTGATTATTTGGTCAAAGATATTGAACTTTAGGCATATGGAAGATAGACCACTTCCCAAATTTAGACACAAAAATAGTCTTTAAATCGAGTGAGGAATTAGTGTAAGTTGCACAACCCAAAATTAAAAGGTAAACACCTAATCCAAAATTACATGAGGCATAGGCATAAACCAATCAATGTTTGAAGCTGAACTTATCAAAGCCAATTTTGAACCTGATTTAGAAGACAAGGTTCCTCACATAAATAAAAATATAGACAAGAACAAATAACATGACGGTATTAGACAAGGACCAAGATGTCATAATGGCTTTTAGATTGTGATTAAAACATAAGGCAACAAGTTTTTTAAATGATGAAAGCATCATAATGATGTTATCATGTTCTAAATATATGATAAATGGTTTTTTTCAAGACTTATAAGGCACAAAACTTGGAATTAATTAGGCAACGTAATGACACCCCTTTCAAACAAGTGACACACACAAATTTTTTGACAAAAGACTAAGGTAAAGTGTGGTGTCAAATGAATGACATAAATCCTCTTCAAAAAAAGGAGTGATGTGAAAACATGACTCATTTTTGGATGTGGTATAACAAAAAAATATTTTCAACACAATATTATGTAAGGAAACAGGATAAAATGAAAAAACACATAAGTATAATGTCCTAAATTCTAAAACTGACAAACTGGCATCATATCATCAAATTCTATCTATATACTTGCTCTTAAAAGGATTCTAATTTGTTAATCCAAAAAGTAAAAGTGCATGAAAATTAGGGTTTTTAGGTTCCCACTTCTCTTAAGAGTTAGTACAGTGACATGGAACTTTAGGGTACTCACCCTACATTAACAGTATGTCTAAAACAAATGGGGTTGTCTAAAATATTCATTTTTGTTTATTCTAAATGGTCTTATATCCATGGATAACTCTAGGACACAACATGGTATTTTGATCCACATTAATTAGCTTGTTGTGAAAATGTCTTATCCTTTTCACAACTAATACATCTATTAATTACTTAGTGTAGTATGATGTATGAGTTAATCATATGATACAAGGAAATATATTACTAACAAAGCATGATTAACTACTCAAACAAGCATCCAAATAAGTCTACCTCAATTTGTATAATCCTACCATGGAGTGGGGTTGAAGTGATGTTGAGATATGAATCCCTAGGTCAACACTTCCCAATATAACCCATGGGGAAGAAATGAACTCCCACCCACAAGCCAAAGTTGCATAAAAATAAAGTGGAAGGAGTCTAGGGTAATTTTTGGGTGACCCAAATCATTCAAATTTTGGGGAGGGCATTAGAGACTTTCATTCCATGCTTTTGGAAAAAAGTGAAAAATGCTATAAATGAGCATTTTTCATCACCCAAGTTCCTTAAATGGGACAAGGTGAGAGCATACACACGTCACTCATTTTGTGAAAAAAAAACTTCAAAAAAAAACATAAAAATGAAAACTCTTATGAGTATTTAACTCAAGTGAGAGTTCTTTTTTTATAGCACCAAACAAAATATGCCACAATGTTTATCCCCTTGGTGTTGTGTCAAAAACTTAAACAAAATAAAAAATAACTCAAGTAAAATTCTTTAAAACACCAAATTGAAATGTGAATTTTAAAATTTAGAGTATTTGAAAATGTCTTTTCTTGGCCTTTAGGTCTTGTAAAATATGTTAGGTGGTCCTTGTTCTTAGAAACAAAACATAAGTGGGCAAATGACTTTTGAATTCTATCTCTTAGATTTCCAAAATTTTACACAGAGTGAAAAACAATATAAATATAAAGCAATGTCTCCACTTTACCTATAAAATTGTAACTATTATAATAGTACTACCATTTCCTATAAAATAGAGTGTTAAAATAAAACCATCACTATTATAGCAGTATCCTAAAAAATAACACAATACCACAACTCTAGATGAAATATCATGGCTCTCCCTATAAAAACTAGTTAGTATCAAACCATCATGGTTAATGGAAATACTATGACTATTAGCACAATATCACAGAAGTTAACATAATACCATTATTGAAAAGGAAATACCATGACTATAAAGTCATGATATTGTAATACCACAATTTGTCCTTTCAAAATAGACTATTAGTAGAAAATCTTGATAGTTAAGAAAAAAATGGTGATAGTTAGTGTAATATCATGAAAGTTGAGGTGATATTGTGACTATAAAATCATGATATTATGCAATATTGAAATTATAAAAATAAAAAATGTGACTGTATAGAGCAAAATCATAATTTCCTATAGAACATCCATGAGCCTTAAATTTCCACTTTTTTGGTTAGCAAGTTTGGATTATGAAAGGAAATTTGTTATTAGGATGTCCTAATATTATTTGAGAATAACTTTGTGGGGTGCAAGTCCCACTAGGCATGCCATCATGTGAATAAGGAATTCTTAGAGGGGAGGTTAATCTTCTGTTAGTTCAATACAACAAAATCAAAATAACACACTAAACACTTGACACCTCTAACCTATACACTATGGGGAACATAGGTAACAATCATACAAATGAAAGTAAAACTATAATACAAAATATTTCATTATTTTACCTTCCTTGGAGCTCCAAAGGGTTTTTTGAAGTGGCTTTCTTGATTTTTGAAGCAATAAGCCTTTAGCAATGAAGCTCCCTTTGCTCCTTCTCTCCTTGGCACCTTGGCTTGGCTAATTGGATTATGAATTTGACATGGTAACACAACTTGAAAAGATTGTATCTCAACAAATGATAATTATAATTTTGTCTTAAGAGAGAATTTATATATATTTGGGCATAATAACCTTACACAAAAAGCTTAGAGATCAATAGGTATGGCCTTGTATGTATAGCCTCCAAAAGTTAACCCTCACCCAAGGTGAGTTAAGGTTGAATTTAAACATGGAATGGGTTCAAACTAACCCTAGGTGAGTTGAGGCTAGCTCCAATTGAGTTAAAAATTATTATGTAATTATGATTTTTAATTACTAGGCATGGCTCTCAAATTAGATATTTTGAGATATTTTGGAAGAGCTTGAAAACTCATAAAGGCAATGATTTTTTTTATTATTAGATAGGTTAATAAATGGGTTGAATGCATCTCATACCTTTAAAAAATAAATTAGAAGATAATCATGATACAACAACCAAACAAGAAGGGATAAATCCTAGAACCCAACATGATAAACCACCTTCAACCTAAAAGACACTAAGTTTCAGCCAAAAACCCATTCCAACCAAAAGAGAAAAAAATGAGCAAACTAGTCAAACTTAGAATAATAGACCAATTTCTTGGTCTCAATGTTATCCACTTTATTTATTTTTACTCTATTCCTATACCCAACTACTTTTTCTTTCTCCTCAACCTACCTCTTGCAATTGTAACCTATGAGCTTGGATTCCTCCCTCCCCTAATCTGACTCCCTACTATTTTCCTCCACTCTATCTCTATGAGTGGTTTTATTACCCTAGGGAGTGAGATCATCTATGTTTACATGTTCCTTACCAAAACTCATATAAAAATTTATTTTAACCAAGAAACCTTTATGATTTTTGAGTTCATCTACAATCTCATTACACAATATTTTTTTAATAGACACCTTATTATGTAACTTATCAAGAAACTACTCAAAGAAATCCTTGATCTTAGGATTTATAAAACCTAACCCCTAATAAAAATTTATGTCATGAATTTATGAACCCCAATGTCCTTTCCTCTTAGATTTGGATCCTCCTACTTAAACTCTTTTATAACACTAAAATTTTGCTCATTCCCACCTTTGTCAAACTCAGAATCCATGAAGAAATCCTTTTCCTTGGCTGAATATTCTTGTTCACTGGTGATGTTAATCACTTTCAACACAATTTTTGACCATAGGGGTTCACCATTATTAAATAATAATAGAATCAAACCTTAGTGGATAAGATATATTGAGGTATTGTTCTTTTAATTCAAAATCATGGCTTCCAATGATTTCAAAATAAAAATAGGGAAACTAATAATGTGACCCTTAATGTGATTGAGAAAAATAAAATGATGTGAAAATGTTATCATATGTTTTCCTTATAGTGTGATATAGTGCATGTTCTATAAGCATACATTCAACCACTTCCTCGATAGGTCTATCCTCATGAACCCTTTCAGAGATTCCACCTTAGGATTATTCTTCTCTTTGCTATATAAAATATTGACAAGTTCCTCCTTCATTTTTTATCCTTGAAGGCTTTAACCCTTGAGAAATATATCCCTATGATCTCCCTTATAGCATCCTTGATAATTAGAATCCTTAAACCATGCATGCAAACCTCTATATCCTTCCATTCACAAGTGAAATCCTTAGACAACATGGTGTCATGCTTGACCAACCATTTCATGTATGTATTTAGACCCCCTTTACAATATTATACCAAATATACTCATCCTCCTTAACATCTACAAATCATATAAGTTCAATATAATAATGATCTTCTCCCATTTTACTTTTATGTAGGCTTCTTCTACTAGCCTCATAACTTCAGCCCTTAGAAATGAGAATGAAGGGAGTATTGAAAGTGGAGCCAAATAAATTATTACTATGAAGTGACAAATTAATCTAAGCATGCAGAGCATTTAGAAGTAACCATATTATAATGCTATTGCATGTGTTAGAATCTTTTCTCTTAGGTTGGGTGTGAATAGTCATGAATAAACACATCATTTCATTCTATGAGATTTCCTTTATTGAGTTTGATAAAAGGAGTGACATCATTAGGGAACACATCACCTTGACATCTTTTAAAAGAGCTAATCTAGACCCTAATATTATTCATTTTATTGGGACTTCTATTTCCCTCTTTATACACATAAGTGATTGAAACTCCTTTAAAGTAGGATAACAGGTTTTTTTCATCATTGATAATCCTAGAAATGTTATAGGAAGATTGAGCCAAGCTTTTTAATCAATTTTTTATATTCATAAAATCTCATTCAATCTGGAGATACTATGTGCCAAGTTTCACTACAAGAATAATGCCCCATAAAGTATCATTATCTTCTAAAATGTGATATGTTTATATCCTAAGAGATCATACATAGGTTACCTTAAGGTTTCCATAAGAATCCCTTATGACTCCTCTCGCTCCCATTGGACTTGTATTTGCTTTAGAATCCCAATCAAAATTCAATTTGAACTAGTTGGAAGGAGGATGAGTCCACTTAACCTTAGATTTATTGACACACTACATTTGGGATTTGCCAAGAATGTCAAGGTTAAGTTGATTAAGACTCTAGGATAAATATGGGGAATAAGATTTGTCAAAGGATGAAGTAAAAGATAACAAATTTTCCTTTACAAAGGCCATGATTCTCTTGAAGATCAAAAAATGATTAGGTTTATGGTTATCAAATATAATAAAATTTATTGAGATATAGATGCCCAAAAAAATGTGGGTCAAAACCAAGTTCCAGTAGAGTTTTAGTAGTGAATAATCCCAAGGTGGCTTTAAATGGGTGATCAGATCCTTGATAGTATCAGGAGTTACCCAGGAGTAGTTCAAGAGGTTGAAGAAAGATTGAAAGATGGAGGAGGCAAATGAACATGAGAGGAAAATGTGATTTATTGATTCAACCTATTGTTTACCAAAAACACATCTATTGGGTATAGGGATTCCCATCCTCATAAGGTTATCCACCATAAGAATCTTGTTCTATGCAACCAACCAAAATAAAACTTTGATATTTGGAATGATATTTTTTATCCAAAAATCAATCTATTTTTTTTCAAATTTTACCTGATCCCATAGGGAAAGATAGCTAGATTTAATTGAATACAACTTGTTAGGATCCATTTTCCAAATGAAAGCATATTTTTTAGAAATATACTAGTGTGAATATTCTAAAGAGTCAAATTTAAATTTTTTATAGAAATATCTTAGTGTTGATTGAGGTTTTCTTTGTGGAGATATTTCCATCTTTTCTTACCTTTAATGTCCTCCCAATAATTACACACCTTATGACTAATGGTCTCTTTAAAGTGAAGTGATAGCTCTATGACATGATTTATGGAGACTAGAGGGGTTTGGATCTAGGGGTCCTACCAAAAATACACTTTGTTACCTTTGTAAATATTCCATTCAAGGCCTTTTCTAAGGATGTTTTTTCCAACTGTTAGTGCTTTTTAGAATGTTGAAACATTGCCAGGGCCATCTCCTGCCAAGAAGCAAGGGCCTTCCCTAGATTTAAGGTATTTAGCATTGATTATTTTAGTCCACTAGTTATCTTCTTTTATCACCCTCCAACCTTTCTTTACTAGGAAATTTTGGTTCATAAATCTCACCCTTCTAATCCCCAATCTTCCTTTAAAGACATGAAGACAAGCTTTATTCCAAGAAGTAAGTGGGAATATAAATTTGTCTTCCATTCCCCTCTAAAGAAAATTAGTATGGATTTTTTTTTATTTGATCAGCCACTTTTCTAGGAATGAAAAATAACATGAAATAAACTAGAATACTCTACAACAAGCTCTTAAGAAGTTGAAACTTTCTAGCCTGAGACAACAAATTTCCTTTCCACATAAATAATTTCTTTTCAATTGTATCTAAGAGGGGATTATAAAAATATATTTTCATAGGGCCATCAAAAAGGTTAATATAAAGGTAGGATGAGGTTATATTATTAATAACATAGCCAATAATCTTAGAGATCTTATCTTGCAAGATAATTGAGGTATTGAAGGAATATAGAGAGCTTTTGAGAAAGTTAACACTCTAACCTGAAACAATCTTATAGATTTTAAGAATTTTTTTGAAACACTTGGATTTAGAAACTAAATATTCTCCCATAATTAGAGTATCATCCAAAAAAATTTGGTGGGTGGTGGGTCTAGTGTTTGGAGCCACTATGATTCCGTTGATGATTCTATATGATTTGGCCTTGTCGATAATCCTATTGAAGGTTTAAGCCATTATGATGAATAAGTATGAAGAAATGGGATCTCCTTGTCTAAGACCTTTTCCTATTGGGAAGAAACCCTTGGGAACTCTATTGATGATCACTAAGAACATGGGAGATGATATGCAAGAGGAAATCAGGTTTCTAATAGTCTGATTAAAACCAAATTTGAGTAGGATTTTATCAAGAAACTACTAGGAGACTTGATCATAAGCCTTATTCATATCCAACTTGAGGAACATTCCTTATTGGAAATAATTTGCCACTGATTGAATGGTTTCATGGGAAATAATGATTGGTTTCATGGGAAATAATGATTACATCCTATTGTAGACACCGAAATCGTGTCGACTCCCCTGGTCATTCCTCGTCTTCTTTCTTCTTCGCCTATTGAACCCTTGCCGATCACTTGTTTCACCAACCTTAACCCTGGCAGCATGTAAAGAGGAGCAAAGAGCAAAAGGTAGACTCTATTCCCATTATGCATCTGCCGACGACGGTCTTTACCCGACCGATGTCGCCGACGTCGGTCACCTATCGGCCGACGTCGGCAATCCTGCCGACGTCGGTCACCTTCCCCTTGTCCGTTATCAGTTAGCATTCGGTTTCCCGAAATGGTTGACGAACCGTTTCTGGAACCGTCCCCGTCCCCCGCCTTCATCAACCTCCGCCAGCCATTCGAACCAGATCCCCGAACGCTGATCAACCGAACGCTGAGCAACCAACCTGTGAATTCTTCCACGAACCTGCGAACTCCGAGCAATCATCGACACTACAACATCAACTAATCTGCACACCATGGCTTTCATCAGGTCTTCTACCAGGTAAGTCTTTATTCTGTTTATTTCATTTTCTTTTCTTAGTTATTATTTATGTTCTGTTATCCCTGCCTCTGTCCTCAAACCCCCGGACCCTGTCTCGACTCTATCTAAACCTCGTCCCTGTCCTTATCAAACCCTGTCCTGACCATATCAGACCCTGTCCCGACTGTTCAGACCTATCCCGACTCTGTTCAAACCCCCCAGACTCTCCCTGAACCTATCCCGACTCTCTCAGAACCTGTCCCGAACCTTTTCCCAGAACCTGCCCCTACCGACGCCGGTCACTTCCCCGACCGACGACGGCACATTAACCGACGTCGGCACCTTCCTTAACCGATGCCGGCACCACAGAGATCGATGCCGGCGACTGTGCATAATAGTGCCGCATATCGGGTACGCTTTTATTTTCTGTCATTATCATCTACTTTCATCCAATATTATGCTCTTTTTTATCAGTGGGTTGATATCCTTCTAGGGAGTCTGCGTACTTCCGGGATCGGGCGTTCGCCTGACAACCCACCATATCTCTTATTAACATTTTTCCGTGTTTAGCCTTTTCTTCGCAGGTGTCATTCCTCCACAGCAAAAGAGGAGAATCTTTCAACGTCTGATTTCGGTGCGCACGACTATATCAGGTACTTCTAGCCTTAACCATCTTTCAGTTTCTTATTTCTTCTTTGAATGTAGAAAGCAATTTTGCATTAGAAACATTCTGGCACGCCCGGTGGGACCCTAGGTCCTCCTTGGGTTCTTTCTTTCTTTCGTTCATTTAGGTGCATTAGGTTTCTTCCTTTTCGCCTCCTTTCGTCTCTTCTTAAAACAACATCATAAGCAGAACTAAAACGAACATTTCTTTCTTTCTTTCTTGCATTTCTAGACTAACTCATATTCTTCGACTCTTTCTCCATTCGTCTTCATACGAACAAACATTTCGACTTGGACATTAAAACACTTTGCATTCATCTCTGTTTTCCTGCATCTTTTAGACCACACATAGTAATTAAACCGCATATTGAATTAATCTAGATCACTTGATGTTACACGACCAAACCACCTGCACAAAACAAACATAAAACTTACCTGAGACAAGGCCCGACTGGGATTTCATCCCCCAGTGGATACCTTACCCGTCCCGGTGACCCTACTTGGATTTCATCACCAAGGGGGAAGCCCACTCCGTTCTCTGGCGGAGTCTAATCTCTAGGCGAGGTATATCTTGGCTAAGCGAAACCAGCTAACCACTGGAATCGTGAAGTGAGGGGAGCTTGCTCCTTAACACCAGGACGCGTACCAGACCCTAACACAGACTTCTTCAGCGCCTTAACAAAACCCAAAACCATCCATAAACTGCTTCTTCTAGGACCTGACTCTCAAAACCAACCTTCCTCCACACATATTCTAAGGCATAAGCCACTATAATCCTAATAATTTACTTCTAGGGTTTTAGGATCTGCTTGTGTCTTCATCCTTTTAGTTCTTATCTGCTTGTTTGAGCTTGTGAGGATGTTCTCCCTTGCCTTGAATGGTTCTGACACGTAGTCAAACCAAGGCTCTTCTTGACCACGCTAGCCATCAATCGCTTTCGCCTACCCCGTCTACAAACAATCATATAATGGAGTTCTACTCGAAGACCGAAAGAATTCCTACTAGACTATCTCTAACCCAGACGCCTATCATCCCAGAAGGGGACCAAGACTTTGCAAGATTCTTGGACCTCAATACCATAGTCCTCCAAAACTATCTCGCAAGAAAACCAATGCAGGACCTCTCGGACGACGTGGTGACGACATCCACACCGTTCGCCACCCAACCTTTTTCGACTCAACCTTTCGCCTCAACCATTAACCCAACCATGGCCTATACGCAAAGTTCGGCCTCCTCGTCTATTTTTAGACCAACCTCCACTGGGGTTTCGTTACCCCCTCAACCGCCTGCAATTCAACCAAGTTCTACATCATACCAGAACTTGATTGCCTTGACCCCTCACACTCTTGCGCCTATATATGCAGGAGTGCCTACCTCACCCTTTGTCAATGCCGTCACACAACCTCCTTTGGTGGTATCTAGTCAGCCTATGCCTTCGACCTTCATAACCCAATCACCCTTAGCCTCTACTTCTGCCCTTGCGACTAATCATCCGTACGTTGTACAACCAACTATGTCGCACGCCTCTTCCAACCTCTTTCAAGCGCCTTACAACCTAGGGGGCGCTCAACCCGCCAATCTGTCAGCAGATCTTATCAAGATGTTGATGGATAAAATGTCCCGTCTCGAAGCTTCTATCTCCGGTTCAAGCAATACTTTGTCATATGAACAAGTTTGCAGCGAGCCCATCCACCCTTCTGTCCCTATTCGACCATACCCCAACCATTGGGAGCTTCCTAGATTTACTCACTTTCAGAGTAAGGAAGACCCACAGCAACATCTACGGGCATTTAGACATGCCTGTTACCTTATCGCCCACGACGATGCGTTACTTCTACGCACGTTCCCTATGTCTCTTTCTGGCCCTGCCCTTGACTGGTATAGTTCTCTTGCCAGACATTCTATCTTTTCATTCATCCAACTCGCCCAACTATTCGTCGACCATTTTTCTATCAATATCACTAAACAAGTTTCGATCACAGACCTTTACTCCATCAGGCAATTTGACGACGAATCAATCGTCGATTTTGTCGCTCGTTGGAGAAGCTTGATCAATCAGCTCTCCTTCTCCTTGCCTCAACCCGAGCTCATTGAGCTCTTTTCTCGAGCATGTGTCAGTCATATCTCGTCCACCCTGCGGGTTCAAACATTCCACACTTTCGACGAGGCCTTCACCATGGCCCGAAAGCTTGAACTCCGCGCCATTGAAGAAGATAAGGTCAAATTGTGTAACACTAACACAAGAACCAATGACCATTCTTCTTCCAGACCTTCTTCTGCCCACTCTCAATCCGAGGAGTCGGCAAACACTGTCATCTTTAGACCATCATCTTCAACAATAACCAACCGCTCATCATCTTCAACATTAGACTACATCAATAAACATTTTCAACGTCAATCCATACAGCGTCAATTCACTCCAATTAGGGAGTCATATGCCTCTGTCTTGGATAAACTCGACAAGGGGAATCTTATCTTGGATAACCCGAACGCACCACCCAACCAAAACCTTGACATCTTCAAGCAACCCCTTTCTAATCACCCACCTACTCAAGACAACGTCCAAACCATAACCAATGACCCTCAAGACCATGATATACACACGGTCGACACTATCTTTTCTCTTATCCCTGACCAACCTCTTTCATAGGTGGAAGACCTTTCTTCCCCTATACCTCCTCCACGTGGCGAAGAACTTTCTTCTCCCACTTGTCCTCCAACGACTTCTCCTATATTGGAGGACGCTTTGACCACATCAACACCAGCTACCTCGCCTTCATCCTTATTATCATCTATAGATGATCATACCTTTTCGACTCCCCAACCACACACAGAAGCCATGACTACTCTAGAGCTCTTTCCTCTTAAAGAGCCCACACCTTTAATCTCTTCTCCATTGAGAGAAAAACTATCCACATCTAAGTCCAAACCCGCGCAGGCGTCCATCATGCCCAAAGAGACTAAACCTCTTGGTGTTCGCCCCACATCTAATCTCGCCTCGCACAAAGGTGGCCCTCAACCCAAACCAAAGAAGGCTACTAAACCACACCGGAGACCTCCTCCCCTATCTTCGTCATTACCTTCAATCTTGGGCCCACATCCGTCTACTTTACTCGGAGTGCTTCCCACTCCCATACTTCACAGAGGTACGTCACCTCCATTATTCTATCAACCCGTCAGACTTACATCTCATCCAAACCATCGACCAACGCCTCCTTCACCTCCCAAACCAATGTCACCAACCCTCTCTGCAATAAAACATCCCGACCCGTTAGCAGGTTCATATGCCTTGCTCTTACGGCAATTGTTGCAGTCCTCTCGTCTCAATCTCCCGCCTCTTAGACCATATCACTCTCTCGGACCAAAACCACCATGGTTCGATGACACTCGCATTTGTGCGTATCATCGCACGCCTGGGCACGACACGGAGCATTGTCATGCCCTCAAGGTCGTCGTTCGCCAATGTCTGGGGAATGACACCTCCCTTCTCGACCACATTATCAACAAACCTTCAACACCACCCCACTCATCAACTCTCGGATCAAGGCCATCTTGGTTCGACAACTCTAAATTCTGCCACTATCATCACACTCCGGGACATGACACCGAGCGTTGTTGTGCTCTTAAAGCTGTCATTCGTCACCACCGGAAAAAGGATACCCTTCTCATCAAGGATCCTCTTGACCCCCTCTTCAACAAATTATCAACACCGACCCTTACCTCTCCAACCTCATCACCTAAATCAGGATCTCCACGTCAGACTAGGGTCCCTTCACCGCCTTTAACCCCTTTATTCAACATCAACACTGTCCATCTGACCACTGAACCTCAATCGACCTTAACCAATCCATCAAGCATTCTCTCTAGCCACTGGGGGAACTCAACCTTTATCCAAACTTCGACCAATTTTTCAACACAGTCTCGACCACATATCAATCACTCTTTCAACTTAGCCTCAACCAGACGAGCAACCAAACATTTAACCCAATCTCAACCAAACATT
Source organism: Torreya grandis (assembly GCA_037957365.1). Taxonomy (NCBI): domain Eukaryota; kingdom Viridiplantae; phylum Streptophyta; class Pinopsida; order Cupressales; family Taxaceae; genus Torreya; species Torreya grandis. Next base: position 561,400 of record JARHVA010001307.1, on the reverse strand, counting down.
CAACCCAACCAAAGACCAAATACCAACCAATCAACCCTCGACCAACCATTGACCAACTATCACATGACCAAATCTCAACCAAACATTCAACCCAACCAAAGACCAAATACCAACCAATCAACCCTCGACCAACCATTGACCAACTATCACATGACCAAATTTCAACCAAACATTCAACCAATCTTTTTATCAAAACATTCAACCTTTTTCAATCAATTAACAACCATATCAACCAACTTCACATCCACTCATCAATCAACACCTGACCAATCCGGAAAGAGGCAAATGGGGCAAGTTTGCTCCTAATTGGCTCGGACCCTTTATTATCACGCACAAGTATGGATCAGGGACTTACCGTCTGTCTTCTCTTGATGGACGCCCAGAACCTAAGCCTCTTAATGCGTTGCATCTGCGACCGTTCTACTGCTAGTCGAGTATTCATCCACTTGACACTTAACTTGAGCTCGTCCCTTGAGCAATCCCCGTCCTCTTCATCCTACTTCCTTTCAACCCTATTCCTCTTAACAATTCCTATAACCCTTTTATGATGTATGGATGCTTTGTCCTAATAAAAGGGAGCCCTTGACCTTCTACAGTCTTGTCCATGACTCACATTTCTATCAAAACAAATCAAGATGTCAAAACATATCCATGGTCACTATATCAATATCAAATCAAAAGACAGACTGCTCCCTCAAAGGACAGCTGTACCATCATTGCTGTAATAAATAGACTGCTCCCTCGAAGGACAGCTATTCAAAAGCCCTTATTATTAACACAAAAATCTAGACCACTCCCTCGAAGGATGGCTATAACTACTCTGGCAATAAACAACAACTTATTTTAGAAGCTTCCCGCATTGATCAGCTTCGCAACCTGACCACCAAGCAAATGACATCTCTATGCAGGCTTCCCGCATCAATCAGTCTGCCTCTCAAAAAAAAAAAAAAACAAAAAAAAAAAAACAAAAATGAGTCACGGACTTGGCTTGTAGTTGTCTCAGGGTCTCCTATACAAAGGGGCAAAGTTATCTCTGCTCTTAAAACGGGTTACCCTCTTTCCTCCTCCTATTACCTACTCAAGGGACTTCGAGCTCACTTTAATGTCTAAGTGATTCGATTACCGCTCTAACATAACTATGGTCAACGACGTCACGCATAAATGGGGCTCTTGGTCCTCATAACCCCTATCTATGCCGTCTTTTTGGTCCTTGTCAATGAAAGAGCAATTTGCCTTTCATCTTCTTCTGCCCTTTGGTCACATTCACCTTCATCACTTGTCGATCAACTCAGCTCAACTCTCTTTTCAGACCATCAACATGACCTTGCCTATTCACCCTAGTTTCTATGGACACCAATCCACACAGAAACTATCGACTCGCCCCAATTTGTGTTAAGCATAAACCAATACTTGCTGAAGCATAAATAGACCTCAATTCATTTTTAGCATACATCCATCACGCAAATGGAATATTGCTAGGGATGAAAAACCCCTCAACCAATGTTGCAGAATACACCATTTGGAAAAGGCTGCAACATCTTTTTTTTCCTCACCATCCCTTTGACCCTTCCTCCCTTCTAGGGAGAACTACATCGGCCTGAGGCCCTATCACCAGGGCTATGTAGGCAGCACTCAGTTGACATGGGGTCTTCTGGGGTTAGCTCAGCCGCATCCTTTCATCCTTTCGTCCATTCATCCTTCCATCGACCACCAACCATTGGAGATCATGCCTATCTCCTCCGACCTCGACCACTTCCAAGACGTTGTTGCCTTGGTTGTTTTTGCATGTATGCTACCTCATGACTGGTTAGCAAAATTGTGCGCAGACCTTTTTAGACCCTCACAAGTATAGGATCGCACACCGGTTGATCTGCACTACTTGTGACTTTTTCGCGTTTCTAGGAGCACTTCCTGAGCCCGAGATACCTGGAATGCGACGACCCATTTGGAGCTTCAGCTTAGATTGAGTGACCCGATCAGCAGACGACTAAATGCTGGGGCCCGGTTACTTCAATTTTGGCACTCCTCGACCCTTGACCTGCGACACTTTGGCCTGACCATCTCGTGTAGTGGTATACGCGCAATCACGACTTTTGCAGCGTTCACCCTCACCCCTTTTTTCATCCACTCTTTATCAAATCAGCACCCGATTCCCGGTTCCCTTCCCTCGACTCCTGCTTTGAGGGGGAATACCTCATCCTTACTCGGAGCATTTCGCTTCCTATTTTTGTCTTGCAGTTCATTTGAACAACCAACAAGACGAAATCAACCCTATCCCTCGCCTGGGGCACTCACTCCTATTTTTGTCTTGCAGTTCGTCCAGAACAACCAACAAGACAAAAAGGGGCAAATGTAGACACCGAAATCGTGTCGACTCCCCTGGTCATTCCTCGTCTTCTTTCTTCTTCGCCTATTGAACCCTTGCCGATCACTTGTTTCACCAACCTTGACCCTGGCAGCATGTAAAGAGGAGCAAAGAGCAAAAGGTAGACTCTATTCCCATTATGCATCTGCCGACGACGGTCTTTACCCGACCGATGTCGCCGACGTCGGTCACCTATCGGCCGACGTCGACAATCCTGCCGACGTCGGTCACCTTCCCCTTGTCCGTTATCAGTTAGCATTCGGTTTCCCGAAACGGTTGACGAACCATTTTTGGAACCGTCCCCGTCCCCCACCTTCATCAACCTCCGCCAGCCATTCGAACCGGATCCCCGAACGCTGATCAACCGAACGCTGAGCAACCAACCTGCGAATTCTTCCACAAACCTGCGAACTCCGAGCAATCATTGACACTACGACATCAACTAATCTACACACCATGGCTTTCATCAGGTCTTCTACCAGGTAAGTCTTTATTCTATTTATTTCATTTTCTTTTCTTAGTTATTATTTATGTTCTGTTATCCCTGCCTCTGTCCTCAAACCCCCGGACCCTGTCTCGACTCTGTCTAAACCTCGTCCCTGTCCTTATCAAACCCTGTCCTGACCATATCAGACCCTGTCCCGACTGTTCAGACCTATCCCGACTCTGTTCAAACCCCCCAGACTCTCCCTGAACCTGTCCCGACTCTCTCAGAACCTGTCCCGAACCTTTTCCCAGAACCTGCCCCTACCGACGCCGGTCACTTCCCCGACCGACGACGGCACATTAACCGACGTCGGCACCTTCCTTAACTGACGCCGGCACCACAGAGACCGACGCCGGCGACTGTGCAGAACAGTGCCGCATATCGGGTACGCTTTTATTTTCTGTCATTTATTTCTGTCATTATCATCTACTTTCATCCAATATTATGCTCTTTTTTATCAGTGGGTTGATATCCTTCTAGGGAGTCTGCGTACTTCCGGGATCGGGCGTTCGCCTGACAACCCACCATATCTCTTATTAACATTTTTCCGTGTTTAGCCTTTTCTTCGCAGGTGTCATTCCTCCACAGCAAAAGAGGAGAATCTTTCAACGTCTGATTTCGGTGCGCACGACTATATCAGGTACTTCTAGCCTTAACCATCTTTCAGTTTCTTATTTCTTCTTTGAATGTAGAAAGCAATTTTGCATTAGAAACACCTATATTTATCTATTAAAAATGAAGGCTCTTTGTTGTTCCATAATCAATTTATCGAGCACAATTTGGATTCTTAAATATAGTCCTTTTGTGTAGATTTATAAAGTAAAACATAAGATGATGGGTCTAAATTTCATTAATTAATTATCCCCCTATTTATTAGGGATGAGGAAAGGAAAGTATTATTGAAGTCTTGCAACATAGTTTTAGCCTTAAATAAATTAGAAACTACCAGATAGACTTCATTTTGAATGATGTCCTAAAAAACCTTAAAAAAGTGATGGAAAACCATCAGGTTCTGGAGCCTTATCCACTTGTAATGAAAAAATAGTGGACCTTATTTCATTGTCTTATAGGGAAAGAGGATGGTTTTATTGTCATCTTTGGAGATGACTCCTTGTATGAGATTTAACACGTATTCTTATAGTTGAGCATCCTAAAAAGGGACAAAAAGCCAATAGTTTTTCTATAAATTAACTATTTGAATCTCTATGCATTTTTCTTCCTTATGACAATTTCCATTCTCTCCTTTGATTTTCATGATGAGTGTATGCTAACAGTTCCTAGATGCATAGGTATGGAAGTAAATTGTATTTATGTATCTCTCCTTAATCTAAGTCTTCCTTAATTTTTACCACTAGTAAATTTCTTCTTTATCTTCTAGATTATGGTACAGACTTAGGAGTTCCTTTTCTTTAGAATGTAAGGAGGGAGAGAGCTTAGAGGTATTTATTTCCATCTCATTTGTTCTAAGTTCCTCCTTAATGAAACATTTTTGAAGGAAGATGTTCCCAAAAACTTCCTTGTTCTAAATGTTAAGTTTATTCTTGACATGTCTAAGCTTCATGGCTAGGATATACATAGCAGATCCTTAGACTAGGAATTTCCATCATTCCTTATTAGAGACTTCCAGGTTCTGATTGGAAAGCCACATTATTTCAAATCTAAAAGGGATAATTTTTTATTTAGACATTTTTTTCAATTTGAAACACCATTGGATTGTGACTGGAACAAATCCCAAGAAGAGAAGAAAGTGAATTAGTAGAGTATAAGTTCAAATGTAAAGCTAACAAAAACTTGTCAAGTCTAACTTGAATTAGATTATCACCCATTCTAATATTAGACCATGTGAAAGGTTTACCCTTTAATTCAAATCAATTAATCCTACATCAGTAATAAACTCATTTAACTCCAACATGTTGTCATTAAGGAAACATATTCCCCCTTTCTTTCCCCCCAGAATCAATAGAGAATTGAAATCTCCTACTACCATCCAATTCTAGTTTTTAAAATAATTTACAATGTTTATCAAGTCCTTTGATAATTTTTTCCTATCATTCTTGGTGTGTGGAGCATGCACATTAGTGAGGACCCAATTTATTTTGGTGTGAATTTCTTGGAAAAAACCCATGATGTATGAATTAGTTTCTAAGAAGGGATTGCCATCCAAAACTGAGGGGTCCCAAAACACCACCAAACCTCCAAAGGCACCTCTAGAGCTATTGTAATTACACAAATATTTATACAAAATATTATATTTATTCTTAAAAAAATTATCCATAGACATTTTAATTTCTTGAATAAGCAAAATATTAGGTTTATTATTGATGACTATATTTCTCACCAACCTCTATTTCCTAGGGTTTTTCAACCCCTTATGTTCCAGGATAAGATCTTCATTTCTTGTTATTTGGGAAATGTATAAGGATCATATACGTACCCTTTACTACCTTTCTATCTATTTATACTTTTTTTGGATCTTTGATTCATTGGTCTACCTGAAGATTTATGTTCTTCTTTGACATCCACTTTTTTCCTACCTCTTTTCTATTAGACTAACTTCCACTATTCCTTAGGTGAATCCTTGGAAATTCTAGAACTTTCCCATTTATTTGTGGAAATACATTGGCCTTAAATATTAGAGAATGACTTAGACCCCCTACACATTTGATTAAAGTTGAAAGGATATGAGGAGATTCAATTTCTTATAGGACTAGATCCTTATCTAGCAATAAATATTCACAAGGAATGGTGCATGGTAAATTTGAACATGGGTCTCTCTATGGGTCCTTGAGTAATGAGGAAGGAGAAAAATGAGACCCAAATACTACTTAAGCTAATATATCCCCCAAGGGGGAAGTAGTTTTGATAATCTTGTGCATCTTCAAAGGAACTGTGAGGGATTCCAAAGCTAAAATGGCATGAGGGGATAAGGATCTTTAGAACCAATAAGGGTGTAGGAGGAGTAGCATCTGAGAACATTTCCCCCAAGATGAGAGGAGTGGTTATATAAAAATGTGGTAGGAAGATTTTGGGTATAGGTTTTCTTGACCTAGGAGGGAGATGGAGGAAAGTAAGGCCTCTTGCTCAGAGGGAAAATTTTGGATGAGTGGTTCAGGACATCGTAGGTTTTTTAGATTTTTTATTCCCTTTCATATTCAATTCTTTAATTTTAGACCCTATATTTGGATTTAATCTTGATTGAATGAATCATAAGTTTATCATCTGGAATAAAAACACAAACCCAAGTAGTGAAGAGTCTATATCTAGATATGGTCACATAGTCAATAGAAATTCACTAGTCAAGGGATCTTGAAATTCCCAAAATAACTTTTGGTGCCCAAAATTTCAAAGGTGGCTCAAGTAATCTAACCTAGATAGGAATGCATTCCATGATGGTGTTACTGAGATTAATACCTACTTTCCACTTTCAGAGGTTGACTATGGATTTTCCCATAAACCAAGGGCCTCTAGTGAGGATCCTTATAAATTCTTTGAAATGGGTGAAGTTAAGAATACATAAATTACTAGGCATATAAACAATGTTGATTTGAGCCTTGGGTCACCACTTAAGATTCGCCCACTTGCATAAAGAGTCTATATTTGGCCTAAAGTCATTGAATTTAGCTAGAATAGAGTCTGACAAGGATGAGTCAATATTATCTATGACATTATTTAGGATATCAAGACATAACTCATCTATATCACCTAAAAGAACTAGAAAATAATATTCTAAAGTTTTAAAAATGGGATTCTCATTGATAAGCAAATCAGCCTATGATGCAAGTATTTTTACTTTAGTATATTTGAATCCTATGATTGGTGGTCCCTGACTCATTTTTGGCATGTGTACCAAAGGATCCTTCATGATAACTAATGAAATAGGAGCCTCCACTGGGACTATTATGGCTTGAGTAGGTTCTTTAGGTTGTGGCTGACTTCTTCCTATGCATTGCTTGCATTCAAAATTCTTGCATCATTCTTCCTTTTGCCCATTATAAACTCATTTAATGATGAAAAGGCTTGATATTTTGATTTTTAGAATTTCCATTTTTAGATATTCATTAATTGCAAATGGATAATTCAACTAAGTATTTAGTCTTGTTTAATTATATGATTCATTTTGATTATTATTTTATTTCTTTTAATAATTGTTCAAGTGACCCACTTAATGGGTCCATAAGCCAAACTACTAGTTATTAGGTCACAAGGTGATTGAGGATGAATCTATGAGAGGTTATTATTACATATGATATAATACCCCAAATAGGGATGTCTCAACATGATTATAAGCATTAATTAATTGTGAGTGGAAAAAATTGGGATGTTTAATTATTTATAGGCTTAGTTTGCAATGTTTGGAAGAAATCAATCTGAAGTCTGGTCAGTAGCTAGTTGTGGCTAGAATAGGGTGTCTATAATTCTCTTTTTATCATAACAAGTTCCTTAAATAACACATGAGCATAAATCATTTGAACAAATTAGATCAAAATAAAAATTTCAAAATCATTCTAGCTAGTAATACAATTATGCTCCAAGCAAATAAACCAATTAGTTGCTTCTTCTTCTAAAGTAAAAAGAAACAATTTGCAAGCAACTTCCTCAATTTTGACATCTATAAAAATTCACAGTGGATTTGTAAGCAAAAATATATTCCTCAATATTTGTTTTGTGATAATTTTAAACATAATAATGAAATAAAAAGGGTCTTTGGGAAAGTCATGTTGAATACCTATGACATTTATGGATGATTCACTAAGCTAAGACATTGGATGTACCATAGAATTAGGCATAGGGTGAAAAACATAAAATTAACATGTACACTAGGCTTATACCTATTGGTTATATCTCTCCTATGATTCAAATAATTGAAATAAAAGTATCAAGAACCTATATTTGGACCTTTATATCCTAGTAGTTTGATCTAGGTTTTTCTTAAATGAACAAAAATAAAAAGATAAACTAATAAGGAAGAATGTTTTCCCTCCTTATAGTGTAACTTTTATTCATGTTAATTAAACAATAGATAGGAAAATATTGAATGAGAGGCACCAAGGTGTATCAAACTCAAATAAATCCCTCTATATAACACCATCTGTTGTTTGCATTAAGCAAACAACAAATGTGAAAATATCAAAGGAAAGGAACCAAAGTTTAGCAAATTCAAATAAACATCCCTCCTTATAACATCAACTCTTAGTTATGCCAAAATCATACTCCAAGAATCACTTATGGGATTAATTCCTTAGAGAAAAAAGTGGAGGATACTGGATGGGACAAAATGCCCTCATTAATTTTAGGACCTTGTTGGTGGTTCAAGGGCTAAACGATTCTTGGTATAAACTTGTGATCTAAGAGTAGTAACTATTATTTCCAGGGGTTCAATTTATATGAATGATTCATGTTCATTTACTTAATTTATAATTATTTTTATAAATCCTACTTTCTAATTAATTCAACTAATAAAATAATTAAGGCTTACTTCACTACAATTCCTATCACAAGCTAAACTATGATAGGATATCATACAAGAAAATTAAAAGGAGAGAGGGTAGGAAATAAAAAATAGGTTCATCCTTTAGTTAAACAATATATTTAATAAAAGGATACAAAACTATACCTAACCATAGTTATATTAAGTGCCAAGTCTAAAAATTGCACAAACTTTTAGCCACTCAGTGGGAAAGATTCTAAGGACAAGTATGAAAGCCATTTATTCATTTAATATATTTTAAATAAAACCAAGATTTTAATATGTAGATATTTCACACAATCACTACATAAGGATCAAATCAAACATGAAAAAAATTCAAAAAATTAGTTATGATAATTAATGCACAACATAACTAAGAAAATTGTCTATAAATAGACACAGTGACAGTCCTAACACCAATTTAAAAGCAAAATCAAAGGACATGGAGATGTTAGATGAAAAAAATTCAATAAAAATATGTATTTAACATTCTTGAGAGAATTCTATTACAATACATATTTGTAGACAAATAACTAAGGAAAAAAATAGAGAGGAAAGGAAGGTGCACTGTTGGTATAATTTCAATAGAGTTTTGGTACAAGAAGTGATGACCTATTTTTACATTAAAGACTTATCTATATATAGACCAATTTAGCTCATTTTTATCTACTCATCCCACTAATGGGGTATTTACAATATTTAATGATGATTGGGAAATACATTTTGGATTCCTTGATGCTTTGATAGATTTGCCAACATGCCCATGCATATTTAAGATCAAATTCATCTTTTAGCTCCTTATTGATTTTAATTTCATCACAAAGTTCATGCCATTTCCATGATACAATACTTTATTCATGACATAAAATTCAATTCATCCCATTTTTTATGAAGTTTTAGAAGACAAGATATTTATTTCAAGTTGGTTGAGTAGGTGAGATTTAACACAATCAATTTATGGGCTTTATGGCCTTGAAAATCCAAGCAACCATCAATTCAAATATCTTTGAAGGATCCCACATGGTGGTATATTATTTGTCTAGTAACTTGGGTTTGATAGTCTACTAATGGGTAGATGCCCATCAAATATATGCTTTTACATCACTAATATCATCAGGATTCGCATGTCTCCCTCTCACTTTATTTCATATTCTACCATCTAACTCTTTATTTTCTAACAATTAATATTAATCAATGCTTTTTGATCTCTTTACTAGGTCATGTGGCCTTATTGAACTTTTTTGGGCTTCCTTTGCCCCCATGGGATATTTTTTTGGTTCATTACTCTTAGTTCATAGGATGATGCCATGTGGCATCATCATAATGAGTTAGGGTTTCAAATTCCCCTAGCTATATAAATCTATCACCTTGTCACTGAGTCCCAGGGATATTACCATGTGGCACAATCTTGGGGCCTCAGCAACCTAGGGCGTCTAAACTATCCACTACCTCCCTAGGTCTTTGGGCTCGATGATGGTGCCACATGGCATAATTAGGGGCTTGAGGGCCATGGGGCTATTTAACTAGGTGATCAATTATCTAACTCTTTGATATTTTGGATTATACTGCATAACATGATTTCAATGATCAGTGGATGCAAAAAACTTAGCCAATTTTCCACTTTAATTCTATTATGGGTCCATGATATGTTATAACATGTATAGATCTTAGTTAATATTATATTTAGGATGCCCAACTATATGAATCAAACTTTTGAGTCTTGATTGATTGGGATCACACCACATGGTTTGATCCCAAGTATTTGGGAGCTTGAAACTTCTCTAAACTTCAACCAATCTTCTCTAGATCCACGTCATTGATTTAAAGTCTTGGATATAATAATCCTTTAGGACTTGTAAAATTTTTATTTAATTCTAAAATAATCCCAAAGCTATGATTAATGTGATACTTCTAAGTGGTGAATGGGAAATTAATATGCCTCAAACTTAGACATTTCACTGAAAGACTTGGCTGATGGGAATAACTTGAGCCCTTGATTATAAGATCAAATGTTTCAAGATTTGGGGGCTCAAGGAGGGAATTGGTAAAAATTTCACAAATTAGTAAAATACTTATTTTATTTCATGAAACATTAGACCTCCATAGTAAACATGAAATCTAACTAAACACAAAACCATTAAATATGTTAGTCACCGATTTAAATGAAGACCAATAAATGAAATTTAATTAAAGGAAATAATAGATGGAATGAATAATTTTTTTATTTTCAATTAAAAATATAACTCATTATAAAAAATTTAAAAAATATATATAAGGATCTTAGAGTTTGAAGCAAAGCTAACATTGATAATTTGGAAAGGTTCCTTAGACGAAATATAACCATTTTTGGATTAAAAGAGGAAATAAAGGTTCCACATATGAATAATTAAGGATGAGATGTGTTAGAACCAATAAAAATAAATATTTACAAATCATCATTAATAGTTTTCATAACTCTTCAAAAAATAGTGCACAAAATTCACCTGTTAATACATTTAAGGTTGTTTATAAAAAAGTGGTAAATGCCACTTCCCAATGCGATGCAATGATACATCAAAGAGAGGTATTGAAACATTATTTTATAATGAATTATCATAATAAGATATTTAAAACAAAAATATATAAAAATAATAATTTTATGCTTTGTTTCATATTCCCAAAATCATTAAACCACCACCAATGAGTCACAAACACATTAGCATTGATTGGTGTATCCATGTAGAGATTAAAAAAAATATGGGATATATGGTGTATGGTGTTTAATGATCATTCGTAGAATAAAAATGAGGCTCCATTGTATTCTTTTATAAATATTTATTATGGGTTTCATCTCCAAGAAGTCCTAAATTATTTTAACATGAAGGCATCCTAAGTTAGGGGAGGCAAATCCTCATTTAATAGACATGGTATAAAGCAATACCAAAACCACCCCCAAAAAAAATAACAATACTTCCAACTCAAAAATATTACATCATAGTACACATATGGACACTCTTGAGGTAGTTACTAGTCTCACACATATATACACTCTTGAGGTAGTTATTAGTCTCACATAAGTCATTATTGACCATGAGATACATACATTGGGGACTTGTACACATGTTAAAGGTGTTGGCACATCTAGTAGAGTCCCTCCTACTATTAGTGTTTCACATGGTGGAACAAATAAAATTTATCTTAAAGTTCATGTACATCATTTCACATCATATGGTAGGAAGTGTATTATACAACCTACTCAATTTTAACATACAAGGGTTACATCTACAAATCTAATAAGCACACTTATGGAGGCTATAAACACATCTATACCTAGTATTAATATGTAATAATATACACCATATACAATTGATTCAACACATATGGACACTATTAAGAAACAAAATATTTAATTTTTAGTTACTTAACGACCTTAAGACACTAGTATGCAATGATATATTCCATCTATAATTACTTCAACACCTCGGGTCAACACACAACTAGATATGTAGAACTTATTTTCTTCACCATATGAAGTTATATTAAGTTTATATTCTAATATGTTTACTTAATTGAATAAAATTTGAATTATTTCAATTTTTATTAATATATATGATAATTGATATTTTGGGTACCCCACCTAGTTTGGATTCTATTGTTGAGGTTAAAGTTAGCACTACAGTACCTTACACTCATGTTGTGAAAGTAAATTGTTAAGTTTTCATAATTTTTTAATATTTTGTATACACCATATTTTTAGTGTATTTTATTTCTTGGCCTTCCTTTCCTCTTGTAAGAGATAAAGACATAGGAAGAGAGAGGGAGATAAAGAGAGATAACACTACATTATATCTCTCTCTTTCTCTCTCTCTCCCTCTCACTCTTTCTTTCTCTCCCTCTCCCTCTCACTCACTCCCTCTCATTATCACTATTTTTTTAACCCTGTCTTACTCTCTCTTTATGTAGAAGGAATAATTTTAATTTATCTTAAATTTTTTATGTAATTTTTCTCTTTCATTTTTTATTTGTATAGATGATGATAGATTTTATTAATACCTCATCTAGACTATAATAATTTTATGATAATGTTTCAATTAGCATAACATTTCCATATTATTCACTATATATATTTATGTATAAGTAATACTTTAAATTTATCTTAAAATAGGTTTATTTTTAAACAATTCATAATTTACCTCTTTCATTTGTTATTTATACATATGAGGAGAGATGTTATGGATACCCTGTTTGGATTACAACAACTTGTAAGCAATGATATAATTTTTTCCAAGATCCAGTATATCCCCTACACCACCTAATTCAAAGACAAATAATAGTGAGAACACATAGTAAAAATATCTTTTTTAACTTCAAATAATGATATTATATGTCATATTTATATTTGTATGCACATATATAACCATAGATGTATACTCCATATGATTCTCCATAACTAATATATTTAAGGTCACACAGTCTTGGGCACCCATTTAGGTGGCATGTGGTGAGTCTATAATCACCTTATTTTAAAATTTTGTTCTTGAAAAATCCATCATTTTACATACATAATTTAATCCATTATTTTCAAATTTTTATGTTTGGTAGCCAAAATAATTCTATGAGGTTGTGTCACAAACATTTTATCCTTCACAAGCTAAGAATAGAGTCTCTCCCCAAATGAGGCATCCAACACCCCAAATTTTACGTATATGATGATAGAGTTTATTATATTTTTCACAAATTCATATGAGATATAATGGAGTTGAACACAGATAAACTCAAAAATATTTCAAACACATCATAATATTTCTTCATACACTCTAATTATAATTCATACAGGAATTTACATATCTATAGAAACATCATTCCTATATTCTCTTCATCAATATCACTCCCCAAAATCTCTCTGACTATACATGATATATTATTATAACTCATAGAAATATATCTAAACAAATAATGTATGCCAATCTATTATCATAATATTGTTTATAATAATATTCTGATAACTAATTACTATCAAATATAACTAACAAAATGACTATATGTAATTATTAATTCTTACTCACATAATTATTCATATTATGATGTATAAATTACTATGAGCAATAATTATTCCCTAACATTCCCCCCTTAGGACTTACATGGTAATTTGTGTTTCACAGGACTTAATGAAAGCAATGAAGGAACACATTAACTTCTTATCTAACATTCACTATCAAGAACACATCAATAAAATCAATGTGGGAAATTTTATTAAGAACATATTCCATAAAACATTCACTAAGGGAACACATCAACCTAACAGTGTGGGAACCAAGACAGGAACACCATTTGTTCAACTTCCACTCTTGCCTCCAAGAATTAACATGAATAGAATTATATGCCACCACATAGTGTTAGGTCTGTATACTACTAACATAATCTTACTACACATGACCACTACTATGTGAAGGAATACATCTTAAATTTACTTTATGTGACCGTAATGGATGTGTCACTAGTGGATCATCTCCATAAAGAAGTAAGGTAGTCATGGGATCTCTATAGTAGCTACTCTCCTAACTGTTACCACATTATTGTTTCTTTTAAACACCTTTTTTATATAGTGACCTATGTGAGAAAATAGGAAACACACCTCTTATTCATCACACAAAAAAATTCTAAAAATATAAAAGATATATATGTTCAACTGTAACAAAAATTTCCCCTTCGTTAGTGGATAATGAGAGGCATAAAAAGCTTCCATCCTCTAGTATCCTCCACCCTCAAATAGATTGTTACTTACTCAACCGATAAATTCATGAATCTCAAATGCAACTTTTCAAGGAGAAATCCCCCCATAGTTTGGACATCACGTACAAGTGATAATGTATCCATCACAATAAAGGATTTGACTTTGATTATTGATTGACTTTTAACACTCAACTTATTTTTTAACAATATAACTAGACTTAGATTAACACTTTGGCTTTTTGTTATGAATTTTTTGATAATGACACTAACAATGACATTTTTTATAACATAAAATGAGATAATTGAATCAAAACTAATTAATTTTAATGACAAATACATACTTATAAAAAATAAACTATAATTAAATCTTATTTCAAAAGAAATAAAACTAAAATTAAGAAAGATAAAAATATGACTCATTTTAAATTTTTTGACCTGAATGACATTGACCATATATTTGAATATGACTAATCCTAAGTTATTCACATGAATCACATAAGACTCTAATTACATGATTATTACTTTATTATTAAATAACTTAACATCAAAATTTAATACTAAAACTTAAGTAAGACCTAAAAGCACAAAACTTTAAAAAATATGCAATTGACTATATTAATCTATAAAACAACTAAAGATGAATTTCAATGAAAACTTAAGACACTTATTATAGACTTGAGGTAAACTATTATATTTAAATTTTGAAAAAATAGAACATCATGTGCACCTTGCAGAGAGAGAAACACATTTGATACACAACTAATGATGAAGAACTCATAATACATTGACAATTTGAATATAATGCCAAAGGATGATGTAATACATTGACAGTTGAAAGTTGTATGGGTGATGCCAAGGAAGGCTATGCACATAGTATAATACTCTACTTGATGGTGCAATCCAAATCATGCATTGAAGGAAACACATGTAACATGGCAAGGCCATAAACATAGAAAATGTGAATAGAAAATGAACTGTGCTCACAAAAAGATCTAGTAGAGTATGTATGTTGATCAATTTTAATATCATTTGAAGCACCTAAACCATAATTATCCTATGAAAATAGAATACTTAGCTAATATTTCATGTAAAGATAATACTAAATATATTCTAGCATGGATATATACTGATATATCATGATGGTGGTTGATAGTAGATAATTCATCTAGTACCAAATAACAAATACTTAAAATACCTTAATTTATGTTCTATCTTAAAATTATACATGAATAAGTCTTTACAAAACTTTTTTTTTCTCATTACTAGGGACAAGACATAGTGCATCTATCCCTCACATGCTCTCACAAATCCATAGTGATACCAAACCTAATCTAATACTAGATGATAGAGTTTATTAGAGTCTTCATAAATTCATATGAGATATAATGGAATTGAACAAAAATAAACTCAAAAATATTTCAAACACACCATAATATTTATTCATACACTCTAATTCTAATTCATATAGGAGTTTACGTATTTATAGAAACATTATTCCTATATTCTCTCCATCAATCTCTCTCCCCAAAATCTCTCAGATTATACAATCTCCTATATATGATATATTGTTATAATTCATAACAATATATCTAAACAAATAATATATACTAATCTATTATCATAATATTATTTATAAAAATATTTTGATAACCAATTACTACCAAATATGACTAACAAAATGACTGTATGCAATAATGAATTATTACTCACATAATTTTTTTATTATATAGGTTAATAAATGGGTTAAATAGGTCCCATACTCTTACAAAAGATAGCGGAAGATAACTATGATACAAAAACAAAACAAAAGGGATAAAATCCAAAACCCAATAGGAAAAACCACCTACCACCTAAAAGACACTAAGATTAAACCAAAAACCCATGCCAACCTAAAGATAAACAAATGAGGCCAACTATTTAGACTCAAAATAATAGACTAATTTCTTGGTATTAGTGTTATCCACTTTTTTGATCTTTCTTTTGGTCCTGTACCCAACTACATGTTCTTTCTCTTTAAACTACCTCTTATGATTAAAACTCATGATCTTAGAGTCCCTCCCCTACTCTGTCTCCTTGTTATTTTCCTTTGCTCCATCTCTGTGAGTGGTTTTATTACCTTGGGCAATGAGCTCATCCATGCATATGTGTTCCTTACCAAAACTCATATCAAAAGTTCTTTGAAACAAATAACCTTTAAGATTTTTGATTGCATCTATAATTTCATTGTACAATTTTTTTTGAATAGACACTTTATTATGTAAATTATCAAGGGATTACTCAAAGACATCCTTGATCTTAGGATTTATAAAAACCTAACCCATATTAGTAATTAGTGTTATGAATTCAAGAACCCCCATATCCTTTCCTCTCAGCTTTGGTTCTTCCTACATAAACTCATCTCTAACACCAACATTCTAATCATTCCTAACTTTGTCAGACTCAAAATCCATGAAAAAATCATCTTCCTTGGCTAAATATTCTTATTCACTAGTAATATTAATCAATTTTGACATAATTTTTGACTCCAGGTATTCTCCCTTCTTAACCAAGAACAAAATCAACCCTTGGTAGATAAGATACACCAAGGTATTATTTTTTTAATTCAAAATCATGGCTTCGAAAGATTTCAAAAGAAATAAAGGGAGAATAATAATGTGACCTTTAAAGTGATTGCGAAAAAGAAAATGATGTGAAAATATTATTATATGTTTTCCTTCTAGAGTGATATATTGCATGATCTATAAACATACATCTGGCCACTCCTCGGTAAGTCTACCCTTGAACCCTTTCAAAAACACCACCTTTGGCTTCTTCTTCTCTTTGATATAGAAAATATTGACAATTTCCTCCTTCCTTTTCTTCTCTTTGAAGTATTTTACACCCAAGAAATCCATCCCTATGATTTCCCTTATAAGCTATTCGATAATTGGGATCCTTAAACCATGCATGCAAACCTCTCTATCCTTCTATCCATGGTTGAAATCCTTAGACAATGTAGTATCATGCCTAACCAACTAATCCATGTAAGTATAGAATACCCATTTTACCATATTATGCCAAACATACTCGTCCTCCTTTACATTCACATTGGAGATGGTTTCAAAATAGTCATGGTCACTTCCCATTTTCCTTTCTTACAGACTTCTCTTGTAACCTTTGAAACCCAAGCCCTTAGAAATGAGAATAGAGGGAGTATTGAAAGTGGAGCCAATTAAAATATTATTATGAAGTGACAAATTAATTTGTTCATGCAAGGCCTTTAGAAGTGACTGGATTATAATATCCTTGCACATGTTAACATATTTTTTCTTAGGCTGGGTGTGAATAGTCATAAATAAATACATCATTTCATTTTATGGGATGTCCTTTATTAAGTTAGATTAAAGGAGTGATGTCATCAAGGAACACATCACCTTGTCATCTTGTAAAAGCGCTAATATGAACCCCAATATTACCCATTTTATCAACACTTATATTTCCCTCTCTATACACATGAGTGATTAACACCCTTTTGAAGTAGGATAGTAGGTTTTTTGCGTCATTGATAATCCAAGAAATGTTATAGGAAGATTGATTCGAGCCTTTTAAGTAGTTTATCATATTCATGAAATCTCCCTCAATTTAGAGATACTCCATGCCAAGTTTCACTACAAGATTAATGCCCCATAAAGCAACTTTATCTTCTGAAACATAATTCATTTGGATCCCAAGAGGTCCTACATAGGCTACCTTGAGGTTATCATGGGAATCCATTATGACTCTTCTAACTCCTGTTAGACCCAGATTTCCTTTAGTATCCCCATAAAAGTTCAATTTGAACTAGTTAGGAGGAGGATGAGTCTGCTTAACCTTAGATCTATTAGCACATTGATTTTGGGATTTACTAGGAATGTTAAGGTTTAGTTGATTAAGAATTTAGGAGAAATATGGGGAATAAGACTTGTCAAAGGAAGAAGCAAAGGACAACTAGTTTTATTTTATGAAGTCCATGATTATCTTGAAGTTAAAAATGGTTAGGCTTATGATTATCAAATACGATCAAATTTTTAGATATCTAGATACCTAAAAAAGTATGGGGCAAAACCAAGTTCCACTAGAATTTCAAAAGTGGGAAATCCCAAGGTGGACTCCATTGGGTGATCAGATCCTTGATAGAACCAAGAGTCATCCAGGAGTAGTTGGAGAGGCTAAAGAAATATCAAAATATGGAAGAAGAAAATGAACATGAGAGGAAAATGTGCTCTATGGATTTATCCTCCTTTTTACATAGCACACATCTATTAGGGATAGGGATTCCTCTCTGCATAAGGTTATCCACCATAAGAATCTTATTCTAAGTAGCCAACAAAAAAACATTGATCTTTGGAATTAGATTTTTTTAATCCAAAGATCATTCTAGTTTTCTTCAAATTTTACCTAATCCTATAGAGAAAGATATCTAGATTTAACTGAATACAACCCACTAGGATCCACTTTCCAAATGAGAGCATCTTCTTTTATAAATATACTACTGTGATTATTTTGGAGAGTCAAATTTAAATTTTGGAGAAGAAAATCTTGGTGCTAAATTAGATCTTCTTTGTAGAGATATTTCCATATTTTCCTACCTTCAATGTCCTTCTATTAATCACACACCTTATGACCAATAGTCTCTTTGAAATGAATTGATAGCTCCACGGATTGAATTATGGAGGAAAAAGGGGATTAAATATAGGGGTATTTATAAAAATCCACTTTTTTTCCTTTGCCAATATTCCATTTAAGGCATTTTATAAGGATGTTATTTCTATCTCTCACAACTTTCCAAAATGTTGAACCATTGCCAAGGCCATCTTCTGCTAAGAAGTAGGAGCCCTTCACAAAATTTAGGTATTTAGCCTTAATGATCTTAGTCAACTAGTTTTATTACTTTATCACACTCCAACCTTGATTTTTTAGGAAATATTGATTCATGAATCTCTCCTTTCTAAGCCCCATTCCTCCTTTAGAGATAGGAAGATATGTTGTATTCCAAGAGATAAATTAAAATCTGAATCTATCCTTCCCTTCCCTCTATAGAAAGTTATTACTGATTTGTTTAATATAATAAACCACTTTTATAGCAATGAAAAATAAATACATGACATAAACTAGAATACTCTAAATTAAACTCTTAAGAAGCTATAATTTTTTATCCTGAGATAGTCAGTTCCCGTTCCACCTGGATAATTTCCTCTGAATCCTATCTAAGAGGGGATTATAAAAATATATTTTCATAGGGACATAAAAAAGGGGAATATCATGATATTAGGATGGGATATTCTTAATACTACAACTAATAATATTATAGATCTTATCTTTCAAGACAATCGAGATATTGATGAAAAACATAGAGCTTTTGAGAAAGTTAACACTCTGACTAGAAACAATCTTGTAGATTTCAAGAATTTTTTTGAAACACTTGGATTCAAAAACTAAAGCTCTCCCATCATCAAATTATCATCCACAAATTTTTAGTGGGTGATGAGTTTGGTGTTTTGATCTGTTGTGATTCTTTTGATTATTCTAGACAATCTAGCATTGTCAATAATCTTGTTAAGGGTTTCAACCATAATGATGAATATGTACAGAGAAAGGGGATCTCCTTGTTTGAGACATCTACCTAACAAGGTATAAATTATTCATATTATACTGTATAAATTACTATGAGGACTAATTATTCCCTAACATGATGATCAACCAAATTTTATTTGGAGGTGTTGGGAGAAAAAAATAGATAGTAAAGTTGTGTAGGATATTCTTTGGATGTTTGTGCATTATATATTTATTTGTTGACTATATGTATTTTGTCCTGTCCTCCATGAATTGTAAAAAGATAGAAGATGAACAGTCTCCTATTTTAGCACCAAAATACAAGAATTTTTTGAATAGCCAGAGATTGTAAATGACTATATATATGTATGATTATTTGAAGAAGTAAAAGAAAACCCTTTTATTCAAATCAATATATAATATTTGGTTGTGGTTACCTATTATATTTATTATTTAATTATTTTCATGTATTATCATTTTTAATTTTTATCTTAATTCTATCTAAGTTACTCCAAATGTTTTATAAACCTTAATAAGTACTGGTTAATCTTAATTTCTATCTTACGCATGATAATTAATCTCTATTATGATTTTATTTTCCATGTTAGATATGAATTCTTTACACTGTGCTTCACACTTGAGTAAAACCTAGCTATCCTCATCCTTAACATGTTATACTATATCAATAACCTTTTCTAACAATGGTTTAATGAGCATATAAACACTCTATTTGGAGGAAACTATTCCAACATGGTTATTAAGAGAGCAAGACATTGAAAAATGGTTAAACAAAAAAGTATGGAATTTTGTACAAGAAGAATCTAAAAGGATTGGTATTACCATAAGTAAAATTATTCAAGAGAACATCTATGAAGAGATATATAAATTACCTAAACTAATAACTAACTAGCTAACAAGATTGGAATATTATTGCTTCAATCCCAGAATGAAAGAAAAAATTACTTGGACTGAAGAAAAGATAAACAATTGTTGAAACTAGAAACCATATAAATGAGAGAATTAGACTATTGGGTTTTTACCACCATATATGATTACATCACCTAGTTTATGGTACAAGGATATATAACATTCAAATCTATGCAGGACCACTTTGTCCAAAGAATTAGAGGAAAATTTTTGTAGTGACTACCTCTTCTGATAAAGATGTTAGTTATGGATAAGGCCATGGTGCCTACTCCAACCAATATGGAGTAGTCACTTAGGGCATATGGGGGTGTGTGTGACATGATGCTTAATGATGGTTAGATGAGTTAGTAAGGCTTAAAATTGAATCCAAAATGGAGACACAAGGGAAGAAGAGTCAAAAAATAAAATTGGATTCAGAATAGGAACTATGATAATAGAATAGATGGAATAAATGGAAAAATACCCAAATAACTAAGATAAGAGGTAAGAATATTAATATATTAGATGATGAACAAGTAAAAAGATGTGATAAGTAAGAGGTTGATGAATGCTGATAAATAAAGTGAGATGATGAAGAACAAGATGAAGATGAGATGTGAAAAGAGGAAGGAGATAATAGTTTATAAGTATAACATATATATGATAGATGTAGTGCATAGCTACAAAAAAGGGTAATGTCAAAAGATTAATAATTATGAATAGAAATAGAAAAAAAATTAGGTTAAATATAGGTTTAAGCATAGAATAAAAATAAGTTGCATAAAATAACCATTCACCAAAAGAGCACATGTCCTTGCATCCCAATATTTTATATTCTATTAGAAGATTTTAGCCAGGTAAATAGGAAGATACTAACTGGAAAGGACAATTTTTAGAGCAAGTGAAACATTGGGGTGATGAAATTCAAACCATTTTAGTTAAAAATGATTTCAAGGCTATAAGTTTTCTTGAAATTGAACAAAGAGGAGATGGAATTGTAGAAAAACACAATCTACATGATAACCCTCATAGTGCATAGAGTAGTACATAAGTAGGATCACCTAGAATGTAGTATCCTCCAATAATAAATGTGAAACATAATTTATCCATACCAGTTAATATGATGAGTCATTCAGGTGGATTGATAAACTTAGCCATCTATGATGGGTCTATAGATCTTGAATAGTACCTACTAGCTTGAAAGATGAGATGGAAAGATAAGGGCATCACTGATGAAGCTATCAAGAAGTGTGAGTTAGTAGGGGAACTCACAAGAAGGGAAATTGATTTCATATATAAAAGAGCCATTTAGTAGGCAAGTCTAAAAGACATTAAATATTGGATTGTTATAGAATTCAAGATCAAAAAATGCACTAGTCAGACTATACAATCTGAAAGAGATAAGGTAAAAGTCTAGAGAATTAGTCTATGACTATGACCATAGATTATTTAATGTGATGAATAAGGTAGAATTTGAATTAATTTATAGAGAAAAAGATTCATGTTTCATTGAAGGACTATGTTCCAAGATTAGGTTTGCCACTATGCAAACTCAATATGCTATGAAATCATATGTTAGAGCTACTACCTTGCAAGTAGAGTACATTGAATATTATGTAGAAGCCCCTATTGCCAATTCCAAGATTGAAAACATATTATAAGATTTCATGAAAATAATAAGCCTAAATTGAATATATAGTGTATGGAGTGCAAAAAAACACATCACAAAAATGATTGTCCTAAAATCAAGATAGTATTGTATGAACTCTATCGAGTAATGGGCCATGCTATAGCACAATGCCATCTTCTATAATAATATATCAAGAACCCATAAAATTTTTATTATAAATTTTTCATGTTGCCTAGTCATGATGATAATAACTACAGGTATTTTAAATATATTAAAGAAGGAATCACTAAAAATGTATTTTCCATCACTACACAATAAATATCCTCAACAAAGTAAGTGATCCTAGACCCAAAGGTTGATAAGGGTTGTGTGGCCCAAATAGGTCCATGGATTTTGAGTTCACCATTGTATCAACCTCAAGGTCTTTCTAGATAGACCCCTCCTTCATTAATTTGGACACCTCCATCTCTACAGTACCAATATGTATCTCCCTGGATCTCAACCATAACACATCAGCAACAAACAAGTTATACCCCACTAGCTACACAAAAATTATTTAGAATTGGAGAGAATAATCAACAACACTAGCATTAGAACATTACACAACAATAAGGAGGATATATACATCGATACCAAGGAGGATACAAAGGAGGTAGAGGAAACAAATTATCAGTGACCTCCTTTGTAATGACACCTCTATATAGTTTTTAATCATGCATAATCAAATTTATTGATGAATCTTCAATGCAAGTCGTACTACACATACTATATAATCTTTGATTAGAATGACATATAATATTGTCCCATCTTAGAGAAATAGAGAAAGGAAAATCCATCCAAAATATGAATATGGTGAGTGCAAATCCTAAATAAAATACATTCTTGAATGTTGTAACATGACAACAACATGTAGATAAAGGTTTTCTTCCACTTGAGATGCCTCAAGGTCAAGGAATCCAGAAGCCTAAATAGGATAAATACATAGATATAGATATAAAAAAAGGACTCATGTACAAATTTATGCAAATGTTGAAAAATATATAACATCAAGACACCATCAGAGGAGATGTTATAGTAATAGATGTGCAAATGTATGGCTAGATTGTGTGTATCATGGATCAGAATGGAGTTGTCACTATGCTCATAGATCATTTAAAAAATTTAAGCGCACTACATACTAAATATCCTAGAACATCAAAAACCTAATGCATAATCTAGTAGAGTATGTGTAGTGTGGGAAATAGAAGATGTAAAAGCTGGTCTATTACATCAAAACAAATAAGCCCTAGGATGTGGATGCACGCATCAACATTGAGGTTTTTGGTTATGATATTATAAATTATATATTTTATTTTGGTAGAATAATTAATATGATTCCTTAATCTACCTTGAAATCCATTGGATGATCAGTTTTAATTTATATCCCAGTAACTTTGAGCCTAACTGATTATGGAAGGGTTGAGCCTATTGGTAGATTAGAAGATGTGGAGATCAAAGTTGTAGAACTAAGACTATGAGGTGAATGTGAAGTCATAAACATGAATACCACCATAATAAATTAACCTATGCTTATAGGCAAGAAGTGGGCATATGATGGTCATATGACTATCAACATGGTATAAAACCAATTAGAGGTGCATGAAGATGATAAAGTTGTTGTCATTCCTCTGAATAAAGTGTATAAGCCTTACATAATTTTGGTTGAACCAAAATCTCCATACATTGTGTAAGAAACCAGTTGGATGAAGGTGAATTTTGAGGAAAATATAAAATATCTATGCCTAGATGAATGTAAATTCCTATATGAGCATACCAAACCTTAGGTACAATCATTTCTCACTCAACAACTAATGACATCATCATAGTGGAGGCCAAAACTAGTAGTTATTCATATAGTAGAAAACCAATTTATCATTGAGTAATGTGCATCTATGTTTGTAAAATCACCTACTCAATTAGAAGTTGACTTCCTCTATCAATCTGATGATCACATGCAAGACTACATAGAGTTGATCAGGGAAGGTACTTTACCATGGTAAATAGCTTTGTCTACTAGTGGTGGCTTAGATACCCACCTCCTTAATTAGATCTGACATGATCATGAACTCTAACCAATGTAAATGGTCTTTGAATATGAGTAATAAATTCTGATTTACTATGCAACTAAGGACATCAATGACTTTATTATATGCTTATAAGTTAATATACCAACCATCAACCACTAGGTCAGTACTCTAAATTATTATTTGAAGGGAGCTGTTATGATGTGTTGGATAGTTCATCAAAATGACCAACTCAAGTGGGATGATGCCTATGATCTCATGATAATAATAAAAATGACCATCTCGAGTTGATATGACTATTTATGCCATGGGTGTGCAGAAAACTTAAGCACCATAATAGAATCCATTACACAAAAGAAAGTAGCCTTTGATCTTATTCAAAATTATAATGCTATAAAGTTGCTAAAAAACAAGAAAAATATCTAACATATCCATGCCATCAAATACAAGATGAGGTAACATATATTAATGACTTTGATTCTAATGGTGATCTAAATTTGAATGATTTATTTGAACTTGAGTGACCTATAGAACCACTCAAAGGCACTGTCATAACACCTACTAAAGAAGATACGATGCACAACATTTGAATTACTAAACAAGAAGGGAAATTGAGGATACAAGAATATATTGATGAATAAAAATGTAAAATTTATCATGTACCAATCAAAAATCATATCAAAAACATTAGAATAAATGAGTTTCAAAAATTGGCAAATATAGGTGACTATTGGACATAAGCTGAAATTTCAAAAGCTCTGCAACTTCTAAGGGATTATCACGACATCTTTCCCACCAAATTTTTAGAGGTCTAAGGATTTGAACCATCTCTTGGTGAGATACATATTTCTTCACAATTTTTCATTGCCTACCAATAAGTCTCCATATAAGCTCAATTCAAACATGAATCTAAAATTAAAGGTTGAAGTAGATAAAATGCAAGATGTAGGAATAATATATCTAGTTGAAAAGGTAGTCTGGGTAAGCAAGCACCATAATAGTGAAACCAAAAAATATAGTGGAAATATAAGTATGTGGGGATTATCATATTTTTAATTATTCTTATGTAAATGAACCATTCCTAATTCCATTCACATATGAAGTTTTGGAGTCTATCACAGGACATGAAGTCTATTCTTTCATAGATGGGTTCAGTAGATATCTTTAGATATCAATCATAGAATAATATAGATCCAAAATATCTTTTGTAACATAATGGGGTATTTTACATACAAGGTCATACCTTGGCCTTAAGAATGCACCTATGGTGTTCTCTCCTGACTTTAGAGTGCCAAGAAGCTTTCATCAAGATAAAATAGAGATTAGTTAGTTCACCCATCCTTATTTTTCTAGAATGGATTAATCCCTTTCATGTACATGTGGATGCTTTAGGTATCACAATAGGTGCTATTATTATGTAGCCAAGATATGGTGGACTTGACTATCTTATTCATTTTGCTAGCCAAAAATTGTTAGATGTACAGAAAAATTACACAACCATTAAGTGAGAAGAATTGGCCATTATGTTCTCACTTCAAAATTTTCAACATTATCTCCTTATAATTCCATTCAAAGTATTTACTGATCATCAATCCCTAAAATATATTTTCAACAATTTGATCTTAGGAGGATGCATCTCTCGATGGTTGATGTTATTCTAGGAGTTTCAATTTTGCATTAATGTAAAGCTAGGATGAGAGAACGTGGTACCAAACCATCTCAGTTGCCTTCCTAATGGAGATGAACTAGAAGAATTATAAGAAGACTCTCTAGATGTTCATGTCTTCCATGTTTTTTTATTCCTGAAAACATTGAAACTATTGCCAACTTCCTTGAATAAGGATTCTTCCATGTACACTATCAAGAGCATGATAATAATTAGTTTGTTACTAGAACCTTGCAATATACCAATATCAATAGGATTTTGTATCACTTGGGGAAGGATGAAGTTTTGTACAAGGTTGTTCTAGAACATGAACAACCTCAAGATTTGTAAGAGGCACATCAAGGAGTCATAAGAGGACATTTTACTAAAGAATCTATGGTTAGAAATTTTTTATATAGCTGATTATGGTGGCCAAATTTGTTTTAGGATGCACACAGAGTTACACAGTACTGTGATGTCTACTAGTGTATGGTCAAACCATTTCAAAAAAGATGAAATGTATTTGCAGCCTTTGTTAGTTATGTAGCCTTTTGAAAAATAGGGAATTAACTTTGTCATACCTATCAACCCACTGATCAAGCATAATAAAGAAAGATATATCATCACTGTAATGGACTATTTTATTGAGTGGGTTGAAGTTACTATAGCACCTAGCTATATTATGAAGGATGGAATGAATTTTCTATATGAAAACATCATTACAAGGTTTGGATTCCCTATAAATTTAGTTAGTGATAGAAAAATGTAATTTTAAAAAAAACACCATCAAGACTCTAACTAAGGAATTTATGATTTCTCATCATAAAAGCACTATGTATCATCCATCAGCAAATGGCCAAGCTAAAGCTTCTAACAAAGTACTAGGTAAAATGCTAACAAAGATTTATGACATCAAGAGAGATGACTAGGAAGATCACATTCTTGTGATTTTATGGGCATATCACATGCATTAAAAATGAGCCACAGGTTTTACATTTTTCCAAGTGGTGTATGATTTGGAATCATTCATGCCAATGGAATACTTAGTACCCAGCTTATGCATTGCCATGGTTATATGACTAAGAGATTATAAGTCTATAACTAATAGAATAATTGAAATAAATAAGATGGATGAGTATAGATGCATATCCACATAGATGTAGGAAGTGCATAAGAAAATCCAAAAAGCATGACATGATAGGATTTAGCACCAACAATAATTTTATAAAATTCAACCAATCTTACTATATGATAGTCAATTTAAAGCATTCTCAGGAAAGTTACATATACGATGGAAAGGATCCTATATTGTATATGACCTAACTAGCAAGGAACCATGGTTTTAAGAGATCTTTAGGGATCCATGTTACTAGGGTGGTCAAATGGATGTAGATTTAAGCCCTAACACTGATAGTTGATTGATCTCATTCTACAATGTGAGTGGGTACTAAGTAGCACCATGTATATTAGGATTTCCCTAGTTTTCCACATTTTTTGTGTGTTTCTTTTCTATTTATATTTATTTATAGATGGTCTCTTCAAAAACATTTGATAATCAAAATACCAAGCATCATGTATGCCAAATGTGCAGAAGAGAATCTAGATGTGCATTAAAAAGTCAAAGAGGAGCAAACACAAAATATTAAATATAAGAAAGGTACATAAAACATCCCATGAATAAGATATCCATTAGATAATAGTCATCTACCATAAGTAAATGCATGATCCAAGTGTTGATTGACATGATCTTCATCAAATCAGTGGCTTGTCAATGTCAACTACTCATACTCTCCATATAGACACCAAAGAGCATAATGGTGTAGTTCCACACATGTGTCAATGACCAACTACCTTAATGGCTAGATTGGATATATATTTACCTCTTTTACCATTACATTCAAGATGAGTAGATAGATAAGCATGGCCTAGATGTATAATCTAAGAGGCACCAAATCTATAAATCCTAATTTTGAATACCAAGTTGGCATTTCATCCTTGTGCATATTTTCCCAATATAAAATTGTCAAGATCTGAACTCTTCTTATTCCATAAAGAGAACATAGTGTTCCAATTTCATCACTTCACACAACTATAGATACCTCACAACTAATCAAGGATCTCATTGATGCTCAAAGAGAGGCCATGGGTGTCAACATGGCACTTAGGTAAACCAAGTATAGTGATTAAGAACCATTAAACTACCTCTAACAAGAAGAATAAAAGTTATTCTAACCAAATCTTATTGATTTTATGTAACCACTCACTCTCATAACCCCCCACTAGTTTCAAAATATAGATGTTGAGCACCTACTATGATTACCTACCTTTGGTGACCTAGTGGAGATCATCCAAGTATTGTTAGGGTGTTACAATTATGGTAACATCTATTTAGGTTTAGACATGATTGTTGTCATAAATACATAAGCCATGGCTTGAGCTTTGGGCATGCCTATGTATGGAGATCCATTAGTTCCATACAAGACAAAAATGCCCCCCATTCTACAAAAATTATAGGATTTGTATGTTTGGGGTAATAGAGAGATTCCCAATTATGAAATCCTAGATGAGCTAGTATACATCCTTATGGATTGAATTAATAGATAATTTTGGTATATGATCAATTTTGCTAAGTAAATACTTAAAGGAGTCATAGACATTGCTTACTAGATGATCTATAAAAATAAACAATTCAACTAGCCAGAGTACTTTGTCTAGGAGTTACTCACTAACATTGAGAAATGTCATGCCTCCCCAAGGCAAACATTTCAATATCAATTCTTAATCTTCTTTCTCTATTTTACATAATGGAAGTTACCAAAGGGAGAAGTGCACCCAGATATAGACTATTGGTCAGCATAACAATTTTAGGATCTCATTTAGACATAGGAGAATGAAGCCCTTACACATGAGGGAAAATTAAAATCATAGTGGGAGGAGTGCTTAGATGTTATTAAAATTCATCCTTACATGCCACTAGACATCATGCATGATATGGGTTAGCATGCATCCATTACATTTTTTCCATGGGGTGTCTTCATCACCATCCATGAGCTACCATGGTCACCCTTTTAAATACTCCCCTTCTTTATGATAATGAACATACCATAGGCTAAAGTATCTTAATATAAATCATTCATAGATATTCATACAACTTCCCTTCAATCAATACCACTTGAAATATCCATCCCTACCATGAAATAACTAGAAGAAGCAACCAACTCATAGTAATAAAAGGGAAAACACAAAGTAGAACACCATTCAACATCCCTTCCCTTGAGGTAAAAGACACGTAGCATTATGACTTTGATGGATGATCCAAGGGTGTCATAGATTTTGAGCTCATGCAACCTCCTAAAAATGGGCATAGATGAGTAGGAAGTCTACCAAATCATGATGACAGACATGGCTAGTGATTTTTATGATAAGGAGGAGGAAAATTAATTTTTCTTTTGGAAGGTAGTGTGCATAGTTTAAGTGCAAAAGTAGGTTCCCCTAGAACTATGGGTGGACCTCCTATCTTGTCCCCCTTCTATTATTATTTACATAATTATAGAAGAAGCAGAGTGGCTCTAGTGTAAAATTAATTTCTTATAGTCGTAACTTGCACTAATATTTGCAACTGAGGACATCTTTGCACCTTTATCAAAAAGTCCACCAAAATAACTTATGTGTAGGTATTAAATAAGGCAAATGGATAGGGTCTCCCCCACATTGTAATAATGTACATTTGGTAACCTATCTATGGCTCAAGAAGCACAACCTAACCCTACATCTACTATACAACCACCAAAATATAAACTAGTCACACTTGGGAGGAGGAAGACACATATTTAAAACTTGGAGGTGTGACCTAGTGATTCATTACCATCACCCCAAGCTAAAGAGGTTGAAGATATTAAAATAAAATAGATAACATAAGAAGATAAATAAGACACAAGGGAATAAGAATCTCGCATGACATAATGGTGAGTAAGGAAGGAGGGAAAGAAAAAGTGTAGCAACAATAAGCCACCCAAAAATCTAAATATTCTAAGGCCACATAAAATTCCAAGGACATAGAGGCTGACATTCAAAAAGCCATGGATGTTTAAAATAAGGCATAATAAGTGGCTAACATAAAAAATAAACTGCAAGAGGATTGAGATAAGAAGGAAGAAGAAGAAGAAGAAGAAGAAGAAGAAGAAGAAGAATAAGAATAAGAATAGAAAATATGACATAGTAGCCCAAGCACAATAGGCCATAGAAGCTACCAAGAAAAATGTAGAAGATGATGAAGCCCTACATTAACAACAAGTATAGGTACAATCTTAGGCACAAGATTAAACATAAGTGTAGGTCTACTGCATAAGGTCAATCCAAGGCTATGGCCCTTATATAAGCGAGGAAGAAAGAAGATGAAGAAAAGAAGAAGAAAGAAGAAAAGAAGAAAGAGTAAGAAGAGAAGAAGAAAGTGGATGCAGAAGAGTGGGCCAATATTTTGAAGTCCCAAGAGGAAAAAAAAAAGCTACAAGCTATACAATAGGAGATGAATAAAAAATAGGAGGTGGAGGATGAAGAAAAACATAATATGGTTAAAGACATTTTGTAACAATTCAAGCTAGCAATAGAGGCTACATCATAGTAATAACAAGCACCATCATAACCTCATGTCCAACTAGAGTAGCCTACCCAATAACAAGATCCCATTACCACATAGATAGGCTTACAAAAACCTAATTTACCACTAAAAAGTGTTTAGATATAGGGTGTTCTTACAATAGGTTCTTGGTGTATGACCTTATTACTCCCACTTGCCACTATGCCATGCCTAGATCCTTTATCATTTGCAAGCACATTGGCCACACTCCTAGTCAATCAAGAGGCCTCATTATATGTCTCTATGTTTCCCTTAAAGAAATAATTGAAGGGTGTCATATCCTTCCAAGAGTCAATTACATATAAGGATACCTCCTTGGATAAAAAATGGGATCAATCAAAGGTGGAGAATGTGGAATTGAAGGCTCACCATCATGAAGTGGGGAAAATGATTGAGGACACTTACATAGAGTTAGTCACTTGACAAATTACAAACAAGTGATGTTCAACTAGCATAGGCCCAAGACATTAGTCATTGTGCTCACAAAGGACTAGTGTATAACCCAGTAACTCTACATAATTAGTACATTGGGATGAAGCATAAAGACTAAGAAAACTATGTTGATCACCTTACTAGAAGAGTACCAGAGCATGCTAGATATTTCAACTATCTAAGAACATCATATCACATGAATTATACTAGAGTAGAAGAAACACCTTGATGACTCTCTCTCTAGTTCTAGTACAAATTTCACTATTACTAGAACCACCAAGATAACCATAGACATTCAAACCACATCAAAAAGCAAGAATAATCAAGCTCTCTAGGAATCATTCAATGCTAAGGATAACATATATGATTGAATTATCAACTGGTAGATAAAACTTTTATGTAGTTCATTTGTAGATTTCTAGGTTGAATGTCATGCATATAAGCTAGAGTAATTGAGTAAAGAAATATAGACAAGGGTCAACAATATGAAGGTAACCATGAGCATCACCAATGAATTAAACTTAAAACAACTCATTGAATATCATGCATTGATGTGCATCCCATTGTGGATAGTCCAAGAGGTGATGATATATTAACATACTTACAATAGTGACTTATCTCCATTCTATAGTGAGGTTATCTAGACCCTTAATGTACCAATATAAAAGTCACCATCCGAGTTTCATCAATTCATTGTGTAGTAAAAGGATACATATTCCAGGGCCAAGGATCCTAATTTCTAGTCCTCTTCCACAATAATTCAACCTCTTTCAAGCTAAGCACTATGCAAAGAAATTTTTTTGTAAATTTTGTAAACCATTTTCTATTGGGGATGACTAGTGAGACAAGTAGGGCCAGGATGGTTAAAAACCCACAAAGGGAATCCACTTCCTCATGCCAACCTATTGAAAACCCAAAAGGGTAGTCTTAGTTGAAAACTTGAAAGGACAACTAAGTAGTACACAAGAGGTGAAAACCAGAAATGGCACCTTGAGTGATTACTATGAATCTTACTCGTTTACCCATGTCTCTAGCTTGTACCCTTTGATTACATTTAGATGATCCTACAACATTTTCTTAGGATGAGACAAAATTTTAAGTCCAATAAAGTGTTGGGAGAAGAAAATGGATAGTAAAGTTGTGCACGATATTATCTGGATATTTGTGTGTTATATATTTAGCTATCATATGTATGTATTTTGTCCTATCCTCCATGACTTGTAAAAGGATATAAGATGAGAATTATCCTCTTTTGGCTCCAAATTATGAGAATAATGTGAATAGTCAGAGACTGTAAATAACTATGTATATGTATGCTTGTATGAAGAAGAAGAAGAGAACTCTTTTGTTGAGATCAATATAGACCATTTGGTTATGGTTACCTATTGTATTTCTTGTTTTTTTCCTTGTGTACATTACCATTTTTAATGTTTGTATTAATTATATCTAATTTATTCCAAACATTCTATAAACCTTAATAAATTACTAGTTAATCTTAAATCCTATTTTACACACAATAATTCAACTATGGTATGCTTCTATTTTCCTTGTTAGATATGAATTCTTTGCACTATCTTGTGAAATTGAGTAAAAAATATATATCCTCATCCTTATCATGTTTTTTTATTTAAGTAACCTCTACTAACAAGAGGTAATGAGAAACATGAAAACTAGTTGTAGTGTTAGGGGTAGTTTTAGGCACAATTTATTTTGTATGCTAAGATGGATAGTTTTGTATTATTATATGACACACTTTATCTACCTCTATGATCCTATTTGTACATCTAAATGGTCTAGATTTTATGCCGATATGGGAAAAAAATTTATGTCAGTATGCCATAATTTGGATACACATACATAGTATCTAACAAATCTATGTGAATCATACATTATTTTAATTTATGTATACATATGTACTTTTTATATGTCTTTGTTATTTGTTATTAATTTTGTTATTGTAAATTATTATTATTTGAACCATTCATAAAATAATCATTTTTAATAGAATGTGTGTGCCAATGAAAAACTAACCAATGTTTAACTTTCATGATTTTTATTTAAAAACTATGTCTATAAAAAGAGTGTAACTATAGCATAGTTCAACCAAATTGAGAAGTTGTTTGTGATGGTCTTTGTGACATGTATCTTAAAAAAATAAATTTTGAACATGATTTAAACCCATATATGAATTTTAATATCAATAAGTTATATGTAAAAGTAATCTAAGGACCCACTAGAGGTTTATCTTCTATCAACCCCCACATCCACACTCCATCGATCAATAGACTCCAAACATGAAGGTGGTCAGATGCATCCCTATAGAGAATCTTATTGTACTTAATATAAAATGAAATTAAATTTGCATAGACACCATAGAAAAACTATGAGAAATAGAGGAAAACCATAAGATCTTATAGTTTTAAGGTGGAGTCCTCTATCGACTCTCAATGAGGAAAAAATTATGACATGTTTTCTCTCACAATGAAATATTGCTTTAAGGACCAAAATTTAGTCATTATAATGTCTAAATTTTTAAATGCTAATCCAATTGATGAACCATTTTTGATAAAATATCTTGATAGGTGTATAAATTGTATAATTACCTTTTTACACCCTTTTCCAACCCCTATAGTCCAAACTTGTAGGCAATCAAATGCATTTCTAAAGAGAAAATTGTCATTCTTATGGGAATAAATAAAACAAAGTTTATGTGTTTATTATAGTGAATTGTGAGGGATAAATATGAAATTTAATTTCCTAAAATTTAAATGAGTATTCCTCTAAGCACCCCAAAATATTCTCTTCCACTCTTTATGAGGAAGAAACAATGTCACATTTTGTCTGACAAATAAATCCTGATTTAGGGACCAAAGGTTGGTTTGTGTAATACATAAATTTATAAACACATTAAAAATATATGAACTATATTTAGGGACACATCAAAATTGACATATAAATTTAATAATGACCTTTTCTAATATCTATTGATCCCTAGACTCCATACTTGTAGGTGGATAGATGTATCCCCAAAGATAACCTTATCACTTTTAAGCTAAGCAATGGAATGAATTTTGTGAAACCATTTTAGTGAAAAATGAGGGATAGAGAAAAATATTAAGATCCTAAAATTTCATGTGGTATTTATTTAATCACACCCTATAGGATTCTCTTCCACTCTTGATAGGAAAAAATAATAATATGTTTTTACCTAGAGTGAAATCTTATTTTAGAGACCAAACTTTTGTTAGTATAATGCATAAATTTTGAACTAATATCCCAATTTATGAACCATATTTTCATAAATTATAGATTTTAATATAAATTAAATAATGACCTTGTATACCCTCCATAATCCGCAAGAGTCAAAACTTGCAGGTGGTTGAATGCATCCCTAAAGATAATATTTTCATTCTTAAGAGGAAAAAACGAATGACCTTTGTGTAGTCAAACCATGAGGGGTATAAACGACTCATTAGGTCCTATATTTTTTTATGGGATTATTATTATAACCCCATAGATTAATTTATTCCACTCTCAATGATAAAGAACTAGTGACACATTTTCTCTCAAAATAAAAATTGCTTTAGGCATGATAAATTTGGTTAGTATAATGCATAACTTTTGAATTGCACATCCAATTGATGAAATGTATTAATGGAATAATAAAAATGGGAATATAAATTTATTAATTACCTTCATATATTAGAATCCAAAATTTCAAGTGGCTAGACACATCCCTAAAGATAATCTTGTCATTCTTAAGGGGAAAAATATAATGAACTTTACACAACCATTATAATGAAATTGTGAGGGGTAGAGATGAAAGATAATATATTATAATTTTAAGTTAGATTCCTATAATAAAAACCTATTTGATTATATTCAAATATTTATGAGGAAAAAATATTGACATTTTTTCTCTCACAACAAAATCTTGTTTTAGGGATAAAAAATTGGTTAGTATAACATATAACTTTTGAAATGCATGTCCAATCAACAAACCATATTTGAGTATATGTCTATATATTGGTGTAAATGAAATATTTAAATTCATACACCATATTTAATCTTGTATAATTGAAAATGTTAGGTGTCTAAATGTATCCCTAAAGATAAACTTGTCATTCTTATGGCCAAACATGGACAAAACTTTGTACAATCGTTGTAATGAAACTATGACGGGTAGCTTTGAATTGTAAGATAATAAATGTTCAAAAGGGAATAATTTAATAAATAACCATATTATTATCTTATACTCTTTATGAGGAATACATGATGGAACATTTTCTCTCATAGGTAAATATTGTTTTAGGAACCAAAATTTGACAGGTATATTAAGAAACTTTTAACTTGTGCATCTAATGAACAAACCATCTTCACAAACACATGGATGGGTGTATATATGGAATAATCAAATATTTATGTCCTCTATCATAACCTATATCCCAAAAAATATAGGCATTCAAATGCATTCCTGAATATAAATTTATCTTTCTTATGGGGGAAAATAAAACAAACTTTACATAATAATTATAGCAAAACTATGAGTGGTAGAGATGATATGTAAGATCCTAAAGTTACATGGAAGAGTAATCTAAGAATAAAATATATTAATATATTCCAATATTTATGAGCAATAAATGGTATCACATTTTATCTCATAGAAAAATCTTCCATTAAGGACCAAATGTTGGTTAGTACAAGACAAATTTTTAACTGTGTGCCTAGTTAATGAACCATCTTCATGGAAACATATGGATGGGAATATAAATTAAATAATTATTTTTTACCGCTAATTATATTATATACTAAAAAAAAAAAGGTATTTATATGTATCCCTAAAAAAAAAACTATTCTTAAGGAAAAAATAGAATAAACATTGTGAATCATTACAAGAAAACTTTGAGAGGTAGAGATGAATTATAAGATCATAAATTTGCATGGGAGAGTCCTATAAAAATCCCAATGAGTATTATCTTCCATTAAAAATGAATAATGAATTGAATCATGTTTTCTCTCACAATGAAAACTTACTTTAGGGACTAAACTTTGATCAATATAACACAACTTTTAAACCATGCTCCTAATCGATGAACCATTTTTACAGACAATTTTAGATGGGTGTATAAACATAGTGATGAAATTTTTACATCCTCCATTATACACCATACTTAAAAATTGTATGCAATTAGACACATTCAAAAAGATAATATTTCCATTATTAAAGGGAAAAATGGAATGAAATTTGTACAACATTATAATGAATCTGTGAGGGGTAGATTGAACCTTCAACACATAAATTTTCATGGGGTAATCCTATAAGTACACCTATTATTATTTTATTAAAATATTTAACTATAATAAATGGTGGCATATTTTCTTCCATAGTGAAATCTTTCTTTAAGGACCCAACATTGATTAGTATAACATGAAGCTTTTGACTTATGAGCCTAATCAATGAACCATATATAAAAATTATACAGATGGATGTATAAAAAAAGAATGAAATTTTAAAACCATATATAATCCTATATTATCAAAAAATTTAGGTAGTCAAACTCATGACTTAAGATTATCTTGTAATTTTTAATGAGGAAAATGGAATGAATATTGCATAGCCATTACAGGCAAACTATGAAATGTAAAAATGAAATGTAAGCTCCTAAATTTGTATGGAGAGTCCTATAATCACCTAAAAGAGTATTATATTACACTAATTATGATAAATAAATGATGACACATTTTATCTAGTACAGAAAACTTGCTTTAGGGACCAAAAGCTAGTCAATATAACACACAACGTTTGAACTACACCCCTAATCAACAAACCTTATTCATTGAAATGTTTATATGGGAGTATAAACATATGAATATATTTTTTATGCACTATATTGACCCTTATACTTAAAACTTTTAATAATTAATATGCATCCCTTAAGAGAATCTTGTTGTTCTTAAGGGTAAAAATGCAACAAAATATGAGCAGTCCTTGCAAGCAAAGTATGATGGGTAGAGACAAAATGTAAGCTCATAAAATTGAATAGGTGAGTCATTTAAAAACCAATATGAGTTGTGAATTTTAATTTAAATTAGGAAGTAATGAATGCATGTTTTCTCTATCAACAAAATATTGATTTAGGAACCAAAAGTTAGTCAATATAATGCATAAGTTTGAACCACATGCCCAATATAAGAACCTTATTTGAGGACACATTTACATGGATGTATAAATCTAAGAATGTAATTTTTATATCCTCTATCATCCATAGTACTCTAATATTTTAGGTGATTATATGTTTATACACTTAAATTTTATCACCTTGTCTCTCATTACTAATATTAATATTAGTCGACACTAACATCTTCAATTGTCGTTAATCCATCACATGGCATAATTACCATTGTATCCTTATAAAATTTATTTTATATCCCTCATCATCCACTAACCTTATTGTTAAGCACAAGCTTATACAAAGAGGGGGGTAAATTAGTATAAGATAATCCTTTAATATTTTTAAAATTTAATCAACCATAACAACCATAAACATTCAAGATCTAGCAGTTAATAACACAAGAGAACACAAGAATTACGTGGAAACTCTTTTGAGAGAAAACCATGGAAATATATATATATATATATATATATATATATATATATATATATATATATATATATATATATATATATATATATATATATATATTACAATGTTCATAAGCACCAACCTACTAGAGACACCAATCCCCTTCGCCAAGCACCAACCTGACCAATTCGTAAGCATCAACCCGTAGGAGCACCAACCCCTAGACTATGAGGCACTAACCCCAAGCCAAATCAATTCCACCATCTGTGATTGCTTCTTCAATCAAATGATGGCTTTTATTCTCTTACATTTTTTCTCTCACTGATTTTCTTATAGAATTTTTTCTCTCCTCTCTTTCATAATTATCATATGATATTCTTCAGTAAAATAAAACTTCCCCTCACACTTCTTTTCTTAAGAGATATTCTATTTCATTTTCTACTCTTCCTTCTCTATCACACTTATGTGATCTTCAATCAAATTAAATGCTTGTAATACTTCCACATATATTCTCCCTTATATA
Source organism: Torreya grandis (assembly GCA_037957365.1). NCBI lineage: Eukaryota > Viridiplantae > Streptophyta > Pinopsida > Cupressales > Taxaceae > Torreya > Torreya grandis. The sequence goes on along the minus strand of JARHVA010001307.1, from coordinate 523,379 downwards.
TACTTTAAAAGGAAGTGTTTCATCCAATACACACCTCTTCACCAAAAGATGTGACCGTTGAAATTTTTATCAGCATTTCCATTGGTAATTCTGTTAACGTTTCTGTTCACTTCTGGTAACAATTCCCATCACTTCTATCAATACTTCTGTTCACTTTCGATAACAATTTCATTCACTTCTAGTAATAATTTTGTTCACTTCCAAACACTTCCATTTACTTCTAGCATCAATTCCATTTGAAATTTCCATTCATATCCATTATAATTCCTTTGACATTAATGATAATTATTCCAACAATCTCCCCCTTTATCATTTATGGTAATCCCCATGAATTAGTATATGAACTACCCCTTGTTTTGGTTCTCCTCATTTTCTCCCCCTATCTTCAATTCTCCCCCTTTGACATCAATGGCAAAGGGTCTCTATAGCTATCACCTTGTCTCTTCAGTCCAATTTCTGTTAATGCTAATAAAGAAAAACTTGACCAAATTCTTACCTTTTGAGTGATTGATTTGTTTTATTTCAACTTGACCTATTTCTCATTAGCTTGACACAAGACTCCATAGATATCCATCAGCTCTTGATCTTACATGAACCCATTCATACCTTGTCACTTGATCATTGGACCTAACCTTGATGATTGCCTACTGAAAGATCTTGTTTTGGTCAATCTAAATTGAAGCTTACCTCACTTTAGACTCATGTTCCCCTTATGTTCATGCATGCTTCTCATCAAGCTTCTTAAACAAACTAAGTTATCTTCCCCTAAATCCATGCTCCATCTAGATCATGACATCTTTAACAGGTCTCCTCAACCAACTAGGTCTGTAAATAGCTCTTCAAACACTATCCACATATAATCAATATACTTATGGGAACACCAATATGTCTCACATCTTCATTAGGTCTAGTAGAGACCTAAATAAAATAAGTCTATCTCCTTAATGAACCACTAGTGAGACTTTATGGCCCATCTGACCTTACCAATGATCCAAATCCTATAAAACATTTCATTGCCAACCTCCAAAAACCTCCTCCATGCTTTAGAAAATTTCAAATTATTTGATTTCATGATGAAGGTACCATTAGCCCTCATGCTACCAATAAATCTCATAGATACCTAATCAACATGGATCCACTCCTTCTCGCTTACCTAATCAACATGGATATACTCCTTCTCACTTAGTACTGACCCCTTGAGTCAATAAGACCACCTCAAATAGTCATAAATAGATTCACAACATGGAAAAGTAAACTCCTCATAACATCAACCTACTACTGATCTGAAAATCAAGAACATGCTCAAAGCAACTAGACTTACTTGAATTCATGCTCATAAGAGCTCTCAAGACACTACATCATATCAAGCTACCTCAAACTGATATAAAAATTGATCTATCAACTCACCTTCATGACTTTCTTATTATGTAACATAGCCAAGACCCAACATGCATCCACCATGCTTCTTTTTTCTATAAAGTATTTCCTTGAAGCCTATAAGAGACACCCCACACAAAGGGTCCTAGAACAAGGTGAATCCAAGAGATTCCCACAACTCCCCTATTACTTCCTTGATCCTCTTGCATCCATGAGACTGATTTCTTTCTCTTAAAATCCATTTAGGCATGTCTAACTTCTTTGACTCACTGACCTCAAAATCCATGATGTTGTTCATTTTTTCAACTCTTTTAGCTATCTTACCTTCCAATGTACTATCATTAGAAACTAATATTATGGAATATTGGCAAGGCTCATGCTCAATTGTAACAAGATATTATCTTTGATCTATAGGTTGTTTAGGACTAGTATTCACTATCTTTTCTATAACTCCTGATAACAAGAGTTTCACATAGTCCTTCCTATCTAATTCTTTCTCTACCATATAAAGTATTCCATTCTCACTCTTAGACTCAATCTGATCAACCTTTACTATCTTAGGTCTCCAAACCTAAGTTTGGCCCTTCTCATATCTTCTAGGGACTCCATAGCATTTTACATACCTTGAGGATCTTTTTACTCTACTTGGACATAATTTAGCAATATGGCCAACCTTATGACACCAAAAAAGCAACATTTCTCATAAATTTTTCTTGAAGGTGACTGAGATCTCTCTTTGACAGATTTCTTCTCCTCAAATAGTCTATTGCCCTATGTCCAACATGATGACAAAAAAATAATGGCCATGAAAAGAATTAGAAAACCTAAAAGCATTGGGTTGCCTGATTGACTTCTTCAAATTTCCATTAAAAATTGTATCCTTCTCACCTTGGATTGATATCTCATGATCTTTCTCAACCTTGATTATGAGCCTCTCATGTTTATCTTTAAAAGAACCTAACTCAATCTTCAACTGATTACAATCTTCTTCTCTTGATTTCAAACTTGAATATTCAACCTCAAGCTGATTCTTAAGACCCTGAATAGACATCTTAGCTTCTTTTGATTCTAAAGCCAACTTAGACTCTAAGATACATACATGCTCTTTAAGAGCCTTGACCACATATTTCAACTCTTGATTCTCCTTCCTTAGCTACTTAGCCATCTTGTGTTTTTGAGATCTACCTTCCAGTGGTTAGACTAACTCTAAAGGAACCACTTTGATACCAATTGTTAAGCACAAGCTTATAATAAGAGGGGTGAATTAGTATAAAATAATCCTTTAATATTTTTAAATTTAATCAATCACAACAAATATAAACATTCAATATATATCAATTAATAACACAAGAGAACATAGGATTTACGTGGAAACCCTTTCAAGAGAAAACCATGACAAAATATTGATTATATATATAAATCTTTTATAATGTTTTCAAGCACAAACCTACTAGAAACACCAATCCCCTTTGCCAAGCACCAACCTAACCAATTCGTGAGCACCAACCAACAAGAGCACTAACCCCTAGACTATGAGGCATCGACCCCAAGCCAAATTGATTCCACCATCTGTGATTGCTTGTTCAATCAAATGATGGATTTGCTTCTCTTACACTTTTTCTCTCCTCTCTTTCATAATTCTCATATGATATTCTTCATTAAAATAAAGCTTCCCTCCACACTTCTTTTCTTAAGAGATATTCTATTTAATTTTCTTCTCTTCCTCTCTTCCTTCTCTGTCACACTTATGTGATCTTAAATCAAATCAAATACTTTTAATACTTCCACATCTCTTCTCCCTTATATAGCCTTTAAAAGGATGTGTCCCATCCAAGATGCACCTCTTCACCAAAATATGTGAACGTTGACATTTCCATCGACATTTTTGTTGACAATTTTGTTAACATTTCCATTGACATTTTTGTTTACTTTTGGCAACAATTTCAGTCACTTCCAACAACACTTCCTTTCACTTTCAATAACAGTTCCGTTCACTTTTAATAACAATTCCATTCAATTTTATACACTTCCATTTACTTTTGGCAACAATTATGTTTGACATTTCCATTCATATCTGTTACAATTCCTTTGACATCAATGACAATTATTCCAACACTTATATCACTCCCATATATAATTAATTATTATAACAATTCCACTTATCATCTGATTTTGTCTCATTAAATATTTAAGAATTTAAAATTCCTTCACCTACTTTTATCTACCTATCACTAGGCTTTCCTAAAAACCTAAATCCTAATGCTCACCTAATCTACTACTAATATCTCTCTAATCCCAACCTAATAATAAATTATCTTAATCATTTTATAGAAACTTATACTCTTTATAAATATCTACATTATTCCCTCTCTCTAAGGTCTTCTAAGGAATTTAAAATTCCTTAGAAATCTCCCTCCCTCATATATATAAGCATCCCATTCCTCATGTAAGGATCATATTTTGAATGTGAGATAATCCATGCTATCAACTAGTCTACTTGTCTATTTTCAAGAACCATCATAATCTATTATTGAAACTTCAAAGTCTGAGTCTACATTAAATCAATCAAGATCTTATCAAATTTTAGGCTTGCCCTAGTCTAAATTGGAGGTGAATTCTTACAATTAAAGCATAAATCTATTACATTTCATAGTATATTGCATGATTTTATCTACTTTTCCCAATAATTGAGGGTTAGTTGAGTTTTTAATTTATTTAAATCTATTATCCTATTGTTTCCATTTTAAATTTTAATTTCCAAATTTCTCCTAACTACACTTGACAGCCAAAATGAGAGTAATCCCTATAACTCTTGTTTTTTGAGTGTTTGTTGTGATTCTGTAGCCTAAAATTACCCTTTCAATAAGATTAGGTGGCCCCAAAATTACTTTTTCATGAAAATTTTGCATCTATATGGAACATGTAACTTTGGCCTGTATAGATGTGGTTTTGTAGGTACGAGGTATCATAACTAGTAAACATGGTTTTATTCATGACTAGATGATTGAACTCCCAACCTTACTCATTTTCATCAAATATTTTTAAATTGAAAAAAATGATACTACTTCACCTTGAAAAAAGTGACATCATTAATTAAAGAAGTAATTTTTTTAGTATAAAAGTGATATTGTAATTTTTAAATTTTTGTTTAATAGTTTCAAAACCTATAATATAGTCATCTCAAAATAAGTTATTTTGTTAACCTAATAAGTAATTTTGTTATATAAAGAAGTAGTTTTTTATTAAAATGATTTTGAATATGTAGATTGGATTTTACAAAGACTCTACTAGGTAAGATTTGAAATTAGTGATTTTGTTGACTTGACACATAACTTTGTCACTTTAACTAGCAATTTTGTCCTCTAGTTTTATGCAGGTTTCTAAAAAAATATTCTAAAATGTCTATCATAAAAACTCTCATTCCCATTTAACTACAACTTATAATAATTAATTATATTTATACACTTGTTTTTGGTTTGTTGCATATAACCAACTCTATTATTTATAGGCTAGCAAATCCACTATTATAATTAATCAAAATAAGTGGATTTATCAAACCTAACCATGATTTTGTTGACTACAGAAGTGGATTTTTGTTAAACATTAATGTATTCACTTTTCATAAGTGTTTGAAATTAATTAGTTCTTGGTCAATTTTTAACAAACTATTAATTCATATAGCTCTGTTAAAATTAATTTTAACCATGTTTGGTGTCTATTTCTAGTTTGTGTAGGCATTTGAAAAAAATGATACTTGTTAAAATCGTACCTAGTATATTTTTTTATGTTGACTAGGAAATTCATTAATTAGATCAGTGTTTTTGTTGTTATAACCTATGGTTTCATTGAATTGAACAATAACTTTATTTCATTTATAATTCTAAATAGTTAGTTAAAATTTTAAAAAAATACTACTATATACTAATGGCTTTGTGTTTCTATTTGTAGCTTTGCTAACTATAAAATCAATTTTGTCCTATTCTGACCAATTTTTGATAGAAACAATTGTATAGACTACAAGGGTGACTTTATAGGTTGTAAAATTGACTTTGGCCTATACATGAGTGAATTTGTTTTGAATTAAATTTTTACTTAATCTAACACCTTCCTTGTAGGTCTTACCCCTCAAGTTTGACAACCCAACCTCTTTTTTAGCCTTCAAATTCTTCATTTTTTAGTGTATTATTTTTATAAATAGGAGGACCTTTATTTTGTGAAATATGGTGATTTTTGAGTAATTAAAAATACCCCACAAGCTTAAATTTACATTTGGTGTCAGGGGCACTACCCCTCAACCCTGCCCTATACTATAATATGAAACACACCTTAGGATCTTCCCCTAGATTCCACAATGGATGATGCCCCTTGACCCCACTAGGGGATGATATCCCTAGACTCCTAGACCCTAACCCCTTATTTAGTACTTCTAGTGTCAAACATTAGTAACTTAACTACTATTGATATTATTAATACTTATTTATAATTTGATTTATTTAAACTATCCACTTATTTTTTTAATGTTAAATCTTATCTTTATTTGACATCTAATATTTGAGGTTACCCTTGAATTTTTTTAACTTAGATTACTAACCTATGTGCTTGAAAGGATGATTAATCGAAGGACAATTGAATCAAACTATTAATCTATTTGACATGTAGATCGAACGGTCCAAGAATATTTTAAAATCCTTGTTTTGAGACATTTTGATTACTTTTTTACCTTGATTATAAATCACACATAATTAATCAGTTAATTAATATTTTTGGTTACTTATTTATTTCAAGAAGGTTAAGGTTGTGTATGATCTCCTCCTTGTATCCTTAGTAGTGATTCTTAGTGGATTAAAAACTAATAAATCTTCCCCATTTTCTTTTCAAGGTGAAATAAGATCATTGAAGTGACATCCACATGATTTCCATTAGTCCATAGTGATCGGTGACATGGATTTAATCACCACACATTATACCACACTCCAAGTTCTGATGGAGTATAAATATAAAGAAAAAATATCATTAAGCTATGTGGGATATCCCATATAGGATCCCAAAAAATGAAGAATTATCTCACCAATACTAGGCATTATACATCATTCTATACAGACTTGGGCCCCACCATACCTAGTGTATATCAAGGACTCCCTTAGTGAGCCTATATAAACCTATCATATGACCTTTTAGTCATAATAGGAATCCAAGGTAAGGGATGGTATCATCCTTTAAGATCACTCACCATGATCATACTTTGAGTGAGTGTTGGGAGACCAATATAGAACCACATTTAGTGAGATGTTTAGTGGGGTGGGTGTCAAGTTTCACACTAGTGTCAATCAATAGCATCAAGTTTGTGGCTTGATTTATTTGTTTGTATATTATGAATACATGTGTTGTTTGTATACATTATAAATAAATACACAAAATTAATCCCCAGGTTAACCATAGACCTCTCATCATAAATTTATTATTACTTGTCTATAGTCATAATCTTGTCTTGTCATGGTTTACACACATCATCATTTTACCATATCCTAGAATTTACTTTAAACATCATGTGTCTTGTGCATCATCACCCATAAGATATCCTCATCATTAATTACCTAGTCTTAATCCCATCCACAATCATCATCTCTTATCCTTATTTTAGCCTTATCTCTTATCTACCCCTTGTCTTAATTATATACTAGTTATACCCTATCATCCCATCACCATATTTTAATATTGCCTTAATCACATCATAACCTAAGTCTAAACCCTTCCATCATTATAAGTGTCATATTCTAGACTTGTCACTTTCCTTAGTCTTAACTACACCTTCAGTCACTACACCTTTGTTACCTAGTCAAAACCACCCAATACTTAGTCCTCCTTCCTTATATAGTATACACACCTTCTAGTCAAATCCTAGTGTCTAATCACCATACATAAAACACCTTATCTTAAGTATAAATCCATATTCATTCATATTTCCTTAGTTTTCATTAGTGTCCTAGTCATGCCTCATTACTCACCTTGGTCTTGCCTTGATCATCATCCTATCCTAGTCTAATCATGTCACATTTTAGGTCATCCCCTCTTTAAATACATATTATATATTTTTCCTTCTTCTCCAAGTCAAATCCGATCACCTTGTTGAGAACCAACCTTAAACCATACATGTGTCCATACCCTTTTATCTCACCTTGTATTACATCATATCCAAACATATATATCCTTTTATTTAATATACCTATATCTTATTCACATAATTCCCCTAGTCCTAACATCCCTTTTGGATCACTTAATCCAACCTCATTATCACAACCTTATCATTTTCCTAAGTCTAACTCAATCACATAGCCTATAACCTAAGCATGTTCATCCCCACTCATCGACTAAACACCCATAATACTATAAAAGTATGTAATCATACACCCACTTTAATTTATGTTGGTAATAATCCTATAATAGTCACCATCCTATGCTTGCTTACATATACACCTAGTAAAGTTTTATCATTCACCTCATCCAATCCCATTAACTAAGTCATCCAATCCAACTTTAGTAAACCATCTTATTATTGAGCTAGTCTAAATTACCAAATCAAGTTAAAACCTTATCAAAGTTCATTATTAACCTATTATTATCTATTTGTCTAGTAAAACCTACCCCCACATTAAACCTTAGGGCATTGTATTAACCCATCATTATCAACCATCAAACAAGTCTTCAAAATTCATTTAGCTAGCTCTTGTCTTAACTTGATTGACTCAAGCTTATCATATCGTATCAAATGGCTCATATCACATTTCACCAGATATTTCACATTTCCAAGTCAAGCTTGAAGACAAACTTAAAATCAAGATGTGTATTCTTAAATTAATCTATATGTCATGTTTTAAAAATATCTCTTTTCCAAAAAAGATGAAATCTTTTCATGCGTCTTAGAAATGGGTTCCCACCTCCCTACAGGCTTGGTATAGACACTATAATTTTATATGTTATGTATTAATAATTAAGTATTTTAGTCCCTTATTTTTATTTAATAATCCCTATCCTAAGGTTTAGTATATTTACCATTGATAACTTGATAACTTGCCTTTACTATTACCTTTCTACCCTCCTTAACCTCATAAATCAATTAATAACCTAGGGAATCTACCTCTCAACCACTTTACCCCTATATGATTTCATTACTAGCAAATTCACACTCACCAAAACCAATTTTAACCACAATTGAAATAAAGCTACCAATCTAGGTGAACCAATGTCGATTCACCCATGACTGGCATTAATTCTCTAGAATGGCATCAATCCATAAGTACCCAACCAACATTTGGTTTTTGGACCCAGAAACTCTAAACCTTGAATTTTTGCTAGATTTCTTAAAGAATTAATGGATTCTTTGAGGACACTCTACTGGAATTCCATTGTATTCAATCTATATCCATCATCTCGAGCTTGAAAGGTAGCCTACATTTGTGAGGATTTTAATCTGCTTGCAAATAGATACAAGGTAAGTAATCATGTTTATTTCTATCATTTTCTATCAATCCTCTTTCTTTCATTTGCTTATCTAATCTTTAGAATATTACCCATAACCTTCGGTATTCATTAATCAACATCCATCATCAAACATGTTATTAATTTTTATTAAGCTCTGATATAAAGAGAATCAATGCTAATTCATTCTAAATCGACACCAATTCTACAAATTAGCACTGATCCTATCAGTATCAACATCAATCCACTATGTTTAATTTTTATAATATAAAGCCTTAATCTTAGACCCTTGTTTGCATTTCTTATTGATTTTTTATTATTTTAATATGGCCTTTGTATGTAGATGACTCTACCAAGCATATTACATTATGTAATCAATATCAATGATCTTCCTATAGTATCCCAACCCTTGTTTGATGATCAAAGTGATATAGTTTTCAAGCTAGCTCTCTGCACTATTATTTATTTTCCCTCTTTTGAAGCCATTGCTAACCAACTAGATGTCATACCGAATGATTTAAATGTTTCCATGGATTATTGGGATGATGTTAGGCTTCTATTAAAATCTTAAACAAGGATTAAATCATAATTATCATTGTCATCATATCTTTTCTCTATTGTAATTTCATATGTTATTTATCCACTTGATTGTGTAAACAAGTGAGATGACATCCATTTGATGAAATTCATAACTTCTTAGGACTGATTTTTGACTAGGTAACTTACCCAATTATCTATTAATCTATTTTTGTCCACATTGTTTATATTTGTGTAGGTTATTCTTATGAACCAAAAATAAGCTATGATAATCACTAGATTCAAATCAGTGCGTAACATCTCCTAATATCTAGATATTCATCATAAAACCTAATTTTCACTTGAGTTTTTAGTAAGTAATTTAAATTTAAATAAAAATGAAAAACTACTATAACATTCTAGCATGCCTGATGGGACCCCTAAGGTCTCATTTTCCTTATTAAAATCCATTTTGAATTTATTTTTCTCTCCCTTTCTATTATTTGTTGTCTTCATTCAAAGAAAATCTAAAATAGTTTTTTCATTTCTAAAGGTTAAAAAGAATTGCATCCATTTTTCCTTGCTTAAGTAATTCATATAGAATAATCTATGTGGATTAAATTTATTGTAGCTATCAATTCTGTCACACACAAACCAAACCACTTGCATAACAAACTCATTAAATATTGACATAAGGGAACTGGTTGGGATTTCATCACCTAATGGTGACCTTCTTCTTAGTTATCCCACTTGGATTTCACTACCAAAGGGAGAATAACCTCACTATGTTTACTGAGTATAAACCCTAGTGTGTGTATATATATATATATATATATATATATATATATATATATATATATATATATATATATATATATATATATATATATAAGTTAAGCACCCAATACCCTTATGCTATTTTTTGTAAAGTGAGTGTATAGGCCCCAATACCAAGCCAATAATCAATTCTAGTATAGAAATATTTTTGAGCCTAAACACACACGAAACCATCATTAAATTATTGTTTCTTAGAACCCTTGATAACCTTTTATTTTCATTTATCACACTTTAAAGTTAAAAAGTAAAATAATTTTAGTACATATTTAGTGTGTGTGTCATTTTATTTTCACTAAATACGAGATAATCAAAAATAATTTTTTTTGTGTTTTTTTTATTTCTTTCTTTTTCCTTTTTCACTACATGATTTTGATGTGACAATAGTTGTAAAAAAAACTAAACCTACAACTTCATCCTCATCCATGGAGAACTCTTCTAGTTCTCTTACTTCCCTTGAGTATATGGGGGAAGGTATTCCTTAGTATTATACCAAAGGGAATCTTGAATTCACCACCATATTGGATATCAACCCCATCATGCTTAACCATTACCTTAGCTCCCAAGATATATGCATCCCACTTTCTCCCCATACATAGTTTTCAAAGAACCCATATGGCATGCCTTTAGAGGAAGGTGAAGGGTTTACCACTGCTATGGTATTTTCCCATAATAATCCTCCTCCAAGTAGTTTTGACAGTATTACTATGTAACCCTTAGGCAATATACCTTCGATAGCATCTAGTGTTCTATACCCAATTATTACCCAAACTTAGAATGTCACCATGCCTCAATCTACATCTACCCTGCCTATTACCATGGTGATTCAAAACCTAGTCATCTTAGTCCCAACAACCCTTTCACTTATCCAAACTAGTGTACCTTTAAACACCCAAACTCAACCTTTACACCAAGCCCCTGTAAGTTAACCTCTCAATAATATATCCCCTTGACCACCCAATACATAACACCTACACAAGAAATTGGGTCTACTTACATCTCCTTACAAGCCCCATAGTATGTGGTGGCCTCTTAACCAGTCATAACCACCTCATTTAGATATCTTTTATCCCAAGCTTTTTCCACTCAACTTCCTACGTATCAAATCCCACAATAAAATGTTCTGGGAGGTATCCCTCAATACAACACATAACCAAACCTTATGAGCATCCTTATGAATAGGATGACCAATTTATAAGCATCTACCTCTAGGTAAAAAAACATGCTCACTTATGAGAAAATATGTATTGAACCTATTAACCTAGCTATCCCCATTAGACCTTACCCTCCATAGTGGGAGTTTCCAAAGTTTATAAATTTTGAAAATAAAGAGGATCTACAATAGCACCTTCAAGAATTTAGACATGCTTTTTACCTTATAGCTCATGATGACACTCTTCTTTTTAGGAAATTTTATAAGTCGTTAGCTGGGCCTACTCTAAATTAGTATAGCTCAATTCCTCAACATTCCCTATCCTCCTTTAGGAAACTACCCCAAATTTTCTAATATCAATTTTCTATCAATATCATAAGAAAAATAACTATCACTGACCTCTAAGCCATCTAAAAGATTGATGAGAAATCTATCATTAAATTTATGACTAGATGGAGGAGTCTCATAAATTAACTCACCTTTTCCCTTACTCAACCTGAATTAATCAAATTATTCATGAGAGCATTTGATAAACATATCTCATCAATGTTACGGGTGTATTCTTTCAAAACCTTTGATGAGGCCTTTTCAATGGCCTATAAACTAGAAATTAGATCCCTAGAAGAAGGGAAAGTTAAATTGTTGAATAAAACTTTAAACTAGATCCCTCTAAAGGGAATAACAACAATTATAAAACCAAAGGAGATACTAATGTCACAGTTGTAAAATCGGCACCACCACAAACTAAAAACCAATCTAAGCCCTCCACCTCTCAGATATAACCTCAAAAACCATTAACTCATTTTACTCCATGAAGCTGTAGACCTTTAGGAGAGTCTTATGCATCTATTTAAGATAATATATTAAATTCATATCTCATCAAGTTTCTTCTGATAAGACCTCTTGATGACTCTCTCCCTAAGCCTAATTGGTTTAGGGAAAATGATTTTTGTAACTTCCACCATTTAATAGGTCATGACATCAATAGGTGTTATTATTTCAAGGGTCTAGTATAGAACCTTATTGATCAAGGGGAGTAAACTAGATAATCTAAACACACCCCATAATCAATCTATAAACATCTTCAGGCAGTCATTCCCTAATCATGCTTCCACATCAAATTCCATACAGACTAATTCAAGATCTACCATAGAACACAAAAATCATGTAATCAACATGATTCATGACCAAATTTGACCTAAAGAAGTTAATAGTACTCTTATACCTTATCTCCTTATAAGAGATACCTTCAAGTCATATAAACTAAGTGAAGATATCCTAAAAACTTTCTCAAGCTTTTTGGATCTCATTATTTGGGATCCACTTGAGGAAACCAAATCTAAAAATATTTAGGCTGATTAACTAGAAATAAAAGAGGAAAAACTATCAAATACAAGGCTTGATTAGACATTTCAAAAACTATGCAAACCATTCTTTGCATTATTTCAATACTTAAATCTAGCATACCCATTCCCTCTAACTTAATACCTCCTAAGGATACTATTGCATTACCCCAAACTAGTTCAATACTAGCTCCCCCATTTTTTAAGAGGTGCTAAAGCTTAGAGAAATCAAGGGAAAAGCAATAGAAATTAAAAACAAAAACATTGGGGCCCCAAGATGAAAATCTTTGTAACATCCTCCCATTAGGGTTGAACTCTCTAAAGATGATATACCCATTACCCCTAATCAAATTTGAAAAGGAAAAGTGTCATTGCCACCTACTTGGACAAGAGTATCTATATTAGGACCCCATCCTTCAACAAGACTGAAAGTTACCATCATATAGTCCTTGACTAAATCACATGCACCATCACAATAGGGTCTTCCCACCATGATAATGACAATATGTAACCCTTTAAATCCATATTATGATCAAGGTTTAGGTGTAAGGTCTTATCCTAAGCACAAAGTAACTATAGTAAGTAACACTCAAATAACCATTTTAAAAGGTCAAGGTTTGAAATCACATGCTTCTTTCCTAACAATGCCTTAGAGGATTGAAAAACCTAGTAAAAAGATCCATTAAAGGGGTCTTATTTTAATATCCTAGATCAACTTCTCTAGACCTCCCTTATCACTCTACCACACATAAAACCCATTAATCCTCACATTCAGAAACTACTGTGGTATAGAGAAAAAAGGAAATGCATGTATCATCAAATAACAGGTCATGACACATAAATTTATAATGTGATAAAGGTTGTGGTCTAAAACTAATTAGAAAAATAAGATTTCTTAATGGAATAAATAGATCATGATGATCCCCACAATCAAACTACTAAGGTTACATCCACCTCATGAAGTAGCATACTGCCAATAGTATTAGAATGAGCTAGAAAAGAAGATAACACCTTTGATAAAGCTTAATATCAATGCCTCCTAAACCCTCTTGATGTGGATGATTTTGAGAACACAATAAATTCCCCTTTATTTTAGATAGACATAGTTCACATAGCTATGTGATCCAAGCCCAAGGTCATAAGACCCACAATCATGAAAAAGCCAACGTGACTATTTCCAAAGCCATAACTCCTACCATAAATAGTGCAGCAATACCCACTAAAAAACCTAAAATTTATATTTTAGGAGAAGCATAAAACAATAATTCTTAAGAATTCATACAAATATCTATTCTAAATTAGCTTCATCAGCTTCCAATCAAGATATATCTATATGAACTTGTCTAAAATTCTCCATAGCATCACAAGGATATGATAGAAGCCTTATAAGATATCAAGATATAAGATGATGATCCCCAACTTCTATTGACTTTCATTACATCACTTCAAAAGCCCTTATCCATAACATTTCATGATTCAAAAATACCACCCTTATAGCCTGATGACTAGGATCCCATACTATTTATCACTACCTAAATTAATCAAACTCGAATCAAATGAGTCATGATTGATAATGGTACCATGATAAATATCATATCCTCTCATGCATTCAAAATATTTTAACTACCTAAAATAGTTGTATCCCAATCTCTTATCATTTTATGAGACTTCAATGAGACTATCACCCCTACATTAGGAATAGTAGTCCTTCACATTCAAGTAGGCGTACATGTTCTCCCCAAAATATTTTATGTAATAGAAGGGGATTTTCAATACAACATCATGTTAAGGCATCCCTAGATACATGTTATACATTGTGTCCCCTCTGCCTTACATCAATGTATTAAATTTGAACATAAAGGTAAAATCCACAATATTTTAACCAATCCCCATCCATTTAAAACATGAAACCTCACCTTTTAACCCAACAATGTCTTAATTCCATTATAAAAAACTACCCCATCATCATCTAACAAGGTATAAACTATTAAAACAATCCCTGCATCAAGGATCAGTAAGGAGTCCATTGATTCTATAGTTCAACAACTATCTATTGGAGAGTATCAGTTATTGACACTCAATAGTCTCCCCACTTCATAGGAATATGGAGGTCTAGACAAATAGTAGGCTTATTGTCCAAATTTAGGAGAAATTATTCCATTCAATCCACCTTTCCTCCACACCCATTTAATTTATGGGGTAATTGATTAGCTTTCTTTAGGCCTTTATAACCAAATCCTTGATAAACCATTTACATAAAGATTTTCATTCCTTGATAAACCCCACTTTGTAAAGGCATACCTACAATGGTATGCTTGGAAGTGTTTTGGCATAAGATGATATGAACAAGGCCTACACAAGGTTGCATTGTGATATTTTAGGAAACCCTATGAAAAGCACAACCTCAGTTTTATCAAAGATTCTAAAGCTACCCTAGAGGTTACTCTCCTTACCATCCTTGAAGAGGACATGCCATCTTTACCATCCAACACCCCTTTTTTGATAGATGATGTCGTATCTATTCCCCCAAACTATTTTTTAGTCGATTCCATTACCATAAAACCTCTTATTTATCATTGTGATGGGGAGACCAAAACCATTCCTCTATCCTACCTTGACATGATAGGGTAACATTTTCCCACAATCCTTTTTCTTCAATGCTAGGATGATGAGTTAATATTAACTCATTTAGGCACAAATAACTCCCATCTACATAAATCCTTTTTATTTGAAACTTCTAGTCTATTAAATGAAGTCACCATTAACATTAACACAAGATCTCATGAGACTCTATGACTAGTTAAGGTCAATAAATCCTTAGATCACTAGGAGTATCAAGATTTCATTATGTTTCTAATAGATCATATTAAAGCATTCACTTTATCTTATAATTATATGCTTGGTATCAATCCTACTATCATCATCCATAACATTATCAAATTCCCTGATGTTAAACCTATAAATCAAAACCTATGAAAGATACATCCTTTAATTATGCTCTTAGTCAAAGAAGAGTTATAGTGTCTCTTATTTTTTAACTTTATATAGCCTATCAATTACCCTCAATGGGTATCTAATATCATCCATATCACCAAGCCTATAGGGGGACTACACCTTTGTGCTAACTTTTGAGACCTTAATCTCACTTATCTTGAGGATGATTTCCATCTCCATAATATTGGCTAATTATTATATTTGACCATTAGACATGAGATTTTTTCACTTATCGATGGTTTTTCTAGATATAATCAAATCTTCATCGCACTAGAAGATCAAAATAAGACTTCATTTATTACTCACTAGGGGACCTTCTACTGTCAATTTATGCCTTTTGGCCTAAATAATGTAGGAGCCACCTATCAAAGAACCATAACTTACATATTGCATGATATTATCCATAAAATTATTGAGGATTATTTGGATGATCTCTTTGGTAAATATAAATTATGGAAATACCACCTTTCAGTCCTAAAATTAATCTTCGCTTGCTTAATCCAATTTTGTCTCCATCTAAATTTAAAGAAATGCATTTGTGGAACATTAACATGTAATCTCATAAGATTTATTATCTCCATCTATGAGATAGAAGTTGACCATAACAAAATCAAAGCTGTTTTAGAAATGCCACCCCCATATAATCTTAAGTAGCTACTTAGTTTACAAGGTAAATTTCAATCTATCCATCATTTTATCTCCCAGATATTTGATTGATATCAACCATTAAATTACCTCGTAAGGAAAGATATCTATTTCAAATGGGACTCTGGTTGTCAGGAGGATTTTGAATCTCTTAAGAGATACCTTCTTTCACCACTAGTTCTCACTCCTCTAAAAGAAGGACAACCATTCATTTTGTATATTTATGCTATGGACCATGCCCTTGGATCCATGCTTGCCCATCATGATGAGTAACAAAAAAATCAAGTAGTTTAATATATCATTCACATAATTATTGAATAGAAGATGTGTTATTCTCATACAAAAAAGTTGTGCATATCTCTGGTCTTTATAGATTCTAAACTTTATCATTATCTTCTCAATCATAAAACCTATGTGGTCATGAACATTGATCCATTTAAGTTTATGTTAGCTATCCAAATATCACCCAATAGAGATCATATTACTCAATTTTGACTCATACCTAGACTAACATGGGAATTATCTAAGGGCATAGGATTCTTATATCTAAATCATACCTCTAGATTTTGATGAGGCTAGCTCCTTTGATTATATCACTATTCATGACTTACTAAACTACTGACTATTGGGGGTGAAAAGGGAAAGGAAGAAATTGAAAATGAAAACTACTTTACCTTTAGTGATGCACTTGAATAGTTTTTTATCTAGAAATCTAGTATATAAAGAGATAAAAAAATTATAACTTGTACCATAAAATCAATAAAGAATTTTGTTTGTAGATCAATTTATGGTGGTAGTGTGTATTATTGATTGTGTATTTGTATATACGTGTGATAATTATCAAATTAGTAGTTTAGTAAGTAGTGCATAATAATACATTAGAGGATCTAGCCTCACTAAAATCCTGAGGTTTGGTCTAAGTTTAGGTATCCCACACTTCAGATCATTCTAATGTTAGTCCAGGTGTGAAGGAGTTTTAGAGCAAAATCTATCATCCTTCAAGTAGGGTATTATCTAGGTTGTTAACAGTTTATGCATTCCAAGCCTTGTTAGAATCAACAAATGTCTAAATGGCTCATGCTTTTGGTGGAGTTTGATCTAGAGTTTATCCACAAAAAATTAGTTAAAGGTCAAATATTTTTTGATCAATTTTCTGAAACACCTCTTGTTGATAATCAACCAGTTAAATATGAATATCCATATGAATCCATATCCTCCACATCTCAAATAGATCTATAATATCAAATGACTCTATTCTTTGATGGATCCAAATATGAGCATGGTGGGGAGTTGGAGTTATCTTAATCCCTCTTTGAGAGACACCTATCCCTCTATCTTTTAATCTTGATTTTGACTACACTAATAATATGGCAAAATATGAGGCATTCATCATAGGTCTCCAAACTATTTTACCCTTGGGAATTAAAACACTTAATATCTATGGTGATTCTTAGCTTACGGTCAATTAAATTAAAGTCATATATCAATGTAATAATGACACCCTTCAAAAATATAAGACCTTGGTTGATCAGTTATTATCCACCTTTGAACATTATGTTATCCAAGCCACTCCTCAGTCAACTAATAAGTTTACAGATACTATGGATTCCTTGGCCTTCTTTTTCCCATCATCATCTCATGAATATAAGTTGTTTTTCCTCATCCATAAGATCAATCAACCTTATTTCACCAAAATTGAGCTTCTTTCCATCCATAGTGTGGAGGAAAATCCATTAGATCTCTGGTATGCATAGATATTTGATTACCTATCAAGGGGGATTATTCCTTTGGATATATCTAAAAATGGAAAGTGAAACTTCCATCATCGTGTCATGTATTTTTTAATATTGGGGGGGGGATGTTTTTTATAAGCATGGTTTTGATAGTATCCTTCTTCATTATTTCTAGGATCATGAAACTACCCTCACTATTAGAGAAGCTCATGATGGGTCATGTGGTGGACATTTCAGTGGTTGCACTATCACTAAGAGAATCTTATGATTGGGATATTATTTACTCACTCTAAATCATGATTTTTGTGAATGATTTAATAAATTCATGAAGTATTAGTAGTATGCCAATCTATTCCATGTCCCTATTCAAGCATTACAGGTAACATAGGACTTTTGGCCTTTCCCAGTGGGGTCTCAATATTATAGGTCAAATCAACTATAAATCTTCCTAGCATCATAGATTTATCATTATTACCATTGAGTATTTTAATAATTAGGTGGAGGATATCCTCCTTATCTCAACTAAAGCAGACAAAATTATTTAATTCATTAGTCAACATATTATTTGTCTCTTTGGCATCCCTCATAAGATCATCATAGATAATGGAAAATTTTTTAAGACCAAAAATTTTCAATAACTCTATGATTCTTTTAGAATTAAAATAATCTTTTCCTCACCTTACTATCCTCATTCCAAGGAACAGGTCAAGTCATCTAATAAAACACTTATAAAAATCCTATGGTCATTAATGAAGTAGAAAAGAACTGGCATCTTCATGTTCCCTCTACCTTATGGACTTATCAAACTAGTTTTCAAACCCCTATAGGTGTTACTCCTTTCTCCCTAGTCTATGGTACTAAAGTTTTACTTCCTCTTGAGGATGACTTTCATTAGAAATGATTAGCCTAGCTTAAACCCTTAGATGAGCATTAATCGACTACCCTTGATTATTTCCATGTCTATCAAGAAAAAATAAAACATGTCTATAATAAAAATATAAAATAACATGAATTTAATAGTGATGATCTTGTCTTAAAATAAAATAAACATGTAACTAACATGGAAAAAAGCAAAAGGGGAAATTTTGATCCAAATTGGCTCAGACCACACATTATCACTTATAATTATGGATCTAGGGAACATCACTTGGCCTCTCCTGATGGAAAATATACATGAGAACCTCTTAAGGAATTCCAACTATGTCATTTCTACTATTAATAAATCTTAACCACCTTGGTCTGCCTAGTTTGGTTTCTTGGTTTCATTCAACAAAATCATATGCCTATTATTTTTATACTAAATAATGATATATAGAGACATGTGTTTATTTGATTAGATTTCCCATTTTAACCTTGAATATTAATAACCTATATCTATTCATATCATTCTCTAATTAGATAAGCTTCTCTTATAATGGGAAGGAGCTCCAAATCATTATTCCTTGAAATCCCTCCCTATCACTAATTCATTTTGAGAATAAGTGTATTATCTTGTGTAGCAAAGATTTGGGAAATTATCCTAGAATACCTAAGGATAATACATAAATAAATAATAACATGGGTATTAAAAAATAAAAATAAATCATCTACAAGACAAAGCAAAATAAATAGACTGCTCCATCGAAATACAGTTGTGAAATCTACACAATATGCAAAAAAATATAAAATATCAAAAGAGTAGACTTCTCCCTAAAAGGGTAGTTTATTTAAAAATCATATCTAAAAATACATACCACTCACTTGAAAGATGGATATCATGCATAAAAACATCCCAAGAAAGCTTCCCACATTGATTAGTTTTATTTAATTTAGTAGACTTGCCACATTAATCAGTCTACATGGATTGACACAAGAGGATTCTATTTTTGACCTTAGTTTTTGGTATATAAGATGAAAACATAATTTTATTAATAATTAAATTTCTATCAAATCCTATAAAAAAATCCTCAGCATTGTCCATCTCAAAATCAAGAAGATCCTAAACTTAGTTGACATAAAGTTGTTAGGATAGTTATTAGCAATTGGTTAAGGATGCACATGCATGCCTTTCAAAATAATTTTTTGGGTCACGATATGATCCAATAACAAGCAATAAATCCTTTTGTAAATTAAATTTATTCCAATTAATTATAGATATTCTACATATATAAATAAATATCTTAATCTAGTAATTCAAAAATCTAAAAACATTAAATTAGTAATTTATAGATTGCGTCCGTAAAAATCATAATCCATAAACATTTTTTCATAATACATAATGTAATCCAAAATCCATAATACATAATCATATCACATAAAATCAATAATCTATAATGAAATAAGCAAATATACATCCAAAAACCGTAATCACATTATGTAAAACCTATAATCCATAATTTAATCAACTCATTAAACCCATAATCACATAATCAAGGTCACATCCATATTAATTTAATCATGAAAATTTTAAACATTACATAAATCCATACATTAAAATCACACCCATCATAAAATAATAATAATAATCCATAAGCATTTTATAACATTAAATCCATAATCAAATAATATAATCACATCACATAAAAATCCATAATCCATGATCCAAATTACATCCATAATACCCATAATCCATAAACATTTTAAATATAAATCCATCACATGTAAAAAACATATTAAATCACATAATCACATAATCCATAAACATCCATAATACATAAATGAAAATCCATGCCAACATCATAATCCATAATCATGAAACATATATATAAAATAATTAGTGTACATCAAAGTATATGTAGACATGTATGTGGCTCTCTAGCTAGTACAAAATGAATATAAATACATCAATAAATGGGATACTATATAAACTATAACATACTCAAGTGGATGATCTCCAAGGTTCCACTACCATATCCACTCCCATATCCTCCCACATCTCTTCCTTTGTCCCTATCTTTGTCTCTCCTTCAAGATACACTCTCCATGCTCATTGACCCTATGTGAGTGTGCCTAAAAGACCTACCCTATGAAACTAGATGAGTAGCATAATGTGGAATCTATAGATGTAGATCTAGTAAAATATCCTCATAATATCTAATCTCTACCACTAAATACCTATATTTATCAATACTCATGGCCCTCACCTATCCTATGCTCAGCCCAACCACTTCCCCAACTATTTGCACTAATGACTCTCCCTCCCCCCTCCTCAGGATGTCTCACTCTATTCAGTATCAATCCTAAACCTCTATTACCATATCATGACTCATTTATAATGATTCAAACCCCACCTACAGTGTATCCAATTAGGGCTAAAGTGTGTTTTGCTTAATCTGCACTATGATAAAAGTCACCTATGCTACAAATAAATATCCATGTAAGGTGATATACAAAGCCCTCAATGTATCCCTATTTGTGATAAGATCTTCCATGTCTATCTCCCCCTCCTCTTTCTCATCCTCTCCCCCATCCTTTCCCCCATCCTCTTCATCTCCCATCTCATCCTCTCTTCCATCTTCCTCAGCCTCCTCCATCTCCTCATCCCTTCCCTCATAGCATAGATGAACCACCCTATCTTTCCTCACTACCCACTATCTTTCCCACCATGTTGTAAATGCTGGAGTGTAATACACATCATCCAGATCATCTCTTATTAAATCTAGGTCCTTCTCTATAATGACATCTCTAGTGACTAGCCCTAGGAGCTTCCACATTGTATCATCCCACTACACACATGTGTGGCCCATGGAATATCTTATACCATCTTGAACTACCACTGCACTTGCCCAAAATGGAGATACTCTAGGTACTTCATCCTCATCCCTGTTACCCACCTCTCCCTCCATATGCCTATTATCTCTATTTTTACCTTGATCTACATAATAAATCTTAAATAAGGTCACTAAGTGATGTATACATCTCTCATCCCCTTTAAGACCCCTTGGTAGTAATCAAGGTCTTGAATGATACCATCTATAAAATCTTGTGCCAAATCAGCCTCCAATCATAAGAAGGCCATATTAAAGTCATTATTATATCATTATATCCATGATGTACAAATGGGCCACACTATTTTGACGTGATCATGGGCCCAACACTTTAAAATAACAATCACATCCAATCCATATCATCTATGGGTCCTCCAACCTTAGAGCTCCCTATAAATCTACACCAGCAAAGTAGACACCAATGCAAAAACTATCCAATGCTATAGCATATATACAACCACCCCTATCAAACTCCATGGAAATATACCTCCCATTGAGTTTGAGAGTGCATAAAAGGATATCTCTAGTAGCATCATAATAAATACACCTCTCCCCATTATATATGTTCCATATAGAGACTAAAAAAAAAATCCACTAGCAATAAATCTAATATCCTCCATGTCCTCACCATATAGGTTTGGTGGAATATCCATCAAGATGAAAATCTCCCTTAGATTGGGGTTTATATTTTGAACCAAACTGATCTACTATTAAATTTGGCATCATTATAGTACTTGCTCCACTGTCTACCATGAAGTTATGTACCAAGGAATCACTAATCATTACAAAAATTTAGAATGGAGGAGGTTTAACCACCTTATTTGATTTCCCTTCATTAGGTCCCTTGGTCGCATTAGTGAGAACCACAACTTCCTTACTTGGTGGCTTCTTAGAAACATTGATCTTTGACAAGCCCTCATGAAGGATATCTATCTGATCAAGCATGGAAAACATGTCTCACATTGGTACACTCACATTGGATTTATTCATTTGTTTAACAATATTGATGGGCAAACCACCAACTTTTGTTTGTGTTTTTGGAGCCACAATCATACTTTAAACTTTCAAATTTTGGGTCACAAAGTCATTCCCTTGATTCTAATTCCTTTGAGTTATTAGAACCTTTAGAGTAGTAATAGGCTCCTTTGGCTTTGGTATTAATGGAGTAATAGTAAGAGACTCTTTGACTACTTCTTGGATACCATCCATGTTCCTTCTTTGACTGAAATGTATGCTTGGAAAGAACTAGCTTGTTCATTGAGTGCATAGCACTCTTCCTACTCATATTTAACCATTGTAGCACCCAACTAGTTTGTTCCCTCATTAGACATTTGGCCTTGTTAAGGATATTCTAGTTTTTCCATTATGGGTACTTATGTGTTCTGAGCCATAAGATCTTGATTGTATCCATATCTAATAGCCTACTACCATTGATCATTGAAAGCCTAATTGAACTTTGTGTTTTGAATAATGGATTGATTGAATGACTGATTCTAAGACATATTACTTTCACTTTCTTGAGAAATGTTATTCTGATCAAGTGACCAAAGTGTTCTAATTACTTAAAATATTTGGATTGTAGTTGTTTTTCCTTGTACTTGGCCTTGTCCTTTGTAGGGTGGCCTATTTTCTTGATAAGAGTACTTTTGAGGCTGATATAGAGCTTGATAAGGTCTATTGAGTTAGGCTTGCTACCTCTTCACATTCACCAATTCATTTCCCAAGGATTGAAACATGCTCTTAAGCTCTTGGAAGTTCTTATACTCTTGGGAGTCACTAGATTGACAATTTAAAGCCTCTTGTTACTTTGGTGTAGGTATGGAATCAAGTGTTGGCCTAGGAGGAATTATAGAAAGGGGAGGAATAGAAATAGGAGTTGGTTGAATCTTAGGAAACAAAGGTCTTGGTGGCCTAGGTTTAAGCTTGCTAGCTTGTACTATACTATTCTCTACTCTGATTACCACCTCATAAGCATATGGTAGTGTATTTCCTCTCATAAGTTGAATCATTACTATAATATCATTTTTAAAATGTTTAAAAAGTAAAGGAAAGAAAAAATAGGATTAGGCCTGATAGAGATTGGAATCCTATACCATATCTTTTGAAACCTAGTATTGAAATCTTGCATAACCTCATGAAGAGCCCTCTTAATTATGGTTAGCTATTCTATAAGTGATAAGTGATATCTCCTGTCTTTAAACCTTTTACATAAAGCATATCCTAACTGATTCCATGATGTGATGGAGTTAGCAGTGAAGTTTATGTACCAGTCTAAGACTTTACCCTTGAACGAGATGGCCAACAACCTATTGGCCACATTTTCCTTAGTGATGTCATGAATATTGTAAAATTTGGTTGTATCTCTAAGGTACTTAGAAGGGGTTATAAAACTATCTCCTATGAAGTAGTGAACATATTTAAAAGATACCATTGGAATAAGATCATACTAATGGAGGTCCAGAGGAATTTGGTCATTAAAATCCATAAAAGGAAATGATCAATAGGTTGTCATGGTAGTGAAAGGACCCAACAAAGATCTTCTTTTAGAGGTAAGCTTAGAAACTAGTTTAGGAGGAAATTTTCCTTTGTAGGGATGAGTGTTGATAAATCTTAACCATTTATAGAGTTTAAAGGTAATTCAACAAATTCAAAAGGAATAACTATAGAAGATAATCTTGTGGTAAAATTTGGCATGAAAGATATATATTACTCTACCACCAGATTATTGAGTGTTATTCAAAGTCACTAGATACTAAAATATGAAAGAGACAACTAATGTAAATTGATCAAAACAACATCAAACTTGACCAATATTATTTTAAAGTGGTCCCACTGGGTATAGCAAAAACTATTATGGGATTAATTTTCATCCCTAAAGAGGGTTCTTCAATCTCCTTCTAACTAAGCCACAAAATGGAAACAACCCTAGGTTGTGGGTATCTTGTAGTAGGGTTGAACTTCCAAAGAAGGTTGGTTTCCTCTTGGTGGATCACCTACACTAATGCATATACATGAAAAAGGGAGAGAGAAGGGGTATAGGATTACTAAGAGAGATAAAAGGTGATACACCAAATCTAAATGACACTCGCATAAGTTTGAAACCAACACAAATTCAACATAAGATAATTATTGCTAACACAACCTCACAAACTAGCTAATCTACATAAGTATTTCATAAACTAAGCTCACTAAGCAATGAATGAAGCAAATAGGAATTATAAGATTCACACCAAGCATCCATTAATGGTAGGAAGAGCATAAGTTCAGACTCACAAATAGATTGAAAACACCTAAAAGAGGAAAGAAATAAGGACAATGGACATAGAAGAACACTTCTTCACAAATCCATCATGCACAAGATTACTAAACACAAGTTAAAGGCAAGAGATAGGTAAAAATTAATCTTATTAATTTAAGAGGTATTTATTAAAAAATTTGATAAGGTTTCACCTTATCAAATGAGAGTCTCCTTTTTCTCAACAAAAAATGAGAATTATTTTATAGATGGGGGAGAAAATGGGAGATATAGGAGAAAATGGGAATAAGAGAGAGAAGCGAACAAATGGAAATAAATAAATGAGATCCAACCACTTACATGGAGTCCTAACCACCTTTTAATCTATTAACACTAATTTTTTCTCAACAAATTAACCTTCATTAGCTCCAATAGCCTTCAAGCCCTCTCGTTGGCTCAAAAATACACTAGAAGAAGAAAAGTTGTTGAGGATGATGAGTCATGATCCATTAAGAAGGAAAAGTCTTGAGAGACCTTGAAACTTGTATTGAATGATCCACCTACACTCTCCAACCTCCAAATTCTCCATATTTTTAATGAGCTTACAACACCATGATTTATCTTGATATGTTTTTTACATTATCTGTTGTCCATTTTGACACCCTTTCATAATCACAATTTTGCCTTTACTCCAAACCTTAAACATAGGTCCACTATAGATTAAAACCAATTCCATTATTATTTTTCATATAGTCATGTTCTTAATGAAGATATACATGCCACTTAGTCTCTTGATTATGATTGAAACATAAATTTAAAACCCAAGGTAGAACTCATAACTTGACTAAGCATTATTTTGTATAGTACTGAGCTCTAATGGTGGCATACAAACCTACAGTGTTTTCTTTGATAGCCTATATCATATTTTTATCTCATATCCATACACACAAGCTTGGGTGGTAAATTATTTTGATCTGATGTGTCTATGTATGTGACATTTCCTTACCACACTATCTATTTCATTTTAAAAGTTGATTTTTGTCACCTATGACATGTGTATTTATTTTGTGCCCCCTAAAACTTGATCAAATTTGCTTCATTAATCTCTTCAGGAGTCTCTTGGATTTGACCTTCAACATTACCATTGATATTCAATCCTACTTCCAAGATAGTGCCACTTAGTAGCCTTACATGCTTTTTGTGGGCCCTGTTATCAATCTCTATATGGTTAATGCACTTATTCCATATGGTTTCCTTTCATGTAATCAAGGCTCATTGACTCATTGAATTTATTCATGTCATAAATCTCTTTTTTCACAATTAAATGAGATCTATCTTTGATCTATATGATATAATGTTCATCATTGATATGGTAATCTATCATGATTGTGACACTTGTCACCATTGCATTCAATCTTAGGATCCACTGACCTTTTGACCTTGTGCTCATAATTATATTTCTAATGCATGAATTAAATCACATCATAGATCTATCTTTACTCACTGACCCTAATATTTAATGTGGATTATAGATTAATATTTTTATGTAAGAATATGCACCATCAATATTGATATAGGTACTTTGACTTATTAACTTCATGAGATCACCTACGTGCCATTAATATTTGATTTGATCAAGTGAAGCTTCAACACTTGGTAGCCTTGCATTCAATTTGTATCTTTTTGAAGATTTTTGAATTCAAATGACTAATTCCTATGGTTTTAATTTGAGATTCCTTGGCACATCCCACACTACCAGATCATTTATGAAGTCCTATATTTTGAGATAGGAAACACACCAAGACACCAAAGTTATAAGGGATATGCTTGGCATAAAATACATCAATTTCATGTAATTCTTCAACTTTGGTTGATTTTCTATGTATTCTCATTAAATGCACAAGCAAACTAATATGTTCATTAATTAATATCTTGAAGGGGATGACCTTCACCTTTCACCATCAGATCACTCACTCAACCAGAACTTTTCTCAACTTCTCACACCACACTCAGACAAAATTTTTGTATGTAAGTCAATTTTGGTCAACATTTTTGGTAACCTCCTAGAATTGCATTCCTACTATGCAATAGATTATGTTAAAATATATAAATTTAATAAGCACATATCTAGAAGAGATTTAATGATAAAAGCATAACATAATGATCCCAGATCAATAAAACACAACACATCTATTTATCTTGGGAAAAACCTCAAAAAGGTAAAAAACCCAAAAAAGTGATATTCAATATTGAGAAATAATACTAACCCCAATACATCAAATATTCTTAGTCTCACTCCTTAGATAAATTCTTCATAAGTTTGTCTCAGATAAATATTTTCCACACGCAAGAATACTTGAATAGTTTTTTGCATTCAAGATATATTTTAAAATAGGGGTAAAACCCTATTTATAATGATTCATGATGGGATGTGACCATTGTGAAAAATATAGGTCCATCTGCCCCAATAAATATAATTAATAAACATTTGGTAAATATTAAATAACTATGATAAGATTATTTATTTTCTCAAAGTTTACAACTAGAATAAATAAATAATATATTATTATTTATTTAATTACTTACCAATGTAATCCAAGGGTTAATAATAAACACTTTGACATTAATTATTCTAACACTTCCTCTTAATGCTAAGTGAAGATAAAATCCATAGTCACCATAAAGGAATTATACTATGTGCAAAATTTGACGGATTTAAAAACCTTCATCATGCCAATAGTCATATTTTGAAACAAAAGGAATTATAATCCATAAACTAATTGAAAGTAAGATTAGGATAGCATGATTGTTAGATACATCTCACTATTTCTCATGAATAATCACTAAACATATTTGGAGCCTTTTATAACATAAGGACCTCTATTACAAATTATATTTTTAAATGTATTGGGTTACATAAGTAAAACTTCCACACAAATTTTTTATAATGCTTTGAAAATGAGAAGTATAGAGAAGAAAAAATAACACATGGTCATTAGAAACTGGCATTGTCATGCACACTGCCCCTTAATGGCAACTCCAAGAGGCCCAACATTGCATGAAACTAAAAAAACATGGTAGTATCGGGTGGTTTTATGAAGATATCTTACACTTGTTCATCTATAGGATAAAACTATAGATAAAATTCACATGAACTTCAATATATTTAGTTCTTTGATGTTGCACTAGATTTTTTTCCGAGCTATACAACTTTGGTTATCATAATAAAAGATGGTACTATGAGAAACATCCAAATGAATTTCTCCCAATAGCCTTTGTAGCCACATGAATTCTTTAGAATATTCCATAGCACTTATATACTCATCTTCTATAGAAGAGAGAGAGAGAGAGAGAGACAATAGGTTGCTTCTTTTTGTTATAAGGGATATCACCTGCACCAAACTTAAACACATATCTAGAAGTAGATTTGTGATCAAAAGTATCACCAACATGATCAACATCACAATAAACATATAATTTAGCATTATCAATGAAAGAATACAATAAAACATAATTAATTATTCCTTTGATATAATTAATAATACATTAGGTAAGTTATAATGATCCAAATAAGGATCCTTCATAAATCTAGAAGCAACACTGACAACATATAAAATATCTAGCGTAGTAATGGTTAGATAAATCAAACTTCCAAAAATTTGTTTATACAAAGTATGGTTAGCTTTTTCACATGCAAGTTTAGGATCAAGTTTAATACCAAATTTAATAGGAGTAGTGGTATATTTACAATCAAACATGTTAAACTTAACAATAAGATTATGTGCATACTAAGATTGTGATACAATAATTGAATTTTTATTCTAAAATATAGTCATTCCTAAAAATGATGTAGAATGCTTAAATAAGTAATTTCAAACATTTTACTTAGTTTATCTTTATATTTATGAATTAAACTGGTTAAATCATCAGTAATCAAAAAATAATTTATATATAATACAATTATAATCAAATGATCATTTTAACATTTAACTAAGAGATCATTATCTGAATATAAAGTATAAAAACCTAATTCTTTATAAAAATAAGTAATCTTAAAATACCAAGCTCGAGGAGCTTGTTTTAGACCATATAAATATTTATTTAATTTTTATAAATAATGTTCTCTTTTAAGGTGAGTGAAAATTTTAGGTTGAATCATGTAGATTTCTTCTTCTAAATCACCATTTATAAATGTATTCTTAATATCCATTTGGTGGATAACCCAACCATTTTGAACTGTAAGTGCAATAAAAAGTCTAACAATACTCATTTTTACTACAGGAGAAAAGGTTCCAACATAGTTAATCCTAGATTTTTGAGTAAACTTGTGAGCAACTAATCTAGCTTTAAACTTGTTAATATTACTAATTGAATTATATTTGAGCTTATAAATCCCCCTACAGCTTATAATATGCCTTTTAGATGGAGGGACAAGACCCCAAGTCTAATTTTTAATTAAAGCATTGAATTCAACTTGCATAGCAACATTCCATCTATTATCTTGCATGGATTCCTAAAAAGATTGAGGTTCACATTTAAACATAGTCATTAATGCATGATAATAATATTGACTTCTTGTTAATCTATTAAGATTATCAACATTAAAAGATTGAATTAGGGATTCTGCCCATTTAGGTCTTTTAGATTGAACATAAAACTTAGGGGGTTCTTCAAACTCTAAGTTATCTATAACTTGATCAAATTCTTCAAAGGCATATATTTTATCACAAAGAAAAATATGAGAGTCAGTTTTATCAATAGAATAGCACCGAGGAGGATCCACAGAGGGCTCACAAAAATAATTTTCAAGAACAAGAAGATTCTTATTCTCAATGATCTGATGTTTAGAGAGATCATATACTATTAAACGTCAAGTCTTACCTCCATGTCCTACAAAAAAGCAAGAAAAGGAAGTGGGGTCAAGCTTCTTCTTTTTAACTTTAGGGACAAAGATATAAGCAAGACTGCCAAAAATCCTAAGATGAGCCATACTAAGTTTCTTCTTATTCCTCATTTATAAAGGGGTAGAAAGATGCAAGGCTTTGGTAAGGACTCTATTTAGAATATTAACAATAGTGTTCATGGCTTCGGCCCATAAGAACTTAGGAACATTTTTAAATTGCAACATTTTTCTAGCCATTTCTATGATGGTATGATTTTTACTTTCAACAATACCATTTTGCTGAGGGGAATAGGGAGTTGTTAGTTCCCTTTTCATACCACAACTAATTCAAAAATAATCAAACTCTTTAATAACATATTCACCACCATTATAATTTTTTAATCTCTTAATAGACAAATCAGATGTATTTTCAATATAAGCTTTAAATTCTTTAAATTTAGAAAAAATATCAAATTTATTTGTAATGAAATAAGAACAAATCATTCTAGTATAATCATCAATAAATGTAACTGTATATAATTAACCATTAAGAAAAGTAACTTCCAAAGGACCTACAACATCAATATCAATTAATTCTAAAGGATGTTGAAGAATTCACATCATGATTCTTCTGAAAAGGGTTAGTATGTTGCTTACCACATAAGCAACCCTCACAAGTTTCATGATGAGAGGGGATAGAATGAAGTCAAACAACAAGATTGTTTATAGACATATGATGTAAACTTATAAAATTAACATGTTCTAATCTTTCATGTCAAAATTGAGATTTATTTTTATTATGCGATGAAAGTAAACATGTAGAAGAAGGAGAGAAGATATATAAACCATTATTTTGAATACCTTCAACAATCAAGGAACTATATTGATTTGTAATGGACTAACTATATTTAAGTAATGCTACAATGAAATTATAATTAGTAAGTTTAGAATAAGATAGCAAATTCTTTTTAATCTTAGGTACATAGAAAACATCATTAATAACAATATTTAAATTTTTTGTTTTTCCATGTTTAGTTGCTTCTAAAAATAAATTATTTCCTAAGTAAATTCTCTCATAGATATCTCAAGAATCATATAAAATATCAAATAAGCATGTCATATGGTGTGATGCACTGCTATCTAAAATTATCTCATTTTCATTTGAAGCAAATAAAGAAACATATAAATCAATAATATTATGATCTTGATTATTGTTTTGATTAGGGTTATCATTCTTCTACTTGTTTTGATTAGTTTTCTTCCCTTTGTTATTTTTATAAGATTGATTGTTAATTTTATCCTTTCTTTTTATAACAATTTTCCCTTCTATGACCAAATTTACCACATAAATTACAATTTCCATTGAATTTAGGTTTATGATTCTTATTACCTATTTTTTTGTTCTCATTTTTTCCTTTACCATAGTTAGGATTAAATTTATGGTTTTTATTAATATCAAAAATATTATTTGAGGTGAGAAGTACCTGAGTGGCATTCTCTTTAGAATCAAAATTGGTCATTACTTTCTCTTTTGGAATCAAAAGAGCAAATAAGGTGGTAAGGTCAGGGATATCTTGCTCAATTTGATACTCAAATTCAAAATTAAAATAAAATTTATAAATTTTTCATGAATATTTAATTAAATGATAAAATAAAGCAATTAATATTGAATCAAATTATAATTAGAACCATCTAACTGAGCTTTAATGTTCTTAATTTTAGCTACAAAATTCACAACTTTTTCATGACTCTTCAAAGGTGTTGTCAACAATTCAAGGATTAACTTAATGATATTTGAGAGATGAGTGCCTTCATGCATGGATTAAATAAGTTTTCAAGCTTTGAAATTAAATTATTGATTACAAATATGGATAAGGAATTCATCCTTAACACTCTAAAAGATAATGGACATAGCTTCCTACAATTTTTATTGAAATACATTGGTAAGCTTAGGGGTCACATGTCATCTAAATGAGGATTTCTCAATCCCAATGACAATATTCCATAACTTACAAGCCATGAATTTAGATTTAACATGAATTTTACATATGTTATAGTTATTTCCATTAAACATTTGGGATTTGTCTAAGGAAAAGTAAGGCAAAGCCATGACTTCCCTTGAACACGACAGTATCCAAATGATTAAGAAATAAACTTTTAAGTGCGAATTTGAAATTTATTGATAATTAAAACAAATTTAAAAAAGTAAATACATATTATTTATTCAAATTAAATGTTGATAAAGCAATAATTTTTCACAAATTTATGACAAAGCAAGGTGTTGCAAGTGTTACCAATGTGTCTGAAACATGCCAAAACCTTAAGATCGATTGGTTGGATGACTATACTTGCCTAGGTTTAGACTAGATCAAGTGTTGAAAGAAGGATAAGTTGATAGGTCAAGGGGTTTTCACGTGAGACGAAAGACATGCAAACCAAAAAATAGAATTCAAATTAAATTAACTTTTAATTAGTTTTTACTAAAGTCAGTAAGAAGATAAAAAATAAAAAGGCTAATGAGAATTGAACACTAGACTTATATTTTACAAATTATTACCAAAAAATATAATCACCAACTTATTTATGAGTGAATTCAAAGGTTTACATGTAAAATATTATATTTAATTATTTTTGTCTAACTTGTTTTTTAAATATAAAAAAATATTTATTTATTGTGCATGTAAACAAAAGTAAAAACAAATTACTTATTTTTTTAACTTTTTGGTAAAATAATTTAATAAAAGGTAAATCAAATTTGTAAAATTAAAAAATAAATTATTTTTTAAATATTTTAAATAACTTAATACTTACCTTAATATTTCCAATAGGTGGAAATGGCATAGGTCTAGGAGGGGAGAAAAAAACTTGAGGGAGATAGAGGCCTTCTCAGGCCTTCAAAATTTTCAAACCTTCATAAAATCCTCCCACAATGACAACAAGCCTTTCAAAAAAAAATTGATGGTAAAAACAATTTTTTTCCAACCTCCTAAGCCATACAAGTACATTAATAAAGGAGAGATAAATTTGAATAGATTGATCTAGAGCTTCTTAGGCCTTGAAAAATTGCATGGGTCCTTATCTTTACAAAATTAAATGAATAAAACTTTCATAAGGTAATTTGATGCATAAAAACATGAGTTTCTATTTTTTTAAAGTGGTTAGGATATACAACGACATCCAATCACCCAAGATTTGAATAAATTGAAATATCAATTCAATTATTCTATATGCTTATCGATTAAAATATTCTCCACTAGCTCTGATAGCATGTTTAAAATATATAAATGTAATAAGCACATATCTAAAAAATATTTAATGAGAAAAGCATAACCTAATGGGCCTAGATCATTAAAACACAACACAGGTATTTATCCTAGAAAAAACCTTAAAGAGGTAAAAAACCTATCAAAGTGATATTCAATATTGAGAAATAATAATAACCCCAATACATCAAATCTTCTTCATCTCACTCCTCAGAGAAATTCTTCACAAGTTTGTCTCAAACAAGTATTTGCCACATATAGGAATACTTGAATATTTTTTTGTGTTCGAGAGATATTTTACAATAGGGGTAAAACCCTATTTATAATGATTCATGAGGGGATGTGACCATCGTGAAAATAATGGATCCATCCACCCTGACAAATCTAATTAATTAACATTTGGTAAATATTAAATAACTATAATAAGATTATTTACTTTGCTAAAGTTTACACCTCAATTAAATAAATAATATATTATTATTTATTTAATTACTTACCAATGTAAGCCAAAGGTTAATAATAACCACTTAGACATTAATTATTCTAACATATTAGTTTCCCTATCTTATCTATTGGGCATACAAGGTCACAAGTCTTTCCTCTTAACTGATATGAAATTGATACAAGACTGCCCCTTTCTTAAAACCTCTTCTTTAAATAATAAGGATAATAAGAGAAAAACAAACACTATGCCTA
The DNA here is from genome assembly GCA_037957365.1 of Torreya grandis. Lineage (NCBI taxonomy): Eukaryota > Viridiplantae > Streptophyta > Pinopsida > Cupressales > Taxaceae > Torreya > Torreya grandis. The sequence goes on along the minus strand of JARHVA010001307.1, from coordinate 489,486 downwards.
AAGCATGTAGGAAAGGGAAACAACAACTGAAAGGATGTGTACAAGGAACTTAGAGGAAAACATAAAATCTACTCTTATATATACAATGGCTAAAAACTCTTCTAATATCAATCCTTTAAATGAATGTCATTGACTAGTATGGGTAATACCTCTCCATTCAGCTAGACAAGGTGAAAATTATTATGTTGTTTGCATCCATGAATCAAATAAGGGCCACTCCATAAGCTGTCAAACTTGGTATGGTTTCCTAACTTACCCTTACTTTAATCCCACTTAAGGACTAGATATTCTTCTTTAAATCCCATTGATATGGCTCTCTTGTCAAAGGATTTATTTAATTAAGATTGATGTGACTCTAGTGTCTTCATTTCAAGGTCCCTTGCTTCTTCAAGATCCATGAAGTCTGTTATCCTCATACTCATAGGTTCACTCTCCAACTCAAGCTGATGGGCTAACTCCAAGGTAGGTAACCTAAGAGAGATGGGAAATTTGGCCTTTCTTCCATATACAAGGATAAATGGTGAGTTTCCAATGGAAACTTTATGAGTCACTTTAATAGCCCATAAGGTTGTCCTTAATTTTATGTGCCACACTATCTAATTCTCTTCCATGGTCCTCTTGATGGTCCTTATCAAGTTATTTTTTGTTGACTCTGCTAGTCCATTACCTTATGGGTATTAATTTAAGGATATGCTAATGTAAATGCCCAAATAAAGTTCCCATTCACTTCTCCTCATGCCAAAAAATATTAAAGCATTATCTAAAATTAGTTTTGTTGTTACACTAAACCTCATTACTATGCTATCATAGAATTCCAACACTATTTATTCATTGGCTTCTTTCAGGGCAATTACTTCCACCCACTTTGTGAAGTAGTTAGTAGCAATGAGTACCCATTTGTCTCCTCCACTAGAAGGTGGACTGATCATTCCTATGAAGTCCAAACCCCATTTCATGAATGGTTGTTTCATTTGGATTGGGTTGAGAGGAAAAGTTGTTAATATTTTCTTTCCTACAAAGAGAACACACTTTTGAAATTTTATCACCCATGCATAGGCATCCTTGATGAGGTTGAGCCATTAATAACCATTTCTCATCACTTTTGCTATTATATTCTTTGAATTAAAATTGCCTCTTGTAGGCCCATCATGGAATTACTCTAAGAGCCTTGTCACTTAGTCATCATATATGCACCCAAGAAGCACTCTATTAAGGTCATTTCTAAATAGACCCCATCAATCAATGCATAAGGTATGGATTAAATTATAAAATAACTTCTCTTTTCCCTATCCATACCTTGTGGGTACTCACTTTTACTCAATAAATATGTCATATCCTAAGGCCAATAAGTATTAAGTGGAGGATCATATGTTTGTGAGTTATCTTATGTTACCAAGACAACATATTTATCTTATTAAAGGTCATCAACCATATTATCACATAAGCCTTTACCCATCATTAGTTTAGTTACCTTGATCTCCATGTCACACTCCATGACTTCGGTAATCCAACAAATCCTCTTCTCATTCAAGTCCTTGTTGAGAAGGAAGTCCCTCACTCTAGGATGAGACACCATAAGATGTATTTTTCTATTAGAGAGCATCAGTATAATTTTTTTGAGGATTATCAAAGCTACAAGGACTTTATTTTAAATAAAAGTGTACCTTACCTCATACCCCTCAAACCTTTTATTGAAAATGTAACTAGCTTCTCAAGTGCTTCACCATTATTTTGCATCAGCACAACTAATATATTATTAATATTGGAAAAGGAATACAATATGAAATCCCTTGAGAAATTAGGATTCATGAGTGTGGGTACATGGGCAATGGCTTTATTGATAGCCTTAAATGTTGTTTTACCTTCATTTAACCAAGTTAACACTTGGTTATTATTCAACATGGTAGTGATAGGTTTGACCAAGTTGGCAAAACTATGTATAAACCTTCTCACAAAGTTTATTTTCTCAAAGAAACTTTGGAGTCCCTTCTTATGCTTAGGTAAGGAAAATGACAAGATGGCACTTATTATATCAATATTAATAGCTAATACCTATTTTAAGATAATGTGTCCCAATATTTTTCCCTCATGGACAAAAAACACACATATCTTAGGATTCAATGAGATCCCATATTCTCTACATCTTTCATATATCAATCTCAGGTGATCTAAGTGCTTACTAGATTTCTTGGAGAAAATTGTTATGTTATCCAAGTAGACAAGTACCATTTGATTTAACAAGCCTTGGAAAGCCATTTCCATGTCTCTTTTAAAAGTATCCCTAGCATTTGATAAGCCAAAAGGTATGTTTTGATAAGCACATGTTCCCCACTTTATGGTGAAGGCAGTATTGTATCGATCATCTTCTATTATCATCACCTAGTTGTTTCTTAAGTACCCATCTAAAAAAAAGAAGCATTATAAACTAGAAACCATTTAAAGGATATACTCCATTGATGGTAAGGGGTAATGATATTTCAAAAAGATGATGTTCAAGTCTCTAAAATCAACACAAAATTGGATCTCACCATTCTTTTTCTTCATAGATACTAGGTTGGCTACCCATGAAGAGTGCTTGATAGGAAATATGATATTGAATTCAATAAATTTAATTATTATTTCCTCATTATCTGTTCAATTTTTGGGTTGATAGGTATTTTTTTTGCCTCATAGGCTTAACATTGACCTCCAAAACTATATTATGTTGGGCTATTTTGGGATCAAAGCCTCTCAGATAATTATATTCCCAAGTAAAGATGTCTGAATATTCTTTACAAATATTAATGAAAGCATGCCTTACTACCTAAGTGCTTACCTTCCCAAGATTGAGGAGTTTATCTTTCAAGATAAGAACTCTTTCATAGTTCTCCTCATCAGTTGACATCACTACCTTATCTTTCCTCATATGATCTCCTTCATGGAAAAGACCTTCAAGGATGACCATCCCTTTAGGAAGTTTGTTAGACCTTAGTTAAACAATTTTATCCTCATACTAAAGTTGAAATTAACCTTTATTCATTGAGGAAAATTCTGCTTCCTATTGTAAAAAACAAGAAATTTGCTTGTCAATGTCAAAGGCCTACCAATGAGCTTCATTATCTAGTATAGATGGTCTTACCACCACTTTAACATGTGGCTTCACTTTGGACCTTTTTAACTCATTTTAGATGTAAACCTAATCTCCCATAGCTATCAAGTTATCAACATGCTTATTTTAGTCCCTTGGTACTTCATGAGCATTGAAGGCCTAAAAGTCCTCAAGTATATCCCACACTTTATGTTTGTAGGATTTCATCAAGGGGTTATTTATGATGTTTTGTCCTCTAATCTGATGCACTATTAGCTCAGTATCCCCACATACTTGTAACTACTTGATTCCCCTCTTACTAGGCCATTGAAGGCCATAGATAAGGCCCTCATACTCAACTACATTACAAGAAAAACTAAATTGGAACCTATAATTAGAAACTTAATTATCATTGGAGGGAGATATTATCAATACACCTATACCTACCTCATTTTTTCTCATTTATCCATCAAATAACAAATACTACAAACCACTATTATCTTGCTAAGGTCTAGTGACATATGAAAGGGACTGATTCTCTTCATGCAAATGATATAATCCCATATCTCTCTCCTCAAAACATTACAAAGGGTCAATTAACTAATTTTCAATCCATAAATCATCTAGGAACATATCGGGTATCCCCTCAAGATGATTGTCTAGTTCTTGACCAACTAGGTGTTTATCTTCATCAAGAATGGTATTGTTGATGTTTGGGTTATCCATATCATAAGGATCTATGTGAAATTATATAATGAGATTAGATTTGATAGACACCTTAGTCTCATACCTTGTCTTGAAAGTCATGTAAGAACAATATGCTTCTAGGTAACCCCTAGTTTTTGTTGTGAAGTCTCTAGATAAGCACAAAGTAAAATGAGGAGGCACATCTAGAATCAACACATCCTGAGCCACTAAAACACTAGGTCAAGCATGTAGGGTCAAGTTTACACCTTTTATGATTCCACCTAGTTTGGTGGAAGATTCATCAAGCTACAAAAATTCCTTAGATTGGGGTTTATATTTCAAACCAAGCTGATCTACCATTGACTTTAGCATCACTAAATTATTTTCTCCACTATCTACCATGAAGTTATGTACCAAAGAATCACCAATGATTACATGATGGTAGAATGGAGGAGGTTTGACCACCTTATTTGATTGCCCTTCATTAGTTCCCTTGGTTTCATTGGTGAGAACCACATATTCCTTTCTTGGTGGCTTCTCATAAACATTGATCTTTGACAAGCCCTCCTAAAGGATATCTATCTGACTAGACATGGAAAAAATGTCCCACATTGGTACACTCAAATTTTATTTTTTTCATTTATTCAACAATATTAATGGGAAAAATACCAAATTTTTCTTATGTTTTGGGAGCTACAACCATACTTTGAACTTATGAGTTTTGGGGTACAAAGTCATTCCCTTGATTCTAATTCCTTTGAGGTATTAGAACCTTTGGATCATTAGTATATTCCTTTGGCTTTGGTAGTGATGGATTAATAGTAAGATACTCTTTGACTACTTCCTGGATACCTTCCATGTTCCTTATTTTTAACCTTGTATTAACTTCCATTGGAATGTATACTTGGCTAGAAATGGCCTATTGATTGAGTACATAACACTCTTCCTACTCATAGTTAACCATTGTATCACTTAACTAGTTTGGTCCCTCATTAGACCCTTGGCTTTGTTGAGGCTCTTTTGGTTCTATCATCATGGGTAACTCTATGTTAAGAACCATAATATATTGATTGTATCCATAACAAGCATCTTGTTGTCATTGATCATTGAAAGCCTAATTAAACTTAGTGTTTGGGATAATGGATTGACTAAATGATTGAATCCAAAGCATAGTAACCTCACTTTATTGAGAAATTTTGTTTGAATTAGGGAAAAAAGTGTTAAAAGTACTTGTAGCATTCAGATTGTAGTTATTTTTCCTAGCATAGTTAGTTTGCCCTTGTCCTTGGCCTTGTCCTTAGACTTATCCTTTGTAGGGAGGCCTATTTACTTGTTAAGACTACTACTAAGGCTGATATGGAGCTTGATAAGGTATATTGAATTGGGTTTGATGCCTCTTCACATTCACCAATTCATTTCCTAAGTATTGAAACATGCTCTTGAGCTCTTGGAAGTTCTTGTACTCTTAGGAGTCACTAGATTGACTAGTTGAAGCCTTTTCCTGCTTTGGTGTAGGTATGGCAGAAAGTGTTGACATAGGAGGAATGCCAAAAAAGAGAGGAATGCCAATAGGAGGTAGTTAAATATTAATAAACAAAGGCATTGGTGGCCTAGGTTTAAGCTTCCCATCTTGTACTAGACTATTGTCTACTCTGAAATCCACCTCATAAGCATTTGGTAGTATGTTTCCTCTTATAGACTAAATCATTACTAAAATATCACTATTAAGGGATTTTAGATAGTAAAGGAAAGAAAAATTAAGAGTAGGCCTAATAGAGATTAGAATCCTATCCCATGTCTTTTGAAACTTGGTATTAAAAACTTGCATAACCTCATGAGGAGCCCTCTTGATTGTGATTAGTTATTCTGCAAGAGATCACTCTTGTCCTCAAACATTTTGTAAAAAACATCTCCTAACTAATCCCATGATGTGGTGGTGTTAGTAGTGAGGTTTTTATATCATTCCAAGGCTTTACCCTTGAAAGAGATAGTTACATTTTCCTTAATTATGTCATTAATATTTCAAAAGTTGGATATATCTCTAAGGTGCTCAAAAGGGTTTGTCGAACCATATCCTATGAACTAAGGAACACTTTAAAGATATACCACTAGAATAGGATCATATTTATAGAGGTCTAAAGGACTCTAACCATTTAAATCCATAAAGGGAAAAGATTTAGGGGCTGACATGGAAGTGAAATAGCCCAACAAATATCTTCTTGTAGAGGTAAACTTAGAAAATAGTTTAAGAGGAAATTTTCCTTTGTAGCAATGAGTGTTAACAAATAGTAACCTTTTTACTAAGTTTAAAGACAATTCAAAAGGAATACCTATATAAGTTGACTTTATGGTCACCTTTGGAATGAAAGATAGCTATTTATCTACCACTAAATTGTTGAGTGTTCTTTGGAGTCATCAGATACTAAAAGATGAAAGTTATAACCATTGTAAACTGATCAAACTAACATCAAAATTGACCAATATTCCTTGAATATGGTCCTATCAGGCACTCCAAAAACTATTGTGGGATTAATTTACAAATTTGGAGATGGTTATTTAGGCTCCATCTAACTAAGCCACAAAATAGGAATAACCCCAGGCTGTGGGTATCCTGTAGTAGGGTTGAACCTTTGAAGAAGGTTGACTTCCTTTTGGTGGATCACCTACACTTATGTTTATGCTTAATAAAGGGAGAGAGAAGGAGTATAGGGTTACTAGGAGAGATAAAAAGGTGAAGTACCAAATTTAAAACACACTCACATAAGTTTAAAACCAACACTAGTTTAGCATAAGACTATTATTTCTCACACAACTTTAAAAACTAGCTAATATGCATAATTATTTCATAAACTAGGCTCACTAAGCAATGAATTAAGCAAAGAGGCATTATAAGATTCACACCAAGTATCCATTAATGGTAGGAAGAGCACAAGTTAAAACCTAAACATAGTTTGAAAACACCTAAAAGAGGCAAGAAAGAAGGATAATGGACATGGAAGAACATTTCTTCACAAGTTAAAGGAAATAGATAGGTAAAACTTAATCTTATTTTTTCAAGAGGTAGTTCTTAAATTTTTTGATAGGGTTTCACACCTTGTCAAATGAGAGTCTCCTATATCTAAAAAAAGGAGAATTAATTTATATATGGGGGAGAAAATGGGAGATATAAGAGAAAAGGGGAAGAAGAGAGAGAGAAGAGAACAAAAATAAATAAATAAATGAGATCTAACCACTTCCATGGAATCCTATGTTAGAGGTATAAACATTGAGAGGGGGAGGTGAATCAATGAGCCCATATATTTCAATCTTTATTCCAATCCTTTCAAAATATTTAAATAATCAACATATATAAACTTGATCAAGTAACATTAACAAGAGAGATCATTCATTTAATGCATACACAAGATCAAACATATAACAAATAGTTATGATGGGAAAACTTCATGAATAATAAAACTCACTCTCAAGCCTACAATACATGGACTACTTTTCCTATAATAAATCACAAATGAGAGACTGGTCAACTCTTTTAGACCAACAAGACTTGATCATATCCTCCTAACCAAAGGCCTTTAGTGAAATATATATTTTGCAAATATCAACTTATCCTAAGGAATATCAACTCCTTTAGACCCTCCTTTGATTTTACTACCTCCAACTTATAACTGATGCCTTCAACACTTGATGATGGATCTCTAATTATCTAACATGCTCGAATGTCTAATTCATCATTAAATATTAAAACAAGCTCAATTACCCTTCTCAATTTATTTTTATAATATATTCAAACATATAGTCAAATTTATATATCAATATATTTGTTTGTACATATATTTAGACCTTTAAATTTATATTTATATATGAGCCTTGGAATCCTCTACAAATTAGATTGTTACACCATAGTCAAATTATACATAGATCAAAAGTTATGACTCAAAAAGTAAACACTTGTATTTCCTTTATTAAATTCAAAAATTTTAATTCAAATGGTCAACATGCACTTCTTACCATCTAACATTCACTATTAGATCAAAATTGTATGATCACTTATGCACCATTGGATCTTAAAAGAAACTCGATCTTTATCTCTGTTAACCAATGAACACTTTGACCTATTTGACTTGATATGCACTATATATTTTCAATTTAATAATGATTTTTATCCATTATATATACATATATTCATGATCTCTAACATCATTAAAAATATACTAAGTATGGGGACCATTACAATCTGCCTAGAAGGCCAACTTTGCACCTCCATATCTTTTGCTTCACTCAAGTGCATGTTCTAAAATTTGGACCATATGATCTCCTCACATAAGAGAATCCAAACATGTGTAAATATGATCCTAGAAACCTCATACATGTGATATATAATTAAATTAAATTTCCTCTTCAAATAATATGTATTTACAGATCGAACTATGTCAAGAAGTATCTAGAAAGACCAACTTTGCACATGCATAGCTTTTTTCATAATTCATCATTAAACCTAAAATTTTGCACATATAAAATGGTAAAAAATATTAAAAAAACCATATGATCAAATTATATTGAAACATCCACACATTCAAGATATTCCATCACCAAATTTATTACTTGGTTCTTTCTTACCTTATGCAAATTTGGCTATGGGAAAACACTATCAAACTGCCTAGGAGCCCATATTTGCACTTGCATATGTTTTAGCATACTTAATTTTTAGACTTGATAATATGAATATATAAAATAGGGACTAATATTATCACAACCATATGACGAAATCCTTGTAACTTATCCACACGTGGCAATGGTGACATCAACAAACTACCTACTTATATTTTTTGTCACTAGACCCAAAATGTCTAGATAAAAAAATGATCAACTAGATGAAATAAAATAATTAACACAAAAATTAAAATAATAAAAAACCTCTTATAGCACCCATAACACATGATCAATACTCTATAATCATCCCTAAACATCTTTGATCATGCCAAAATAGAAGATCAACCAAGCCAACTTCAAGCACACTAGGACAAACACATTACACACTTTGTCATTATCACTTAGGATATAAAATAACTTCATCCACTCAATAATACATATCCATGACATTATTGAAAAATATATAACAATCTCCCCCTTTTTCATTGATGTCAACAACCATCATATAACAATGTACAACTCACCTTCCTTCTCTCTTCAAGCACTCTCACAATAGAAAATTTCTCCCCCTTTGACACAATGATAAAGTGGGAAAAAAATAATCATAAGGACATGAAAATAATCACAATATGAAATTACAATATTTTAAAAATTATACAAACTCCCCCTTACCTTGAACCTACCTCTTCTTATCTTGACAACATCCTTCTTGCTACATGTCAATATTCTCTTCAACCATGTACTCAAACTAATGAATAAAGAACATAAAAAAACACTAAAATATAAATAAAATAACCAAAAAAATATGAGAGGGACTCTCCCTAATATTTTTGAGCCATTTCACTTTTGATCATCTTCAAATCTGCACACACCATGAAAAACCACCATACAAGCTTACTAGCCTTCTCTCTCAAACCACTGCAAGGACCAACAATAAAACTTCATGCCACACATAAAACAAGAAAGATGATATAAAATGACATAATAAGTCACTTTTAAATACTAATGCCTTCATATTTTGAGGAAATTGAATAAAAATCACTCTTCTTCTCACTAAGCCTATTTAGTCTCCTTGTAGCCCTACCTGAAACTTGTAAAGCCCACAAATTTCAGAAGACACCATCAAGTATTGAAAATTCATATCTGAATAACTCTCATATTCCCTCTCAATCACACCAATTTTAAACAACTATCTCATCCTTTACAATATAATTCCTTCAAAAACTAGCTTGCTAATTAGGCTTCCATCTTGATAAAAACATGAATAACATGAAAACTAGAAATATCCAAATCTCTATGAAGCATGATTTGACAACAAATTTTACCCATTAAATATATTAAGAATACTCAAACCTAAAATCACAAGGTAAACCACTTTTCTAGAAAATCCCAAAACCCTAGAATCTCAAAATAAATAAGGTCAACACAACACCTTCTAGTCAATGTCCACCTCTAAAACTTATTGTACACCTAGAGATAACCATTACACACTAAAGATACAAGATTTGAACTTACACATATTTTGGAATCCATACATACTATAACCCATTTTAGGACCTACATACTCTTAAGCATAGATTGGGAAACCTGAGAGCAAACAAGAATTTCTAATTTGACTTCAACATATTTTCAGACCATGAAACCACCTAGAACATGCTATAATAAGGTCAAAATACATTTATACACAAAAATATCATCTTGATAAATCATAAATCCTCTTTTTCTACTTTAAAACCTTGAATCTAACCTTGTAGACTGACCATATATAGTTATAACATCACTCTGACATCACCACAACATCTCTTCCATCTAGACATACTTGCTCAAACTAAAAAACACTCATTTATAGCCATCTAAGACCATCTAAATAACACCATAGTAACACTCTATTATATACTAAAAGGAGTCTCTTAATAATCATATATAAAGACATCCTTTACACCATAATTATCTAAAATAAAATGAAGCCACAAGTAACCCACATCTCCTGAGTAACCACTGGAATCCTCTTATAGCTATAAGACTTATTGCTCTTATTTTTCTTCTTTTTAATATGAACTATGATAACTAGTTTCTTTTCTATATCACTCTCCTCTTCTAAGATATAATTGACAATACATGAAGCAAATATGGAATCTTTACCTACCTTTTTATTTGAATAATCAACATTGCAGATAATTGTTATAATCTAAATAATACTTTCTCAACAATAACAAGATGTTCACTTGGATCTATATACATCTCATAACTTGCCTCAACTATCACCTTGGTTTTATCTTTGAGCTTGGTCTCTTCATTCTCAACATGAGCAAATAATGAGATCCTTTGAGACTTTTCAAATTCTGTAGCATTATCCACCATAACAAATAGATTACTTGGACCTACACACTCATCATGACTCATACTTACTACATTTGGCTTTCATGAGTTAACATTCCTTATTCCTTTCACTCTTGGAGCCTGATTGAACCTATTCTGACTTAATGAACTTTACTTGTAGAATCTAGTAATGTGGCCTCTCTATTCATAGTAGTAGCAAACCATACTCCTTGATGGAAACTTAGCTTATCTTACCTTGTTTGGATAATATTTTACAAAGTGTCCTACATCATGAGATTTGAAGCACTTTATAGGATCCTCCTATAACAAATTAATGAAAATTCACTAAATAATATATTAATTTACTAAAAATTTATGAAATAACAAATTTATATGATTAGTAGAAACATCAAAAGGATTATATTGAGCATAGGCAACTTCAAGGGGGAAAACTCCTTTGAGAAATCTCAATACAATAAATTCATGGATACCTTTATTGGCCTCAAGACTTACTTATATACTGAGTCTAATCTAAGTAAATACTACTTCCCATGAATGTGGGATAAAACAAAATGATCACAAGATGAATTATAAAGCATATGTTTTCATAGCAACTAATATACTAAAAAAGTAAAGAGAAAGGGTAGCATGGGTTCCTAACATCTCCTCCCTCTTAGAAAAAAATTTATCTTCAAAGCTTCAGATGTGAGAATTGGTGATGAATCTAAATTAGTGATTCTCATGTTACATTCTCTAGTTTCATTCCATGCCATTTAATTAAAATCTCTATGTTGGAGCAGGGAAAAAGTTGGCATGTGCACCTATCCATGATTGCCTCCAACTCAAGAAGGTTGGATCCTTCATTATCAAGCTCTAGTAAAATATTCTACACTTTGATGTTTGTGCCAAGAACTTTCTTCAAACAAGAGACATGAAATACTAGGTGAACTTGGGAAGAAGGTAGGAGATCCAACTTATAAGAAACTAACCCAATGTTATAGAGAACCTTATAGGGCCCATATAAATTGGGAGCCAACTTATGATGCCCTTTGAGTTTTAGGGAGGATTGATTGTGTGGCTATAGGTGATTAAAAACCATATCACTGACTTGAAAAGTGCACTCATAACAATATTGATCAACCTATTATTTCATTATATTTTTTTTCCATATGAATATTATCCTATAGGGTGTTGAGGATCTGATCCTAGGTTTGGAGAATCACGTCAATCACTTAAACTAGTGAACTACTAGGGGTGTAGAAAAGGAGCATTGGTGGTGGTTGAACATAGACTACTTCATACGGAGTCATTTTAGTTGAAGTGTGGTAGGATTTAGTGTACTACCATTTAGTGAGAGGGAGCCACTTTGCCCACTAATGTTGTTTTTTTGACGTGAAGCAATGAAGAAAATTTTCCAAGCATTTATTAATAATTTTAGTCTAGCCATCCATTTGTGGATGATACCTAGAAATCATATTCAGTTGGGTATTAGTGCATTGAAATATTTTTTTCCAAAAAAGGCTAGTGAAGGCTGTATAACAATCTGAGACAATGGATGAAAGAATGTCATGGAGATGGAAAATTTGGTCTAAGAAAATTTATGCAATTATGGAGGTACTATAAGGATGGCCAAGGGCACAAAAATGATTATATTTAGAGAGATGATCAGCCACAACCAATATCACTATTTTCCCTCCATATTTAGGGATCCCCTCAATGAAATCCATATAAATATTTTTCCAAATCCTAGTAGGGATGGGAAAGGGTTTGAACAACCCAAGAATGAATGTTGTTTCACCCTTGTTGCATTGACATGTATCACATTTAGATACCATCTATTAAATTTCCTATTTCATTCCTTTCCAAAAGAAGTTACATCATACCCACTCATAATTTTTGAGAAACCCTAAGTGCCCTATAGATGGATAATCATGGAGTTCATAGAATATAGCCTATTAAATATCTATACTCTAGGGAAGTACCAGATAATCCTTGTATTATAGAGAAGTACCATCTTAAGAATAATGTAGTAAAATAGAGGGGTTAGTTGTCAATTATTGAATGATTTGAGATAATGAGGATTCATTGACATACCTCTATTATATAGTGTCTAACTAATTTAGAATAGGCATAGAAATAGCTGAAAGGGAAGCTTGGTTCACAAATGTGTGAGATAGAGCATCAACCACAATATTGTCTATACCCTTCATATAAGTGATGTCATAGTCATAACCCATGAGTTTTCTAACCCATTTCTATTGTGATGGGGTAGAGACCCATTATTATAAGAAATATTTTAGACTTTAGTGATCATTTTGATGTAAAAATGATTCCCTGGTAGGTATGGTCACCACTTCTATACTTCATACAAAATGGCCATCATTTCCTTCTCATAAGTAGAGAGTATTAAATTATTTAAAGAAATAGCTTTGCTAGTGAACATAGTGGGACATCCTTCTTGGAGGAGAATAACACCAAGGACATTGTTGCAAGAATGCCTCTTGATAGTGAAGGTCTTGGAAAAATCTAGCATAGCTAGAACATGTTTAGTACACATAAGTTATTTTAATTCTTCAAATACATACTCAATAATTGGTATCTATGTAAAAACATAATATTTCAACATATCTATTAGTGGAGTGACAATATTCCCATAATCCTTTACAAACTTATGATAATATATAGATAGACCCAAAAAACCATGGAGGCTCTTGAGTGTTTGAAGATGAGGCCAATTTGTCATGGCAACTATTTCTTTGGGATCCACTCAAACCCCTTGGGCTGAAACAATATGCCCAAGACACTCCAATTCATCCTAGCCAAAATCATGTTTGGAATATTTTACACAAAGATGATGATCAAATATAAGTTACAATGTGATCTCTAGATGTTGAAGATGCTCAGACCATGTTTTACTATGGATGAGGATATCATCAAAGAAGACTGAAATGAATTTATGCACGTAGGGCTAGAATATTTTATTCATCAAAGCCTAGAATGTTGAAATATAATTAATGAGGCCAAAAGGCATTACCAAAAACTCATAGTGGCCATCATGTGTGCAAAAATATATCTTCAATATATCATCCTCATGAATTTGGATCTGGTGATATCCAGAGCAGAGATCTAACTTGGAGAAAAAATGAGTGGCATGAATCTCATCAATAATAGGGATCAAGAACTTATCCTTGATTGTGATGTGATTAAGTGCACTAATGTCAATGCAGAGGTGCCATGACCCATTTTTTACACAAACAAGGAGAAATAGGGAAGAATATGGGCTGGTACTAAGATGGATAATGCCTTACTTCAATAAGTCTCGAATGAGCATCTTGATCTTGGTATTTTGATGAAATGGGTAGTAGTAGGGCCTAATTTTGGGAGGAATACTTTTAATAAGGAGATAGATATGGTGTTCCTCTAGCCATGAAGGTGTAAATCCCATTTTTTTTTATCAAAGACATGTGCATACCTATGTAGAATGGTTTGTAGATCATAAGGAGTGGATATTGTTGATGGTTTCATGTCAATGGAATGGAGCTGGGTAATGACATCATGTGAATTATTATTAAGAATATTTTCTATGTGATTTGAACTCATGATACTAAGAGACCCCAATTTTAAGCCTTTTAATAGGTGTTTTTCCCATTATCTCAAAATTACATCCAAAGTTTAGCAGAATCCCATAATATGGGTCCAAGTGTGCATAACCATTGGTCTTCTAAAACAACATCACATCCACATAAGGGCAAGGAAAACATGTTGGAGTACAAGTTATAATCTCCAATAGAGATACACACATTACAACACCTACCTTTGCAAGGTAATATTCCCCCATTAGTAATCATGAATTTAAATTTGGAGTAAGGATAGATAGAACAATTAGTTTATTTGGTGATCTGAGGGTCAATGAAGTTATGAGTGCTACCTGAATAAATGATTATTATGAGAGGGATCTTATTTAGGTAACCCATGACCTATATGGCTTATTTAGTGATAACTCCTACTAAGGCAATCAATGGAACATCTTCCAGATCATCTATACATATCCTAAACATCTTTTAAAACATTAGTTTCAAGAAGAGAGTCCACATATGATAGGTAGAGTTTTTTCTTGACACATCAAAGTCCTTGAGTGAATTTATCATCATAATTATGACATGGTCCTTTTTATCTATAGGCTTGCATCTCTACTTTAATCAAATGCTTGATAGGAGTGATTCTGGGGGTTGGCATTATTTGAGATCATTATGGAGCTATATTTTTGAATGGAGAAAAATTGGATTTGAATCATTCCTAAGCTATGATCTTATCCTCTACCAACTTAACCAAACCTAGGGCTTCCATCATTGTGTTGGGCTAGAACATTTTGACCTCAGATCAAATTTCATCCTTTAGTCCATTGACAAAGAAAATCCTAAAGAATTCATTGAACAATCAATTTATGTGGTTGTCTAGTTTTTAAAATTCTATTTGATATTCTCACATGGTTCTTATTTGGAAAAGTTTAGTGAGTACTCAAGTGAAGTCATCAAAAGTACTAAGGAAAAACCATTGAAAACTGAGGGTGTAAAAATTCATCTTTATGGGCTCTAAATGAGCCTTGATATACCAATGATACCATTGAAGGGATTCATGTTTCAAGTGAAAGGATGTAAGTAAAAACGTGTTGGCATCAAAAGTATTATGTAAACTAAAATATTGTTCTACTTGATAGATCCATCCAGTCAGATCTACACCATTAAATCAAGAAAGATTAAGATTCATCCCCTAAAAATTGTTGGAAGAAGAAAACCCAGTGTTTGAAGAGGTCTCTGGATGTCATTTGCTATTCAAGATGGTGTGCTAAAGACTAAGGCCAAATTTTTTTCATCAAGATCTTTGATGTGGGTCTTGAGGGCGGTAATTTCATCCTCCATCTTTTTTGTTCCTATTCGAGTTACTACCATGACTATAATAAGAGTTTTTTTTTATTTGTATTTTGTAAGGGGTAGGAAAACTAGAGTTAAGACACATTTGGTAAGGGAATTTTAATAATATTTTTGCATAGTGGGAGTATGATTGATGAAGGTGAGGGAAATTTCAGGTGTGAAAATGGAAAAAATAGAAAACTTTTCAAAGAGGGACAAAGGAGTAGAAAAGGGAGATGAACACTATGGAAATTTTTTAAGGCAAATAGATAAAAATAGAAGTCATGGCAAAACCCAAAAAAAGGGAAAATTGAGATTTGTAACAATTAAGAGTGGAATCGAGATATGGGACCTCAAGGAAGAAAATGTGGAGAATGATATTTTAGGTGTATGGATAAAGTTTGAGGATCAACAAGGCTATAGATGAATATTATTTATTTATTTATTTTTATGTTTTTTATTTTTTATTTTCTATGAAATGTCTAGCCAAAAGTCCTCTGGGAGTCTACTAATAGTTTTTTGAAACTAATAGGATGAAGATTTTTTGGTTTCTAGTTGCTATCAACTATCTAAATTCAAGTCCTCTTAGAGTCTTCTGATACTCTATTGATTGATGTTGTGATATTCTATTGAGAATATTTTGAAAATAATAAAATGGACCCCAAGTTTAAATGGCTTCTTAAGGTTTTAAAGATATCTCTCCAGCTGCCAATGTCATCTAAGCGAGTACCATTCTCCAAAAAAATTTGGTCATGGGTTTACCTCTAAGAGACATCTCTTAGTTTTCCTCATGGGTGAGAACTAATCAATTAGGAAGGGGTCATTGCCCATTTTATTAGTAGGTCCTCTCAATGGGCTAACTACTTTTGGGTTCTTGTGGTACTCCTCAAAATGAGTTTTAGGGATTTCACCCAAGCACTTCTCATGGTTATGCAGATAGGTTTTTTACCCTGATCTGAAATAGATTATTGTGATGTAGAATAAAGTTATGTAGTATAATAGAGTTAATAATTTTTGAAAAAATACTTTAAATAATTATGTAGCAGAATAGAGTTTAGACTTTCTAAAAAAATGGCCCTAAAAAGTGCTATAGTACTGATGATAGGATCCTCCTATAATAAATTAATGAAAATACATGAAATAACAAATTAATTTACCTAAAAATGTATGAAATAAGATATTTCTATGATTAGTAGAAACACCAAAGGGATTATATTGATTGCAATCCACTTCGAGGGAGAAACTTCCTTGAGTAATCTCAATACAATAAATTCATAGATGCCTTCATTAGCCTCAACACTTATATACTAATTCTAATCTAATCAACTACTACTTCCTATGAATATGGGATAAAATAAAATGCTCATAGGATGACTTACAAGGTATATGCATCCATAGAAACTAATATACTAACAAAGTAAATAGAAAGGGTAGCACAGGTTCCTAATAACACTTAACCTTACACCTTTTGACTAATTATTACCATCATAGTTCCAAGAAAATTCATTTATAATAGGTCTCTTTCATTCTCTATCCCTATGACCAAATTGATTACAAGTGTAATAGTAACAATTGAAACTTGCATACCTCATGACATTTGGGTGTCTAATTTGATTTGTCTTCATTCTTCTAGCACCTTCATTCTTTATCTAATGATTTTTATTCAAATTATTATTGTTATTTTTCATATTTACATTCATTTCAACTTGAGAAGAAACTTTGGGATCTTCATTGAAACCCAATCTAGATTTGTCACTAGCTAATTTTTTACTCTTTAGGAGACCATCCAAATCATTAAAACTTTTATCAAACTTGACAAATGATCTCACCTTGCTTGCACACTTATCTAACTCAATTTTTAAAGACATAATCTCAATAGCATACCTTGAGCATTCTTCTTATTTGGCTCTTAGACTTATAGACATAGATTATAACTTAGTATTAATAAATATGATAGTACCTTCATGCTCTCTAGAGTCTTCAACTAACCTTGCCTCAAACACACTGAATCGATCATCATAGTCCTTGATTTTAGAATTCATCTTCTTATTGATCTTCTTATCAATAATTAATTATTGAAAATCATTTGTCAATGCAGTCTCATAGTCCACCTCATTTTCATCATAATCTAAATCACTCCAAGTAGACTATTTTTGATGTCAGTAACTACCTTCCTTATCCATGAACAAGGATTCATCTTTAGAAATACCATCATCTTCATGATCATATTTTGAGACACTGAATTCACTCTCATCTGATGAGCTACAATCTTCTTTGGTGTATAGACTCTCTTATTTTTGAAGTACTTCTCATTTTCAAACCTTTTGAATCCTTTTTTGCTTTTATCAAAATTGAATGATCTCTTACCATCATCATGACCTTGATCATTCTATTCATCATCATCCTTCTTATAATTATGAGGGCACATATTAGTAAAATGTCCTATCTCACCATAATTAAATCATTTGAGGTGTAGCTTACCGTTATACTTGCCTGAACCTATTCTCAGTTTCTTTGAAATCAAAGCAATTAGTTCATCCTCTTTAGATTTATTACCTTGGAACTTCTTCTTTGTCCTCATTTTAGTCTTGAAAGCTACTTCCTTCTTTGGTGGTATATCATCATTCTTTCTCATCTCATAGGTAGTAAGGCTGCCATGCAATCAATCCATATTCAACTAAGTAATATCATGAATTTCTTCTATAACTAATAATTTTGGATCAAAATTAAGGGATAGAGACCATAATAAATTTTTAACTACATTATCCTCTTCAAATTTCTCTCTAAGACCTCTGATAATATTCATAAACTCATCAACTCTCTATAGAAAGGATGCCACATAATCTTCTTCATTCATCTTGAGACTTTCAAATTTCCTTATGTGAGTCTATAACTTACCAAGCTTGACCTTTGAATCTCCTTCATAAATGATCTAAATTTTGCCCCATATCTCTTTAGTAGATTTACAATGGATTATCCTAGTGAACTTAGTCTCTATAAGACCACAAGTGATGGTATTCATTGTCTTAGAATTATTCTCAAACAACTTATTATCTATAGCACAAGATGGAGGATTCGTAGGAATAACATAGCCATCCACAATAGATTTCCATACATCAAACCCTAGGGACATAATGTATGTCCTCATCCTTGAACTCCAAAATGCATAATTAGATCCATTGAACATCAATGCTTGATTAATATAGAAACCTCTTTGATGAATACCCATATTGTATTTATATCACCTTCAAAATGTTAAGCCTTTAAGAAAGGACCTACTCTGATACCAATTATTAGAGGTATAATAATTGAAAGGGGGGAGTGAATCAGTGAGCCTAAATATTTCAATCTCAATTATAATCCTTTTAAACTATTTAAAGAATTGGTATATATCAACATGATCACACAACATTAATAAGAGATCTCATTCATTCAATTCATATACAAGATCAAAAACATAACACATAGTTCCTATGAGAAACCTTCATGGGGAATAAAGCCCAATCTCAAGCTTAGAACACATGGACTACTTATCTTATATGAAATTATAAACAAGAGACTAGTCAACTCTTTTAGACCAACAAGCCTTGATCATATCCTCCTAACCAAAGGACTTTATTAAAACCCCTATTTCACAAAGAGCAATTACCCCTAAGGAATATCAACTCCTTTATACGTTGCCCTGATTTGAACACCTCCACCTTAAAACTGATGTCTTCAACACTTGATGATGGATCTATGATTATCTAACCCCTGCATAAACTCTCTCTATATCTCATACATGCCTCTCACATAGGCATGCCATAATCTCTCTCCTTATTCACTCAAAATATCCTCATATGCATACTTAGACCTCTTTGCATATCCTCAAACTACAAGATCACTATTTAGACATCATAAATATGATGTATAGGTATACACATCATCCTAAATATTCTATACTCATTAACTTATCAATTGGGCACTCTACCTCTCCTTCAATCCACAACTCTCACATACACCTTGCACTAGTCTCACTCACATGTTTATAAATCATCTTTGATTTCACTATATATAGATATATCATTATTATAAAGATTAAAATCTTTCCTTGTCAGCCATAATACATGCCTTCACCCTTAAGGCATATCACATGGGTCACACTTAATCACAATCCACTTTCAATTTAATGAAATTACTTAGGTGCTTTCATAGATTGGTATTATATCACATAGAATAAGTAAATATGAGAGATTATAAAAAAATAATTGATAGCAGAATAGAATACTAGATAATATAGCAAAGACACTTTGAGGGAGCAACCTCCACAATAATTCACTAATAGTAGAATACTTAACATAATAAATGAAGACTAACCACTACCTCCTATATATAGTCTACTTAGCCAAGGTTATTCCATAAGGTGACCTATCTAAGAACATATAGAAATGTAACAAGTAAATAAAATAGGTATGCAAGCCATAAGTCGACCACACATATCCCTAAACACACTAATGATTAAGGATGTAACATGCCCCTCCCCTTCAAAAAAACATTGTCCTCAACATTATGACAACTCTAGATGTTGCTACATAAATCCTTCATCCTCCCAAGTGACATCTTCACATGGTAAATTCTTCCATTTTATCAGGTACTCTATAATTACTCTAGAATGTAGCTGTTTGGTGCACTTATGAAGGATCACCTCAAGATCAAACAAAACTCTACCTTCCTCATCCAATTCTAGTAATTCTATTTAAATTAAAAGTATATGTCCAATGCCTTTCTTCAAGCATGATACATGAAATATTGGATAGATACAAGTAGATGAAGAAAACTCTAACTTGTAGGCCACACTACTAATATTTTTCAAGATCTGATAAGGCCCATAATACTTAGGGGATAACTTGTTAACATTTTATTGTTGCTTTAATGAAATCTATTTATATAGCTACAAGTGAACAAAGACCTAATCACTAATGTCAAAATGCCTCTCACTTTTGTGTTGATTTTCCTATTGCTTCATGTGATTTTAGGCCATAGCTAGATTTTTACACAAACTTGCAAGGACCTCCTATTGATGGTGAATATATTTTTCAACTACATGAACCTTAGGGTGGAGCTTCAAGGTTGAAGTGATGGATGGAGGGTTTTATCCATATAGTGCCATAAAAAGAAACATTTTAGAAGAACTGTGAATAGAAGTATTAAACCACCATTCAATGAGTGGCAACTAATGAACCCATTTAGCCTATTTATCAAAAATAAAATAATAGAGATATACTTCTAGACATTTGTTGACTACCTCATTTTATCCATCAAATTTAATATGATAGGATAAACTATGAGCCAACTAGGTGCCCAAACATGTAAATAACTCAGTCCAAAAATTACTAGTAAAAATGGGATCTCTATCATTGATAATGATCTTAGGTGTCTCATTTAGTTTCTAACTATATTGAGAAATGTAGTAGCTATTATACTAGCAATAAATGACTAGAATAAAGAGAAAAAATGAGCATACGTACTAAGATGATCCACAATAACCATGATAACATTTTGACCATCAGATCTTGGCAACCTTGTAATGAAATCCATATGTACCTCTTCCTAATGCTAGCTAGGGATGGATAAAGGCTATAAAATTCTTGGCATTTTGGTGGTTTCACCTTTGTTTTATATGATAGATCATACATTCAGCCATATATTTTTGGACATCTCCCTTGAGACCTTCCAAAAAAATGCTACTTGATAATGTGATAGGTTTTTAGAAATCCTAAATGATCCCCAATTAGAGTTACATGAAGTTTTTGAAGGATTTTTTGTTTAAGAAGAGAATTATTACATAGGTACAGTCTATCTTTATACCATAATGCATTACACTTCCATGTGAATTTTTTAAATCCACCTAACCCTTGCTAAATATTTTGAATCAAATCATGGGTAGCACTATCATATTCCTGTTCTGATCATGCTTCATCTAGTTAATCATCTGACAAAATGGTTATGGCACATAGTAATGCCTCAACTGACTCATCTTTTCTAGATAGTGTATCTACCACCACATTATCCTTGCCCTTTTTTTAGACTATTTAAAAATTATATCCTAAAATCTTAGTTACCCATTTTTCTTATTCTTCAAATGATAACTATTGTTCTAAAAAATATTTGAGACTATCATGATCCGTCTTTACTTGAAAGTGACGACCCATCAAATAAGGTCTCCATTTCCTTTTAATAGATTGGCTTGTGCTAATTTTCACCCTTTAGTTGATGAATTTCAAATTCAAGTGGTTTGCCTTCTTTCATGAGTATAACACCCATACCATACCTATATTCTTCACATTTAACCATAAAAGTCTTGGAAAAATTAGGAGTGGACAATACTGTAGTAGTGCACATAGCTAATTTCAATTTTTCAAATGTTTAGTTAGTTGTATCAATCCACTAAAAGGAATATTTATTTAACAAATAGGTGAGTGGGTCTGCAATACTACCATAATTTTTGACAAACCTATGATAGTAACCAGTAAGCCCTAAATATCCTTGGAGTTACTTGAGTGTCTTAGGAATTGGCCAGTCTACCATTACTTGGATTTTTTAACGATCCATTTTTAGTCCTTCATAAGACACTAGATGATCCAAATATTCAACCTCACAAGCCCTAAAATTACATTTGGAAGGTTTGGCATACAATTGATTTTATTCCAAAATGGAGAGTACCTGTTTCACATGTTGTAAATGGTCTTCCTAATTTTAATTGTAGATAAGGATATTATGAAAGAATACCAAAACAAATTTCCTCAAAAATGGCCTAAAAATAGTATTTATCAAACTCTAAAAAGTAGATGGCACATTTGTTAGACCAAAAGGCATAGCCAAAAACTCATAATTGCCCTTATGAGTCCTAAAAGTGGTCTTGGGCATGTCTTCATCATGGATTTAGATTTGATGATACCCAAAATGTAGATATAACTTGCTAAAATAAAAAGCACCATTTAATTCATCTAGAAAATCATCAATGATAGAAATAGGAAACTTATCTTTGATAGTGTAGTTGTTGAGTTTTTTGTAGTTAGGGCACATCCTCTAGGAGTCATCTTTATTTATCACCATGACAACTGGTGAAGAATATTTTCTTTGACTATGGAAAATGATTCCTACATCCAACATCTCCTTTACCATATTTTCAATTTCACTTTTTTGGGCATAGGGATACCTACATGGCCTAATGTTGGGTAGTGTACTACCAAGAATAAGTGTGATATAATGATCATGCATGAAGCTAGGTGAAAGTCCTTTTGTCATGTCAACAAAAACAATATAATGGGAATCAATCACTTATTGCAGATCAAGAGGTGGAGATGGCTGAGTTGGCTATACTTCCATGGAAAAATAGTGAGATACAAATCCCTCATTACCCTTATGGATAATCTTTGTCATTTGATGGGAGAAAACAAGTTGTGGATATTTATCTCTTAATCCCCTTAGCTCAAATGTCCTTCATTTAGAATAAAAATGCATGAATAATTCTTATAAATTCATCTCAATAGTTCCCAAAGTTGTGAGCCACTAGACTCCCAGAATAATATCATCTCCACCTATAAGAATAACAAACATAACAGAATATAATAAGTAGTCTCCCATGGCTATCTTAATACTATGACATTTTCTTGAACAAATGATAGTACCAATATCTGTAATCATAACCTAAAATTATATAGTTGGATAAATGAAATAGTTCAAATGAGCAACCAACTTATTGTGGATGAAGTTGTGTGTGCTCCTAGAATCAATCAAGATAGTGACCTTTTGTTTCTTAAGAAAACCCATTACCTTAAGAGTTTGGGGAGTGATAATACTTGAAAGGGCATGACAATAAATAATAGGCTAAGAGTCTTCAAATTCATCCTTAAGAACTTTTTCATCCTCATCATGTATTTCTTCATCATATTCATCATCATTGGCGCCTTCAATGTAAACTAAATTATTTTCAACACAATGATGGTCTTCACTCCATTTGTTTTCACAACCATAACATAACCCTTTGACTCACTTCTCCTTAATTTTTCATTGTGTTAATCAAGTGGGATATGGAAATGATGGTTCTAGAAAGGTACGATCATGACCATTAGTGAAAGTTTTCCTTTTGACCATCTCTTTTTATTCTACCATACGTGCCTTAGGGATAGCTTTTAATACAGATGTTGGGTTAAAAATTCAAACCTCAAATAAGATGCTATCTTTTAGGTCACCCAAAAAATGATAAGTCAAATTTTTTTCAGTGATATCTTCCACCTGTAAAGAGAGATTCTGAAATTAATGAATATAATCCTTTACAGATCCTTTTTGTCATAGCTTGGATTATTGGCTAAAATAGTTCTCAGAGACATTATTATGATAATAAGACAACAACTCCTTAGTAAAAATAGAACATGTAATAAGATTACCATTATTTTTCTTTGGATCACATAACCAATGGTACCAAATGAATTGTTTAGGTTCTAGATATAGGGATGCCACTATCACCTTCTAAGAACTAGGGGTTTAATGTATCTCAAATAAATTCTTAATTTGGGTAACCCAAGTGAGGGGATCCTTACCATCAAAATTATACATGTCCATTTTTGTCAACATCAGTTTCATACCCACATGGGAGTTGTTGAGAGGAGGATTTGAATGCTATAATATAGGGTTATTGGGCTGAAATTGAGATGTAAAGGAATCCAATTGTGTAGTGATATGCTACAATTAATTGTGAACCCCATTAATGTCTTCATGCATCTTTGAAACATCAACTTGGACTAAAACAAAGTCATCATGCCTCACTAAGTTCTTTATTCCACTTGAAACTAAGAAATCATTGGATCTAAATTTCTAGATTTCATGTCATCAGCAGGAGTCTTAGGAATTTATTTCACCCTTTTCTTCTTCAAGTACTTGGACCTACCATATACAAACCCTAAGAGGGGTTTTACCCCTAAAAAAGTATACCAAGAAATGGTACCATTGTGATCACCTTCTCAAGATGAATCTAATGACTAACTTTTTACACCAGGGTAAAAAATTAGGTACCAAAAATGTGTACTGATAGAATATACCATTGCACTCATCTCATCGAGAGAAATCCAATGACTACAATTGTGCAAAGGGAAAAAATTTCCCAGACATTTTTTTTAAAATATTTTTTTTCAAAAAAACATTTTGATAAATACTACACTAATGAAAAAAATTAATTCTTCCCAGATTACAAATTATGTTTTTTTTTCTCCGATCACTCCTAGACTCCATGCCTTGCTAGATTTGAAAAAAAAATTGTAGGAAACTTGCCCAAATCGAAGCTCTGATACCACTTGTAATGAAATTACTTAGATGTTCACACAAAATGATATCATATCACATATAATAAGTAAATATGAGATATCACATAACAACAATTGATATAAAAACATAATACTAGATAATATAGAAATACCACTTCGAGGGGGAAACCTCCACAACAATGCACTAATAGAAAAACACTTAACATAATGAATAAAGACTAACCACTACCTCCTATAAATTATATACTTAGCCAAGGTTATTCCATAAGATGACCTATATAAGAACATATATAAATGTAACAAGTAAATAAAATAGGTATGTAAGCCACAATTCAACCACACATATCCCTAGAAACACTAATGGTTAAGGGTGTAAAATTCAAATAGGCCCAAGTCACTTTTAGGTCTTATGGAGACCCATTAAGATCTTTGACACTTTTTCAAGCAAAATAAAACATAAGAACAATTTTAAAAAGCATGTACCCATTACACATGATCTATATGTCCTCCTTAAGTGCTAAAAAGCATCACAATACTCCTCTACATAAGGATAATTCACTCAAACAACATTTTATGCACACAGTCATTATGAAAAAACACATAGTCACTTTCAAAACCATTTTTAATGTTGTATATGATTGGTAAAACCTTCATAATTCACAAATATTATAATTATGAGGCATAAAACATGATCCAATAGCTAATTCATCATTAAACATTGAAATAACATTAGAATGATCTCAATTACCATTCTTCAGTTATTTGTAGAACATAGTCAAACACATAGTCAACTTTGGAGCTCAATATATTTATATGTACATATATTTAGACCTTAAAATTTATATTTAAATATGAATCTTGTATTCTTATAAAAAAATTATTTTTACACCATGGTCAAATTCTACATATATTGAAAGTTATGGCTCAAAAACTAGACACTCATCTTTCCTTTATTAAAATTCAAAAATATGAATTCAAATGGTCAAAGTTAAACATCAAACACTATGATCACATCTTGTGTACTCTATACTTTATATAATCATATATATTATTTTACAAATATCAAAATTTAACTCATATTTCACCACTTTCAAATGTTAAACCTCAAACAATTGACCTCATTTCATGTAATCATACAATATTGACCCATTACGCACCATCGATCTCTATGGATCAATCAGGTCTTTACCTTATACCGATCACCATTAGATATTTATTAGAAACCCCATGATCATGAAACTTGGAAATATTGTGTGAATTTTGAGCACTTATACTATTAAACATCATGCACTTATTACCATCTCACTTAACATGCAATGTTAGATCAAAACTGTATGATTGTCTGTGCACTGTTGGATCTTAGAAGAAGCTCGATATTTATCTCTATTAACCAAAAAAAATTGACCTATTTAAATTTATGTGTACCATATATATTAAATATATGAATTATCATAATCCATTATATCTCCATCTAGTCCTGATCTTTGACATTGTGCAAAATAGATTAAGTATGGTGACCATTGCAATCTACTTGGAAGGCTAACTTTGCACCTCCATATCTTTTGCTTTGCTCAAGTTCATGTTATAAAATTTGGACCATATGATATCTTAAAATAGGATAATCCAACCATGTTTAAATATTCTCCTGAAAACCTCACACATTTGAGATATAATGTCATTAAAATTCCTCCTCAAGTTTATTTGTTTACAGAGCCAACTATGTCAAGAATTATCTAGAAAGACCAACTTTGCACATGCATAGCTTTTGTCTCACTTTAGAAATGGACCTAAAATTTTGTACATAAAAAATATTCACAAGTATGAAAAAAAACATATTATCAACTTATCTTAAAATTTCCACACATTTGAGATATGCCATCACCAAACTGGTTACTTGGTTCTTTCTTTCCTTATGCAAATTTGGCTAAGTATAAGAAAACACTGTCAAACTGCCTGGGAGCCCAACTTTGCACTTGCATATATTTTATAATGCTTCATCACTAGACTTAAGAGTTTTAAAATATAAATTAGGGACTAGTATAATCATAACTATATGACCAAATCCATTTGACTCATCCACATGTGGCAATGGTGACATCAACAAATAACCTACTTAGATTTTCTGCCACTACACCCAAAATGTCTAGATGAAAATAATGATCAAACAGATGAAATCCACTCATGCACACAATCATTAAAACCATATAAAACTTCTTATAAGACCCCTAGAATATTTTTAATACTTTATACTCATCCTTGAACATCTCTGACCATGACAAAACTAAAGATCAACTAAGCCAACTTCAAGCACACTAGGACAAACACATTACACACTTTATCATTGTCACTTAGGCTATCAAAAAACCTCATCCACTCACCATAACACCTCCATGACATCACCATGACATCATTAAAAACTAACCAACATCTCAACCACCTTTTGATTGATTAACACTAATTCTTTCTCAATAAATTAACCTCTATTAGCTCTAATAGCCTTTAAGCCCTCTCATTGGCTTAAAAGCACACTAGAAGATGAGAACTTATTGAGGATGATGAGTCATGATCCATTAAGAAGGAAAAGTCTCTATAGACCTTGAAACTTCTATTGAATTCTCCACTTGCACTCTCCAACCTCCAAAATCTTCATCTTTTGAATGAGCTTACAACATTAAGCTTTATCTTGATGTGTTATTTACATTATATAATATCCCTACTGACACCCTTTCACATTCACAATTTTGCCTTTACTCCACACCCTAAACATAGGTCTACTATATATGAAAACCAATTCCCTTATTGTTTTTCATATAGTCATAGTCTTGATGAAGATATGTAGACCACTTAGTCTCTTGATCATGATTGAGACATAAATTCAAAACCCAAGATAGACCTCATAGCCTAACCGAGCAGTCCTTTGCATAAAACTAAGATTTAATGGTGTCATATGAACCTATAGTGTTTTTTTTGATAACCTATATCATATTTTGATCTCATATCCATATACATAATCTTGGATGGCAAAATCTTTTGATTTGATGTGTCTGCTTATGTGGCATTTCCTTACCACGTTGTCTATTAAATTTTAAAACCTGACTGCTATTGTATCAAACAAGTGTCTTTATCCTATGCCCTCATGGAACTTGATCAAATTTACTCCATAAATATCATTGGGAGTCTCTTATATTTTACCTTTAATTTTTCCATTGATCTTTGATCTTGCTTCCAAGATCATGCCACTTGGCAACCCCGCATGTTTTTTTTGGACCCTATTGCTAGTATCCATCTAGTTAACATGCTTATGCCACATGGTAGCCTTACTTGTAATATGGGATCATTGACTCATTGAATTGATTGGTGCTAGTGATCTCCTTCTGCATGATTAAATGAGATTCATTGATCTTTGATCTATATGATTAAACACACACTATTAATCTACTAATCCACCATGATCATGACACTTATTACCATTGAATTCAATCTCAAGATCCACTAACCTTTTGACCTTATGCTCATCATTATATTTATAATTCACAATGGAATGCACATCATATATTTGTCTTGACTCATTGACCCTAGTCTTTGACATAGATTATTGATCAGGATTTGTATGTAAAAATATGCATCATCACTTGATCCAAGGAATTTAACTTATTAACTTCATGAGATCACCTATATGCTTTTAATATTTGATCTGATTGAGTAAATCTTTGACACTTGGTAGCCTTGCATTCAATTTATATCTTGCCAAATATTTTTGAATCCAAATAGCTAATTATTGTGTCTTTAACTTGACATCCCCTAACACATCCCACGTTTCTAGATCATCTTTGAAGGCTTATATTTTTAGATAGGAAAGACACCATGACACCAAAATTATAGGGTATATTATTGGAATAAATACATCATTTTCATGTAATCCTTCAAAAAAAATTATTTCCCAAGTATACTCATTGGATACATGACCAAAATGATCTCATTATTATTTAATAACCTGTAGGGGATGACCTTCAAATTTCACCATTATATTAATCACTCAACTAGAACTCTACTCAGCTTCTCACACCACATCTAGGCAAAAGTTTTGTATGTAGCCAATTTTGGCTAATATGTACTATAGGTGCTCCCTGCACCAAAAGTCACAAAATATGATAGATGTCCTCCTTAGTGATGGTCATCTCTTTGATAAGAAGCCAAAACATCCCAATAGTAACATGTAAATTCTCCAATAAGGCAACCAACAAGCTCATATCTTGATGGATGCATTTGTAGTGATATAGTTCTCCCATGCCTATAACCTCTAGGTGGACCTAGTTATTATTGATTAGTTGGACTCATAATCACTATAATAAATGGTGGTACTCAATCCCACATCCATAGTAATATTTGTTCCTATCACTAAAATCCCCTATAAGTCTAAATTATTCCAAAATCTCTAACATGTCCTAACCCTAGACTTTAACCTAAGCCCTTCACAATTTTTGTGTAAATCAAAACCCATCCCTTATAGATCAATGTTGTTTTATAGAGATCGACATCATTTCATGAAATGAAATTGATTCCCTAGTGTCATGCTACCCTATCCCTATCCTATCCTACCTCAAAAAAAGCCAAAAAACTTTAAAAAATAAAAACTAATAAAATAATAAACCTACCTCATCCTATGAGCATCATTGTTACCTTAATTTTCTACCACTAGCCTCCATCTCATTTTGTAGCACACTTGTCATTTTATCTCTCAAGCATTGTTTCATTTTCAAAAATAGAAAATGAACCCCTTTTCCATGTTAGACTTGATTATATACCCAAATTTGGATTAGTGTTGATCTATTTTGGATTGACACCGATTTGGTTGATCGACATAGATTCATTTTGGATCAACATTAATTTACCTTTTTGTACTATTTTTAGTTTTACATACATCCAACCCCACTCTTTAGCTTTAGCCTATTACCTTACCACATCTACCTTATTATTTATCTTATACCATTTTAATTTTATGGATTTTAAGCCCCTAATGGTCACACAACCTATGTAAGGTGTGTATTATTTTGGGTATCTCCCCTCAATGGGTCTTAAGCATGTATTTTCTCTTGAGAATAGATGTCTATAGGTAGCACACACACTAGATTCTTTAGTTAGCTAGACCTTATCACTTACTCTCTTATTTTACCTTCCTTTAATCCCACTTGTTTAAGTTGTGGCATTCTATTATGGGATTTATGTTTAGGCATCTTTGCCTATATTAATTTATACCTTATCCATGCAAAACATATACTTCATGTTATGCATACACATTTATTATAGATCATTTGTTATCTACCCATCCCATCCACTATTCCATTCTTCAAACCTATCTCCTACTCTTTATCCTATGCTAGTTCTTAGTTTGATGGGGGGTACCTCCTCATATAAAATTTGGGGTAATGGACCTCTCATAGTTTTTATCTCAGAACATATATTCCATACCATTCCACAAAAATGAGAAAATGTAGACACCATATATTCATACCATATGTATAATTAATTAGGTGTCATAGGCCCTTATTTTTATTTAATAATCCATATTGTAGGGTTTAGAATATTTACCATTGATAATTCAATAAATTGATTTTACTATTACCTTTCTATCCTCCCTAACCTCCTAAATCCATTAATAACCTAGGGAATATACCTCTCAACCATTTTACCCCAACATGATTTCATTGCCAACAAATTCATCCTCACCAAAGCCAATTTTACCCATGGTTGGAACAAAGTTACCAATTTGGGTGAATTAGAGCCGATTCACCCATGATTGGTGTTGATTCTCTAGATCGACATTGATCCATAATTACCTAGCCAAACTTTAGTTTCTAGACCCAAAAACTCTAAACCTTGAATTATTGCTCAATTTATTAGAAGATTAAGGGAGTCTTTAGTGACACTCTACCAAAATTTTGTTGCATTTAATCTATATCCATCATCTAGAACCTGAAATACTACTTAAATTCATGGGGATAAGTTTACACTATAATGGATCTAAGGTAAGTAATCATGTTTATTTCTATCATTTTCTGTCAGTGCTTCTACTTTTATCCACTTATCTAGTCTTTAAAATATTATCCATATCCCTTAGTATTCGTTAATTAGACTTTGTCATCAAATATGTTCTTTATTTTTATTAATCTAAAATATAGAGAGAATTGATATCGATTCATTCTAAATTAGAATCGATTCTACATATCAACAATGAACCTATTAGGATCAACATCGATCCACTATGTTTAATTTTTAGAATTTAAGACCTTAATATCAGACCCTTGTCTACAATCCTTACTGATTTTCTATTATTTTAATATGGCATTTATATGTATATGACTCTACTAGGCATAGTGCATGATGTAATCAATATCAATGATCTTCCTATAGTATCCCAGCCCATGTTTGCTAATCAAATTGATATAGCTTTCGAGCTAGCTCTCTAGACTATTGTTTATTCTCCCTCTTTCAAAGCCACTTTTGACCAACTAGATGTCATATAGGATGGTTTAAAAGCTTCCACAACTTATTTGGATGAATATTACACTTATATTGATAGCTTAAATGAGAATTAAATCTTAATTATAATTTATATCATATCTTTTATATATTATAATTTCATGTGTTGTTTATCCACTTAATTATGTAAATAAGTGAGCTGACATCCACTTGAGGAAGTTTATAACTTCCTAGGATTGGTTTCTGACTAGGAAGCTTACCCAATTATCTATTAATCTATTTTTTTCTAAGTTGTTTATGTGTGTGTAGTTTATTCTACCCACCAAAAATAATCTCTCACAGTCACTAGATTCAAAGTGGTGTGCAACATCTCTTAATCTCCAAGTATTCATCATAAACCCTAATTTTCTCTTAATTTTTTTGTAAGTAATTTAAATATAAATGAAAATGAAAAACTACTATAACATTTTGAACCCATTCAACTAACATTAACTTCATTCCATACGCATACACCTTAATCTAATCTTAAGCCTCATCATATCCCATCATAGTTAAATATTATGTCTACCATTCATATCCAACCTTATACCCTCAACCATAGTAGCAAATGGAATTCTCTCCTAGTAACCCCATCCAATACCCATTCATCCTCTAAGCTTCCTCTAATACCATAACCCCTCTATATATTGTCATTACATGACCTCATTAAAATGTTTGATTTAGAGTTGAATGTTTCCACATCTAATCCAAGTCATGAATAGAGACAATATACTCCTCTCTTTATATCATTATAAGCCATTTTCCATCAATTAGTTGTTTCTAACATGATGGTTTATCCAACCACAAGGAATACTCATCCAACCAATCCCAATCCCTTTTGGTATAAATAAAACCAATACTATCAACATCATCAAACTTGGGGGCATTCTAGTATCAATACTAACTTTACAAAATTTTATACAAGACCTCATTAATCATGGTGACATTGAAATATAAAATGAATTAGATAAATCCTCACCCTAAGGTGAACTAAATAATATATTCCAAGATTCACTTCCTAATCATGATCAATTTCTTCCACTTTTAAAGTAGGGCCAAGATACCAAGCCCATATTTGATAGTCCACCCATTTCTCAAGCCACTCTTTAGTAAACCTTTCCTTACCAAAACCATCATCCACATAACATATATATTACAGCTTCATATCTAGGACCTCATTTTAAAAATTCTCTTTGTCCTAAAGCCTTCATCACTAATAAAAAAGTGAATAAGGTACTTGCATACAACAATGCAATTAAACAATCCCTCCTTATGGCCACAATAAAAAAATCATTTACAAGAAACATCATATCCTCATTAATGTCCATATCATAATCAACAATAAATATAACATTAGTATATAGATCATGTCCAATATTAGATTTTATGTCAGCATCATCACATTTACTAATGTCTTAGATCATGCTGACACCTACCTTTTTGAGGACACATATAATTCATATATCAATGATGAAAAAGGAATATCTCTTGATCGATATTAATATGGTGAATTCATAAAAAAAAATTTAAATGCCTTGTCAATTGATAATCATCAAAGTGAATTAAATCTAGATTCGGATGTGTACTTTGTAGTGGACTTTAGTGATCCTTTCACTACTCTTGAAGAGTTTTTCTTTTATGTCAACAATGGGTATCTTAGTACCCTCTATAGTGATAATAATACCCATTATCCACTCATTTACATCACTCATCCATCCCCTCCATCATCATATATCATTGATTCATTTATCCCTGTCAATAGACACTTCCTTACACACTTAAATAAGAATAAACAAAAATGAACATAGTTAGGTTCCCCTTAGCATACAATATCATGTGTCAAATATTAAAGGTCAAAGATGAGAATTAAATGGTTAAGTCAAAAAACATATAATCATCATTGATATAATCATTAATCAAAGTTAAGATAAGTCAATACATTGGCCAAGTCAAAAATTAAAATCTTCCCTTACTGAAAACCTCCTTGAGGTGATAGGGCACCATAAAAATCTAAGTAAAAATAATCAATCCTCTAAAAATTCAATTCCTTTTGGTAAATCCTAATATTAGGTACCAAATGGAAGTCAAAGTAAAAAATCATCAAATCAACAAGTCATTTTCAAAATATATGTGGCCAAAAATATTTTAAATAATTAGATTAAAGAGCACAAAAGTCAAGGTGTCTTGGATCCTTCAATATCTCTAATGACACCTCCACCATATCCAATGGTGTGTGTAAATTTTGAACCCTATTTCCACTCTCCTTATAGTCACACAACCATAATAATCATATCACTCATTAACACCCTCTACATCACCATTAAAACCATCCAATCCCATCCATATTATACATCACCTTCCTAGGCAACATTGTCTCTTATAGGGGATACAAAGACACCTCGTTAAAATTTTTATAGGACACTAAATCAATAATCAACTAAGGTCACAAGGACATTAGTGATATCAACATCAATCCTCTTAATGACACATCTACCAAAGATAGGGGTTAGCTAAATCTCAAGAAAATGTCAACATCAATGTGTCTCAGACACCTCTGATAAATCAATGTGCCATCAAGCAAAAAATCCTAAGAAAATTATTTTTCCAATGGTTAAAACTAATTTTTTTTCACCTTGGTCAAGTTCCATGATTAAAACCAGTTTTAAATGTCATGGTAAATAATTAGTTGTCTGAAAGTACCTCAACGCTTGTGGGAAAAGTCCACTTCATCAATACACATCACATTTCTCAACTTCTTATCATCCTTATCTATTTTATCCATTTACTTACCATCCCAACCTATTATAAACATTCAAATCACCCTTATCTATCCTCTTAATCCCATCTTGACCTTTATAAGGGAGTGGAATGTGTTCTGAGACATGGTCTTGAAGCATCTGGGCATATTATCCAAGTGAAACTTGGGAACATTAGACATCTAATTCCATCATATGGAAGTACCTAGATATCCACAGAATATTACTCATTATCTCTCATCTCCTTTGATCATCACCCACATATTTTCATCATTAAATATGTAATCATTCCCATCCTAATTGTTATGCTTGGTTTCCCCTTTTCTAGTGATACTCTTTGTATAGTGTACATACATAATCCAAAAATCATTAAAAAAATGAAATATTCTAAAGACCCTAAAAAAATTATAAAATCCAAAAAATCCCAAAATGTTTAAGTCATCTTATCTTATATTTCCTTGTTTTTTCCCCTAAACATACTACTAGTCATGTCTTATGTTGTCTTTTATAAGTCCTAAACATCCTAGTTTTATTGTCTTATGTCCTCAACATCTTTATTCTAATCCAAGTCCCTAGTCTACTCCAAGTTCATACTATTTTTACCTAACACACACACCCCATTTTAAAATTTCAAATGGGGACCCATTATTAATAGAATATTATTATTCAGGGTCTACAGAACTAGAAGTCTGTGACATAGAGTTTTAAAAGTGAAAACTTAAGAAACTTATTTGATGCTACAAGGATTTTTTTCCTCTTTTGAGATCTATTTTTTGATTTACTAGATTGATAGTATTTATTTCAATGTTTCATTGTGTTTCATAGTTATAATCAAATCAAATATGTGTTTAAGCCATACTACATTTTTTAATTTTTACCTTTTATTTTATTTAACTCAATGTTGATGTACATGTTTGATTTATGATCTAATGACTAACTAGGCTAACATGTTATGTTTTTAATTGGGTCTTAGTATATATTATGTTTTTAATAATTTATTTCATACTTGGGTGTTTCTTGAGAATTCTTGAATTTTATTTTATTTTTGCGATGCAACATTAATTCACTAACTTTGAGCCTAAGTGAAGGATACAAGTCACCTATTGATGACATCAACAAAACCTTTTATATGGAAAGTCCTAAGAAATTAGAGAAGTGAAAGACATCCACATGTAATCATGTGATTATCCTAATGGTGACATTAACATGGACCTTTTTATGGAAATTCTAGGTCAAGCGAAGCAATGAGAGATATCCACATGTCATCATATTGGTAACTCGATGGTGACGTTAACATGTACCTTTGTATAGACAATCCTAAGTAAGTAGAGAAGTAAGAGTCATCCATGTGTCATCATCCTATTATCCCAAAGGTGATGTTAGCATGGACCTTTGTATAGATAATCCCTAGGTAAGTGGATTAATGAGATCCATCCATGTGTCATCATCCTACTAGCCTATGGCCAAAGAGACAAAGCGTGAAAAGCTATAGCTCAATTATGAGTAGAATAGAGACATGAAAACATGTTTCCTCCAAATCCATGTAAGCAAATAATTAATATACCAAAGCAAATACCAAAAGAGCATAAAAGTGACATCTATCATATTAAGATGATTAAGAATCTGATAGAATGTAGAAGAAACCACATGGAAGTAAAAGCCATGCAAGTCAATATTATGAAATTTAAATACAAATAATACATATAGAAAATATTAAAAACCATTATTTTAATTAATTCACATGAATTTATGAATTAATATATTAAATTCTCAAATCCAACATATCTAAAGCAATATATTTTAAATTTTCATTTCTAGTCTAAATGCATTGCCTTCTAACTATAAAGTGTATTGGAAATTTTAAGATCGAGTACAAAATATTAATATATAACTCCATTGAAACAAAGAATTTATAGGTTTATCATAGACCAAATAATTTTTGGACAATCAATTTGATGTCTCCATCATCTCACATCTTATATCCCTCTACATACTTAATTGTAGGACTAGATAAATACACTGATACATTGTTTGATTTTATGGCTCTAAACCATGAGTTAAAACATTATTATAACATTTGGGATGTGGCCAATGTAGTCAAACCATACAAGCTTAAAGATAAACTTTCCATTTTCATATGTAGATATAACTATGACCTACTAGAAATTAAAGTATTTGGTCTTCATAATGTAGCATCCAAACCAAAGGTAATTCCCTTTATTGACATATTATTTGATTTATTCATGAATGATAAGGTTAGTGGGAAGATATTAAATTTTAGTCTTGGAAAAACACCAATTGCACATATTAATGGGAATTCATTTGAAAGGTATTACATAGTCTATTTACCATACATGTCTTATAGGCAGGACATGGTGAGTTTATGGATTCTTAACAAAAACATCATCACCAAGTTGAAATAATGGGATATCAACCCAAGCAAATTTTTAATTTAGGATCCTACCTCAGCTATCCATATTTTGGTCTTTAGATTAGGAGTGAGAATAATTATGGCCTTGTTAACTAGAATATATATTTTATGAACAAGAATTATCTCCATGAGTTGTGGGTCCCTTTGCTAGACATGGTTTTAACTTCCAAAAAAATCATAACCTTAGGAGAGATTATAATCTCCAACTTGATTTTGAGAACCACAAATCTGGGAAGTTTACTTGATGTTAACTTATACTATGTATTATGTGGTAAATATTATTACCATAATTATGCATTAATCATATAAGCAACCCTCAAAACCATCTCCAAATTACCCCAAGAATAGGATATGTGATGAGTTTAATGTTCTTCATATGCATAGATTCAAAAAGAACATGAAAAGGTTAAGTGAGACCTTCTATTCCATGGTATGTCAAGAAATCTCTAGGAAAAACATACCCAAAATATTTGAACCTATAAATAAAACCATTCAAAATATGGGAAATTATTTTTTGTATCCTAAGTATACTATAATAAGAATTTAAGGCATTATGGCACACCAATTATACGTACCAAGGATTGTTCTTGATAAAGTAATTGAGTAAGAAATTATTTCTCAATTAGACAACAACATTGATACTAAATTGAGGAGGGATAAATAAACAACCATCCATTTAAACCCTATTAGTATTGTTAGAATTTAGTACACAAGGTGGGAACACCTCAATTTTTTTGGAAAGATTAAGACACACTATAGGTTTAAATTATCACCCTTCAAACACTAGGACCCTAGGAAAAATGTCAAAGAACATATTTAAAAATATAAAATAAAAGAGAGAATCAACTATTGACATTATTCCTATGATCGTATGAGTGTGTTAATGAATGAATAAGATGATATTTAAGTATTTATAAAGATACACAAGGTCAACATGACCATGACTATGGCACATAGGATCTAGTATAATCCTACTATTACTAAAGTAGATGCCAAGAGAATTGAAAAGTAAGAAATGGGTTTTTAGACCTATTCATGGCCCTCCTCCTTAGGAAAAATAATAAATTCAATAATAAATTGGACCATTCAATGAATCTTACTTTGAATAAATATATTCAACAACTATAGGTTCCCCTACATACATATTTTTTGATACTTCTCCCTAGCACATTATGGAGGAACTTTCTAGTATAAGTAGAGAAAATTGTATATTGCATGTGTTACCTTTTCCTCCATTAACCCTAACACAATAATTAAGTCTTGTTTCCTTCTTGTCTCAATTTCATGTTGTTTATCCTCCTTTGCCTCCACTAGTAGTGATGCCCTGGTCCCTTGGGTAGCCATCTCCATCACCACCTACTATAACAACTACACCTCCATTGGTAATCCCTCAATATAATATATTTCCATCTCCATCACCCACCATTCCTCCAATGGTCACCACTTCTCCCAATCCCTCACCATATGATACCACTAAAACCCATTCATATCCCATTTCACCTTCAGTAAGACTAGTCTCTATTTCTCCCAAACCAATAATGACATATACAAGGAATCCTAAGAACCCTCCTATTTCACCTCAAAATGAAAAAGTGGAGGACAAACAAGTAGATGTTCCCAAGAAAAGTGAAGAAGGAAGAAAAGGTAAAAAAGAGTTATACCTAGTTGAGGTCTACGATAGTGAGGAAGAGGATAAAATATGGAGAGAAGAAGTAGAATGGGTCTCAAAGACTGACATAGAAGAAACAAAATCATTTGATGAGACTACACAAATAGAGTAAGATGATGAATAGATGACTGAGGAAAACACCTAGTTAGGAATAACAATTTTTTTAAGAAAATCTAAAGAATTCAACTAGGGAGATGGTGGCTTGAATTCTACTAAATTTATATTAGATAGAGAATGATATGTAAAAGGAGAGGAAAAAATAAAACTATGCATTACAACACTATGTCTAACTCCAACTACACCTCTAATCTCTCCACTTTAGGCCACTTTAATGAGAACTACAATAATTAGTTCCCCAATTATATCTCCTCAGGATGTAATTCTTCCAAGTCCTCATTATTTAACAACTCTCTTAGTTACTATATATATAATTTGTGTAGTAGATTCATTTCATTCTTTACATTATTTAAATTAAATAAACTAACCTTAGGTATATCTCATGCCAATTCTACCTACCATAACCTAACTTACTATTGTGGGCCCTGACACCACTATGGTGACAATTGGGGATGCATACACTTCTATCACCACTTATTTCCAAAACCTATGGATCACCTGAGTGACCTATTCATTCTTTATTGGAACTAGTCATCAGTCCTATAAGCCAATCAAAAGGGTACATTTTGAAAATCTAGTATCCAGTTCATTTTTTTATACACTATCTACCCTTACTAAGATGATTACATATTTAGAGATGCCTATTGTCTAAGAAACTTGAGTAGACTCACTTACAGTTTCAATTCACAAATAATTAGGGAAATTTAAATGTGTAATTGATATAATAATTCAAAAGTAAGTTACTAGATAGAGGAAGTATATAAGTCATTTTAATATAGAAATTAAATCTTCCCCTAAGTCCATACTTACCATATGACAATCCCATTCATCTAATCATGTAAAACAAGTAGATAAAATAGAACAAGTTACATTGCACATTCCTTCATGGATTCAATAGTTACAATAGGAAGAAGTAAGAAGTTAAGATTTAGTGATTACTGAGCAACCTATAGTAAAGTTTCATTTTTATAGATAGAATATCACCTTGATAAATGCTAAGAGGAAAACTATGGTTGCCAAAGGTCAATAGGTTGAGATGAAGCAAAGAGAAGACATATTCTCTTTGACAAAATAGAGAAAAATAAATCCCTTGAACCTAGA
The DNA here is from genome assembly GCA_037957365.1 of Torreya grandis. NCBI lineage: Eukaryota > Viridiplantae > Streptophyta > Pinopsida > Cupressales > Taxaceae > Torreya > Torreya grandis. Next base: position 449,958 of record JARHVA010001307.1, on the reverse strand, counting down.
TAGATATAGAGAGGACCCATAAAATTTTGTAGTTGATTATAGAGGGGTTATAAATGATATTCTCAAAATTTTTGATTAAACTATATAGAGAAAACTAAATAAAATCACCATCTAGGCTCTTAATAACATTGTGGAAAACCAGCAAAGGTCACACCTACTCCACATTAGGGTACTTAGGTTCCCAGATACACACTAGTGTACACACAAACTAGGCCCACCTATATGCCACTTTCATAAACTACTACCATAACTACATTGGTGACCACTTATAATGTGGCTACATTTCTAATGCTCGTTCTAGTTATAACACAAGTTAAAAATCCAGTTCCACATAATTTAGCTTCTAAAATGTATATGTTATAGTTTTATTCTTCTAGTAGTGGCACATCAACACCTTTAAATTATATGTATGTATTTGCATGATCTATTTATGATGGAACTATTAGTTAAATATTCATTTAGCATGTATAAATTATATTTTAGATAAATAATTCTATTTTGAGTAATCATTATTGTACATACATAGTTTACATGAGATTAGCATACAATGCTAGTTTTTGACATGTATTATTGGATTCCACTTAAGAGATGAGGCCTTCCCCATCCCAAGATTATATTACTTATATCCTCCTAGTCCCAAAGGGAGGATAATTTTGACTATTGAAATTAATAAGAAATTTTGAGGAAATTTCTATAATTGATCTCATTTTGCAAATCTTGATTCTTATCCAAATGTGTGGATTGTGTAAGAATTTATATAATTTTAGTTAGTATTTTGGTTTTGAATGCGTTATCTCTTTTAATATACAATTATTCATATTGATTTATTTTTGATTTGAATGCATTTTTTATGTAAATCATAATCCCCTTTGTAGATGTGTTAATGGTATCTTAAAAACAAGACAACCTTTGATTGTGTGTGGTTAAGTTTGTTGTATTCTAATTAATTTTCACTCTTGATTATGTTTAGTTACTAGTTTTATATAGTATCATGCAACATACATTGGTCCTTAATTCTTCATCCAACATTTAGTTCAAGTGCTAGCCTAGAAAGGTTTCATCTTGTGTGGTCCACAAGTCTTCTTTTTAGCGTTATATTTACTTCTTTTTGAGTTTTATTTTAAATTCCTACCCACCTTAGGTTAGAACCATAATCCATCCACCAAGCTCAATTTATTTAGATTCATCCATAGCTAAACCATCCATGGTAAACAAACTTCTTTGTTTATCATTATTCCACCAATAAGTTGTTTACAAAATTGAATACCCTATAACTCATGCCTTAGAATGAATACTTTTCATTGATCCTAAAATTTTATAGGCTAACTCATAAGTTTGATGGAGTGTGAATAAAACCCACATAAAAAATAATTTATTATGGTTCTAAAAAGAGGGCCTTTAACCTCTACCTCTATTTTGTTTGAAAAAAATCACTTAAATTTCACTAGGATCACTTAAAATATTAACAAGGTCTACTTCATACACTAACTTATTATACCCAACTCTGAAAATACATATAAAGGTTATGTCTAATAAGGGAGTTAGGAAATTATCCTGAGATCAATCATTTTCTTTAGGTAGACAACACCATATTTCATCACTCCTAATGTCCCTACCCCAAGCTCTGGTTAAGGCTCCAACTTGGATAACTAGCTCTACCATCAATATCACTGGCATTATCCATGATCTACCAAGAAACCCTAAGAAATATCTTACATCATTTTTTCCATCAAGAGGAAGGACTATTGAAGAACATATCAAGGCCTTTAAAACTACTTTAGGTATTTTGAATATAACCCATGAAGACATGGCATGTAGATTATTTCCATTCAAATTACAAGATGTATTCTATGACTAGTTTCTTAATGTCCTATAAGGTCCAATCACCTCTTGGGAAGAATTTAAAAATACCTTTTTGGCATAGTTTTTCTAATTCATTAGTGCAAGTGTTGTTTATCAACACTTTTCCATCATGAGAAGATAGCCAAATGATCCAATTCAATCCTTCAATGGTAGATTCTAGAAAATGTATAGTAGACTTAAGATTACATAAAAACCTAATGAGTCATTGTCCCTTGAGATGTATAATAATTCCCTACAAATTATGACTACTATCTTTTTATTAAGAGTTGTTGGTATTGATTCACTACCTTTAGCTTATGCTAAAGCTATTAATACAAATAAACAATTGACCCCTCAACTATAATCATTGGCCCCACTTAGTCCTAGTCTAGTTTATCTATCTTTTAGTCCAATGTAAATGAAAATCAAAATAATGTGGCCCAAAACTAGAACCAAGTGTATAACTAATTTCCCTAAACTCATGCTCCACCTAGTCAACATCTTAGCTTCATAAATAATTTTTTGCCTAAAAAACAAAACCATAAGTAGTCACTTATAGTAGTCAATACCTCTATTACATAGGGTTCTAATTTTGATTAAAAAAAAGGAATCAATTCAGAGGATGGTGAAAAAATTAATAAATTAGTTTCTAAACATGTATAAAATCATAGGAAACACTAGAGGAAAAAATGCCAATTATATATTAGGATTATAGAGGTACAATAGATATTTTAATAGGTCTAGGAATCATATAAAACAATAACCAACTAATAAGATTCCAGATATCAACATCATGGAAGTAACCTTTTAGAATTGGTACTGAGTTCATAATACCACCCAATATGGTGAGCTAGACTACATCAAGTTTTGCACAACATTTGATATATTTTAGAAGGATATGGACTAGCATGAAGGTTCTAACCCTAAAATAAAACCATCTTCCTCTATTGATCCAAAACATTAAAGTACAATAATGGTATTTGAGAATTATGATATCCCATTTCAAGTAGAGGATGAGAATGAAATAGAGGACAATACAAATGAGATCCATGTATTACAATAGTTCTAGAGGAATAATTACAATTTGAGGAGTAAGTATCATGTTACTACTTTAATACCTCTAAATAATAATTCTACTACTCTTCTAGATTCTTGGGCCAATAATAATCCACCTCCCCTTAGAAGGGATGACAAATTGAAAAGCAAAAATCTATGAAGTAGAGTTAGGTACAACATTTTTGAGGACATGAATAAGATCAAGTCCATTATCACCCTACATGAACTAACTCAAATCACTGAACAAAGTTATTTACTACTCAAACCCCTAACTTGGAGATCCACTATGGTTGACAAGTATAAAGATACACATGTAAACATGATGGTATTTAAAGATAAACATTAAGTATCATCAAATATACTAACTATCCAAATGTTTAAAAATAACTTGCACAACTATTTAGTTGACTTAGGTTCCTAAACTAATGTGATGTAAATAGTTGTGTGTAGGGAATTGGGTTTGACCCAAAACAATTCAAAGAGGGTGGTCTTAAAACTAGACAATTCTTTTGTCCCACGTGTTGGACAATTAACAAATGTACACATCCAATTGGCATTAGGCCATGTGTACAATAACATATATATATTCTAGTTGTTGACATTCTATAATCTTATGTCTTTTTGTTGAGCTTGGTTTAGTCTAAGACACTAAAAAAGATAAATGTCCATCAACATTTCACACATGTGGTTACTTTATAAAGGAGTAGCTAACGATATTTAGGTAGATATAAAATTAAAGATGAAGTACTTGATTACATAGTATAATGCAAAGAATGAGAAAGTCAAATTTACATCTCCACATGTGGGAATATACACATTCACTACCAAGAATTATTATGAGTTTCATGAATAAAATTTTTAAGGTCCTTCTTAGTTATGGACTCTCTATTTCAATAGAGGTAGATAAAAACAAGGTTCTAGTGTTGGTATAGCCCTGACCAACCTAGATGGTAAGAAATATTTAGCTACTTATAGATTTAAATTCTCTTACAAAAATAGTAAAGCTAAGTATTAAGATATGATCCTTGGCCTTCAGTTTACATTTAATAACAATCTCAAGTAGTTACAAATCTTTGGTGACTCAAAATTGGCTATTAACTTGATTAATAAAAGTATCAGTGTAAGCTAACCTACTTAAAAGTATAAACATCAATTATGGAAACTACTTGAGTCCTTTGAAGGATTCAACATTAGATCCATACTAAGAGAGTAAAATTAGATGGTAGATTCTCTAGTAGCATTAACTACCAATCTATCACTACTCTCAGGATCTAAAATTCATAGATTCTTCATGGATCTTATTCCTTATCCTTCTATCCTTGATAATGTGTAGAATTTATAGGTGTTTGAGGATAACCATTAGATTGTAAAATTCATGACTAGTTATAATGTATTTGAATCTCAATTGATAGATGAGGAGGATGTTCACTCCATACAAATTGAAAACCCAAGAGAGGATGGTGTCTTAAAACTAAAGGAGAATCACATCTCCCTAGGGATGGTTTAATTAGATTGAATCTTCAATGCAGATAATCAATCCTAAAAACAAAGGTAGCCTAGAGAAACTAAGTAAATTTTTCAAAGAGAATTTAGGTACTGACCAACACCCTCAGTATGTGAAAATTGGACTAAGATACACTGAAAGTGAGAAACAAAAAATAAAGCTAGATTATAAGCCATTCAAAAAAATATAGAGGATAGTGAATATAATTCTATAACCTCTCATTCAAATAGAATTACAAAACCTACATGATGATAAGATTGTCTTCCCAATTACGGATTCAACTTGGGTAGCCAATCTGGTACTAGTCAAAAATAAGAATAGAGAAATCATACTTTGTGTTTATTTTAGGAACCTGAATAAAGCATCAAATAAATACAATTATCCTTTACCTTCATAGGATAAGGTAGTTCAAATGGTAAACAAGTTATAGATGATGTCCTTCTTAGATGGATTTTTAGGTTAAATCCAAGTGTAATTAGAAGACAAGATGAAGACTACCTTCACCACTAAATGGGGGAATTTTACATATAAAAGGAAGACTTTTAGTCTAATCAGTGTAGAAACAACCTTCTAGAAAGCCATAGTATTTTATTTATAGGGACTTGTTGGAAAATTCATTATCATCTACATCGATGATCTGACCTTGTATTCCAAATGTAGAGTTGATCATATAGATCACTTATATAAAGTATTTGATACATGTCAAGGATATGAAGTCTCTCTCAATCCAAAGAAGAGTATATTTGGAGTTATTCAAGGGAAACTACTATGTCATATGATAACTAAATATGGTATCTCCATTTATCTAGATTAAGTTTAGGTAATTATAAGTTGACACCTCCCAACATCAAGAATGAACTGAAGTCCTTCTTTGGTAAGATAAACATTATGTGAAAATTCATTTTTGAATTTTAATAAATTATCAAACCATTTAATGATATGATAAAGAAAAATGATAAGATAAAATGGACAATAGAGACTAAGATATTTTTTCAATTCATCAAGGCTACTATTGATCAAACCCTAGTTCTAATCAGCCTAGACTTCAATAAAAATTTATATCTTTATTTGATGGCTTTAGAACATATTTTATCTTATGTATTTACAATGGAAATTAAAATCCCAATGCCTTCATGAGAACCAATATAAAGGAAGCATAATTGAAATACTCTATTATATATAAACAAATATATGCCTTCATCAAATATGTATATAAATTTATGTACTATATTCTAAGAAAAAATACATTCACCATTATTCTAGACCCAGCCATCAAACTCACACTTGGCCAAAATGAGTTGGGTGGAATAAGAGGCAAATAGATGGAAAATTTATAAGAGTTTGACCTTGAAATCAAGCCTACCAAGATGGTGAGAGTCCATAGGATTATCTAACTCATGATTGATATTATTTCATGCATTAGTATTAAATAAATTAATGAGACTCGGGTAACTAGTGGTGAGTGGTACACTCAAATAATCCACTATCTAGTCATAGGCACATGTACCTGAGTAAAATTGAGCCCTCATACTCAAATCAACTCATTATATGATCAATAAAGAAATCTTATATATAAGTAACAATGAAGGAATTTACCTAAGATGTGTTTCAAAATGAGAAGCTACAGACATTCTATATAACCTACATCATAAGATAGGTAGTGAGCATTCCCCAAGCAATAAAATAACTCACAAATTTTTAAGGATGGGATACTACTAGCCCACAATCTTCAAGGATGCACATAACCATGTCAAGACCTATCATGACTATCAGGTATTTGGGAAAATAGAAGTTAATATTGCCATGCATTTGTAAATAGTCATTGAAGGACATTCCTTTGCCTAATATGGCCTTTATTTTATTGGGGGTAATAAACCCAAACTCTTTAGTAAGGCACATGTTTATCCTAATAGCCACTGACTACTACCCCAGGTGGATAGAAGCTATAGCTACACATAATTCTAAGTGGTTAATGTCATTAAGTTTCTAAAAAAAAATATATTGACCAAGTTTAATACTCTCATTTATTTATTTTATGGACATGGTCTAGCATTCTAGTCTACTAAATTTATAGAATGGGCTTATGATAATCAAATCACCATTAATTTCTCTCCAAACTACTACTCATAAGGGAATGGACTAGATGATTTTATCAACAAAAATATGATGGATGCCATTAAAAAATTAACATAAGACAAACTAATAAAATGGTGATCTTATTGAAATATGCATTATGGGCATATAGAATTAGACATAATAAATCCCTCAAGGCTTCACCATTTCTACTAGTGTATGAGAAACAACCATTCTTCCCCATTACTCTTAAAATACCAATGTACTAGTTCATCAAGAGTACATGGAATAAGATAAAAGAATACAATCTAGACTACTTGACATGGTCTAGATGGAGGATGAAATAAATGAAGCATTGTACAACTTTAGTAAACATCAATATATTACCAAAAAATGGTTTGACAAAAGATCCAAGATCAAAGCTTTTAGGATTTTAAACCTAGTGCTTCTATGGGATAAAACACAAGAGAATAAAGGACAAAATAATAATTTCACTCCTTTGTGGATTGAACTATATCATATTTCATATATCCTAGGTAATAATGCCTTCTGATTGAAACACCTCCAAGGTAATGACCTTGTCTTTCCAGTCAATGGACAATTTTTGAAGCTTTATTTCATGGCTAATCCATATAAAGATGCCTCAAAATGATTGTAAGTTTAAATATATATGGAGGATTAGAATAGTTTTCTTGATTTATAGGTTAGATTTCCTAATTTCTAGGATTGGTCTTTCTTGCTTTCTAAATTTTCTTGCAGCATATTAGTTGTAATGCTTTCTAGATTAGTTTTCTAAAAACTACATAATGGATCCAACTAATTTCCTACATTAATATTACAAAGAACTAACAAATAAAAAAGGGATGATTCATAAAGATACATAATTGGTCCTCATAATGATTTATCATAGTAATAGATCTCTTGGGGTTAAGTTATGTGTCATCACTAAATTAGGTTCTACTTTTACTAAATGAGTTTACTAAACCTCTAGGATTTATTCTAATATAATCATGTAAATTTTAGAAAGACTTTCTGTTACCAAATATTGACTACACTATTCCATGCTAAAACTTGGGTGGGAGATAATAAACATATAAATGGATACACACTTATAAGGACATATTAATTGAAATAAGATTTCTTATACATACACCTAGCCAATAGTGATTCCCAACCTTTCTTCTATCTATGTTTCATAATATAATAATAATAATAATAATAATAATAATAATAATAATAATAATAATAATAATAATAATAATAATAATAATAATAATAAGAATAATAATAAGAATAATAAGAATAATAATAATAATAATAATATATAAACTAATAAAAAGGATGTTAAAGTAATCTCCATCAAGGTTATGGATGTCTAATTGGTAGTAGAGTAAGGATTTCAGTGAAATCGGAGATATATTTATTAAGGCTATGAATGTCTAGCTAGAAATAGATCAATGCTTAGGCTTTCATTATTATTTGGTCACAAAATCTAAGATCAAAATGAAACCTAGATTTTTTTTCCAAAAATATGTCATAAATATCATAACAAGTGTAAATTAAATATCATAAAATCACACACTCAAATCCAAGGGATAGAAAGGGTTAGTGTGTTATAGGAGGAAGTAGGAGTCTTTTTCAAGGATTGATTTGTTTATTCTTTTATAAGAAGGGATGAAGTTTTGTTATCCTACATTATTGATATTCTAGGTTCTCAAATACTTAGGGCTATTTTCTCCATTGAGTCACCATTTTTTTACCCTAACACACACCCCATTTTCAAATTCAAATAGGGACCCAGTATTAATTGAATATTATTATTTAAGGTCTTCTAAACTAGAAGTATATGACATAGAGTTTGAAAAGTGAAAATTTTAATAACTTATATGATGCTAAAAGGAATTTATTTGCCTCACTTGAGCTCTATTGTTTTCTTGACTAGATCAATATGATTTATTTCAAATTTGATTTATGTTTTAGAGTTATAATCAAATAGAAGTTGTGTTTAAGCCATACTACATATTTTAATTTTCACCTTCAATTTTATTTAACTAGATGTTGATGTATAGGTTTGATTTATGATCTAATGGCTAACTAGGCTAACATGTTATGTTTTTAGTTAGTTCTTTATCTATATCATGTTTTGAATATGCTATTTCATACTTGGGTGTTTTTTGGGTCTTCCAAGAGTTCATTTTTATTTTTCCATACAATATCAATTTGATAACTTGAATACTAAGTAAAAGATACAATTATCTTGATGATATGTCAACAAAATTTTCTATATAGAATGTCCTAAGCAAGTGGAGTAGTGAGAACCATCCATAAGTTATCATCCTAGTATCCTAGAGGTGATGTCAGTGAAACCTTTTGTATGGAAATTCTCAAACAAATAGAGTAGTGAGAGTTATCCACATGTCATCATCCCAGTAACCTAGTAATGATGTCAAAATAGACCTTTATATGGATAATCCTGGGCAAGATGAGTAGAGAGTTGTCCATGTATCATTATCACACTAGCCTGGTAGTGATGTTAACATGGAAATTTATACATAAATTCATATGAAATAAAAAAAATGAGTGGTGTCCATGTGTCATCATCCCAATATTTTAACAGTGACATTAACGTGGACCTTTATATGGATAATCTTGAGAAATTAGAGTAGTGAGAGTTGTCTAGTGTCATCATTTTTATAGACCAAAGGTGACATCAACATGGACCTTTATATGTATAATATCAAGCAAGTGGATAAGTGATATCCTTACAACATCATCATCCTACTAGCCTATGATCAAAGAGACAAATCATGAAAAACTATAACTCAATTAAGAGTGTTATCATTTCACATAGATAAAAGTCCTTCAAAGATATGTAAGTAAATAATGAAGATACCAAAGCCAAGACCAAAATAGTGGAAAAGTGGCATCTATCATATTCATATGACTAATAATTTGGTAAATGTAGAAGAAGATACATGGTATTAAATTCTATGGAAGTTGATATTATGAAATTAAAATTTAAATAACAAACAAAGAAAAGAGTGAAAGTTATTGTTTCAATTATTCCCACGAATCAAAAAATTAATACATTCAATTATCAAATCCAACATAGTTAAAGAAATATATTTCAAATTTCTATTTATAGTCTAATTAAATTTCCTTCTATATATCAAGTGTATTGAAAATTATGAGATCAAGTGCAAAATAAAAATCTATAACTCCATTATGACCAATAATTTATAGTTTTTTCACAAAGCAAAAAAAATTTAGATAATAAATTTGAAGGCTTCCTCATATCTCACATCCCAATTCCATTTACATATTTAATTACATGACCATCTATATACATTGACATGACATTTATTTTGGTGTTTCTTAACCATGTGTTCAAACATTTTTCTACCATTTGGGATGTGGTCAATGCAATCAAATAATACAAGGCTAAGGATTAGATTTCCATTTTCATGCATAGATACAAGCATAACATGATATACATCAAATCAATTTGTCTTCATAACATAACAACCAAACTAAAGGTAATTCCTTGCATTGAAATATTGTTTGATTTATTCATGAATTACAAGGTTACTAGGAAGATATTACACTTTAAGCTTGGAAAAACATCAATTTCATATATCAGTGGAAATTCCTTTAAAGTTATTATAGACTCCCTTTCTCATACATGTCATATAGGTAGGACATGGTGAATTCATGCAATCTTAACAATAACATTAGTAATAAGTTGTAAGAATGGGATAGCAACCGAAGTAACTTTGTAGTTTAGGACTTTACCTTAGTTATACCCATTTTAGTCATTAGACTAGGGGTGAGAATCACTATAACCTTATTAAATAAAGTAAATGGTTTTTTAACCATTACTTATGTCAATAAGGTGTGGGTCCATTTGTTGGACATGATTTTAACTTTTAAAAAAAATAACCTTAGGAGATATTATTAAATCCAACTTGATTTTGAGAATCAAAAATATGGGAAGTTTACTAGATGGTAAGTTTTTCATGATGTCCTATGTGGTAGATGTTGATACTATAACTATGTATTCATCCTATGATCAACCCTGATAACCATCTCCAAACTACCCCAAGAATAGGATATATGATGAGTTTAATGTTCTTCATGTACATAGTTTTAGAAATAACATGAAAAGGTTAACCAATACCTTCTACCCCATGGTGTATCAAAAAATATATGGGGAGAACATGCTCAAGCTATCTAATCTTATAAAAAAAACCATCCTAAAGATAGGTGATTACTAGTTGTACCCTAAGTGAACTATAATCAAAATAAAAGGCACTAGGACACACCCTTTGTACCTATAAAGGATTTTTATTGATAAAGTTGTTGAGTAGTAAATTACTGCTTAATTAATTGATATCATTGATATTTAATTGGGGAGTACCAAGTAATAAACCATCCATTTAACCCCTCTTAGTATTGGTAGGATGTATTACACAAGGTGGGAAAACCTCCAATTTTTTGGAAAGATTAGGACATAGTATAAGTTTAGATTGGCACCCTTTAGACATTGGGACCCTAGGAAAAATGTCAAAAAGCATATTATAAATATGAAAGAAAAGTGAGAATCAACTATGAACATCAGTCCTATGATCATTATAATATGTTCATGAATGTAAAATATGATAATAAAGTATATATAGATATTTCTAGGGTAAACATGTCCATGATTGTGTCACAATGGATCCAATATGATCTTATTGTTACTAAAGATAATGCCAACAGAATTAAAAAGTAAGAATGGGTTTCTAGACCTATTCATGCCCCCCTAAGTATAAGAATAAATGCAAGAATATTTTGGCCCATCTAAATAAGCTTACATTAAAAAAAGAGTTTCAATAAATATAGGTTCCCCTACATACATAGTTGTTTTTTCTTCTCCTTGGCACATTATGGAGGACCCTAAAAGTACAAGTGGATTAGATAGTATATTTATATGTTACATATATCTCTATTTACCATAACATAATAAGTAGTTATTCCTTCCTTCTTATCTCAAGTTCATGTTACTTCTATTTTTCATCCACCATTAGTTATTCCCCAATCCCCTTGGAAACCATATCCATCACCACCTACTATAAAAACTACACCTCTAATGGTAGTGCCTCAATCTACTAGATTTCCATCTCCACCACTCCTCCCACTATATCACCATCTAATACTAGTACACACCCTTCATCTCCCATTCCACTCAAAATAAGGCCAACCTTTATTGTTCCCAAGCTAATAATGACATATAAAAGGAATCCTAAGACCCATCCTATTTCACCTTGGAATGTGGAAGTGGAGGATAAACAAATAGATGTTCCTAAGGAAAGTGAAAAAAGAATAAAAGGTCAAAAAGGGTCAGACCCAATTGAGGTCTATGATAGTGTGGAAGAGGATAAAATATGGGGAGAGAAGAAGAATGGATCTCAAAGACTGACATAGAATAAATAGAATAATTTGATGAGAATACAAAAATAGAGGAAGATGATGAATGGATGAGTATGAAAATCACCCAATCAAGAGGAACATTAATATTATGAGAATATCAAGAAGTCAACTAGGGATATTGGCTCAGTGGATACTAAATTACTATCAGATAGATAAGGATATGCATAAGGAAAGTTAGAATCAAAATTAGACATTATAACATAGGGTATAACCCCAATTACACCTCCAAGCTCTCCACCTCATGCTACTAAAATGAAAACTACAGCAACTAGTTCCCTAGATATCTCTACCTAGGCTATAATTCCTCCAATTCCTCATTCTTTAGCAACTCCCTTAGTTACTTTAACTAAAATTAGTGTAGTATATTATTTATATTCTTTACATTCTTTATGTTAGATAAACTAGATTTAGGTAGCTATAATTCCAATTCTTCCTACCATATCTTAACTTACTACTATGGGCCCTACTACCACTATTTTTACTATTAGGGATGCATACACTTCTCTCACTGATTATTTTTAAAATCTATTGAGAACCCCAGTGACTTATTCATTCTTTAGTATAACAAGTCTTTAGTCCCCTAATCCAAGTAAAAGGGTACATTTTAAAAACCTGGTGTCCATCTCAATTTTTGCTACACTAACCACACCTCTTATATTGACCACATGTTTAGAGATGCCTATTGGCCAATCACTTCAAATAGAGTCACATACAATTTTAGTTCATAAATATATAGGGAAGGTTAAATACATAATAAATACACCAATCTAAATTTAGGTTACTAGATGAAGGAAGGATATACCTCCTTTTCTTGTATTAGGGACATCTTCCCCTAAGTTCATGCTTACCCTAGGGAAATCCCCTTTAGCTACTCCTATATAGTAGGAAGAGAAAATAGAGAAATAAGTTTCACTAAACATTCCTTCATGGATTCATTAATTAAAACAAAAAGAAGTAGGAAGACATGATTTAGTGATTACTAAACATCCTTTAGTAAAGTTTCATTTTGATAGATATACTAACATCTTGAGAAATGTTAAGAGGAAAATTGTGGCTTTCAAAGGCCAAAAGGTTGAGTTGGAAAAAAGAGAAGACATATTCTCTTTGACAAAATAGATAAAAGTAAATCCCTTAGACCTAGATAGATATATATAGAATCCACACACTTTTCTAGATGTTTCTAAAGGAGTTATAAAAGAGATGATCACAAATTTTGATTCACCTATATAGAGACAACTAAAGAGGAGCACCACCTAGGCTCCCAAAGAAATTGTGGACAACTTGCAGGGGATGGCTGGGAAACTATTTGATAATATGGGTTTAATAAGGTCTACAAAGGATACATCCTAGCCCAAATAGGGAGATATTTTTCAATTGTTTAATAAAATAAAATACATTAATGTCAAGTTACATTTTCATAATCCAATCAAACAAGAAAAATGTTTTTCCCATTTAAATTTAATAATAACATCTGATGATACATTGACATATAACTAAATTATTTTTAAAAGGGACAACTTACTTGAATGGCATCAAGAGATGTGAACTCAAGTTCAACAATTTACAAATCAAGAAAGGGAAGCTATCTCTATCATAACAAATTTAATAATTCTCAAGTAGGAACTCCATAGGGGCAATTAGTACCTAGACTTATTTTTGAAAACCTACTATGAGTTGTACTTGATAGTTTTAGAGTTGAGATTAAGGGCACTATTTATATAAGTAAAGATGAAATAATATAGCTGGTGAATTTTTAAAGAGATAAATCATAATAATTATAACACTACATGTTGAGGTCATATTTATAGTGGGAATTCACAAGAATTTGATGGGAAAGCTCCCTTAATTATTCAAGAGAGCTTTGCTTTATTTTGAAACCATTTACATTGACATCCAAGAAATCCATGTACTATATCTATATATGGAAGCCATCAATCAAAAAAAATCATCAGCATGGGTCATACCTAATCCACCTTAAGGTACTCAGCTTTCCAAATAAACACTAGTGTAGACACAAACTAGGCCTACCTACATGCCACTTCCATCAACTATTGCCACAAATACAATGGTAACCACTTCTAGCATAACTATAGTTCTAATGCTCATTCTATTTGTAACACAAGTTACAACTCTAGTTCAACATAATTCAATTTATACAATGTCTATGCTATAGTTTTATTATTCTAGTGATGTAACATCATCACTTTCAAATTATACACACATATTTTCATGATCTAGTTGTGATGGAACTATTAGTTCCGAATTTATTTAACATGTATATATTTTATTTTAGATGAATAATTATATTTTTATGATATTTCTGGACATGTATTTGTATGCTTCACTTGATACATGAGGCCTTCCCCATCCAAATATATATATAATTATATCCTCCTAGTTTGAAAGGGAGGAGAATTTGGGCTATTAAAATTAATAATAAATTCTAAGGAAAGTTTTGTAATTGATCTCAATATGTAAATATTGATTATTCTTTAAACTTGTGGACTGTGTATTAATTTATATCATTTTAGTTTCTTAGTCTTCAATTTTTTGATGATTTATCTCTTTTAATAAATAGTTATTAATATTGAGTTATTGTTGATATGAATGTCATTTACATTTGAATCATAATCTCCCCTTATAAATGTGTTAACACTATCTTATAAATGCAATAACCTTTGATTGTATGTTCTTATAATTGTTTTATTTTGGTTCCATTTGACTCCTAATTATTTTGTGTGTGTTATAGTAGCCTATAGAATATGTTTGTCATTTGTTCCTTATCCAAAATTTAGTTTAAGTGTTGGCCTAGAAAGATTTCATCTTGTGTGGTCCACAAGCCTCCTTTTTTGCCTTACCTTTCCATCTTTTGATTTTTATTCTAAAGTTATACCCATATTAGGTTAGAATAATAATCCATCCACACACCTTAATTTGATTTAGATTCATCCATAGATATCCCATCCATGGTAAACAAACTACTTTGTTTTCCAGTAATCCACTACCAAGTTGTTTACAAAATTGAATACCCTATAGCTCTTGCCTTGTAGTGAATAATTTTCATCAATCCTAAAATATTAGAGGCTACCTCATAAGGTTTATGGGGTGCATATAAAAACCACATCAACACATACCCTTATCCAATTCCATATCTTTAATCTAAATTCACATCATGATCATCATGATTGACTTAGTCTAACTCATCACATGATCACTCATCATGTTGACTCTCATTAGGAAAATATAACAATACACGTATCACAATGTGGATACTTATTTATGTATATTGTATGTTTTTTTTTGGTTTTTTACTTATTTTCATGTCTTTTATCATGTATATATATGAATATGTTTGTATCCTCATATATAATTGTTTTCTTTCAATATTATTCTTTTAATTAGTCTTGCATCATGTCTCTTTTTTTAAGGGTAAATAAATAAGGATGATATATTTACACTAAAATCCACATTCAAAATTTATGATTTTTTTTTAGAGTTATCTATTTTCCCCTCTTACGTTTATTTACTTTAGTATAATGTCATCATGGTCACATACATATATCATGGTACATACGGCCTAGTGATGCATTTAACATGGATTGATTAGACTATAATGACATTTGTCACAATAATAATGGATTGAAAATAGACAAACTACTTATCACATCCACATCCCATCAGATGTCCTAATCACTTGTCTGACCTCTAATCTGATCATGTCAACCATGGCTAACCTCTATTTTTTAATCATTTTTCCAAGTCTTCCATATTTTTTATATGCATAAGCTATCCATAAAATCATTGTGTCTAACATCTAAGTCCACTAATCTATCTAACAACTAAACTTTATACCAATCCTTTATCATTTTCCTCATCTGATCTATCCTAAACTACATTGGTATGAAGTCTTTTAAGACTATGTAAATAGTTCTTAGTCACATGAGATAACTAAGGTCAGCTCGATCTCCATCATGCCATCATTCATTATGCATCAACATTCATCATACTATATCCAATCCAATAAAATAATTCATCATTATGATCTATTATCCTTAATTCATGCAATCAGTCAAATCCTTAAGCTAACATATCAATCAATTAAATCATCAATCTAAGACATGTAGCTCTCCTAGGTATGCATCCTTTCTTAAGATATGTCAAAAGCTTGTGTCTCTCCTCTAAACTCTTTTATTATGGTTGATTCCAATTTATGACATGTTAACAACTATTATACCATCATCTCTTATTCTCTCACATGTGTATTTGTCTAGGTCATCATTGATATCATCATCAATATCATATCTCATCGATTGGTAACAACTCATTCCACACACATGTATTTTGGTATCCCTTTGATAGTCATTATCTATTCTCTCAAAAATCACACCATTATTTCCATTTTATGAGAACTACATTGGGATGAAGTCTTTTAATACTGTGTAGGTAGTGCTTGGCCACATAGTATGTCTAAGGTCAGTTTGGCCATACTAACCAAGTCTTCCCCCTTGGTCCTTTGGCCAATAAATCATATCATTTTATTCTCCATCATCTCCTTCATATTATCTCTTGGATTAATATTTGAGCCATACCCATCATTAATATTATCAAATCATCATCTTATTTTGGCTTGATACTCTTCAAACATGTGTCCTTACTTGATATACATTGAAAGCTCATGGCCTTTATCATTTAGGTTTACAAATCTCCTTAGCATGTGTCCTTTCCTAGGATACATTTAAAGTTTGTAATATTTTATCTTCCTAGTATGATTATTTCCCATTTGTGACATGCTAACAAGCATGACACCCTAATTTTCACCCCTATGCATGTTTTTTCCTTGGGCATCATTAATTTGTAACTCATTACTCATATCAATTTCACACTTTTTAGAATCAATCACATGTCTAACATCTTTACCCCTCTTTATTCCATCTATATTATCATGCCCCTTGTTATATATTTTGAGTGTCCATCCATCTAATTATTCACCACATGTCCCATTGATGGAGCATCATGTCCACTAGCATCATCCATATAACTCATTTATTATTTAAAATACCATTACTCTTATTCTATTTACAATGCCCTTTCAAATAGTGGGAAATGTATACACTTAAATTTTCTCATATTGTTTCTCATCACTAATATTAATATTAATAGAAACTAACATCATCAATTATCAATAATTAATTATATGGTCTAATTAACCTAGTCTTATTATAACATTTCTTCTATATCCCTCATCATCCAGTAACCTTATATCCCTCCCATGTTTAGTTAATTCTTATAACAATCACAATTTTCATATAATTTTGTCTAAGTTAATATTTGATAGTTTAAAATTCCCTCACCTACCCCCTATCTACCTATCACTAAGCTTTCTTACAGACCTAGTGCCTAATTCTTACCTAATATCCTACAAATCTCTTCCTAATCCCAACCTAATCATTATTTATCCTACTCATTTTATAGAGCCTTATACTCTCTCAAAATATCTACACTCTTTCATCTCTAGAGTCTTCTAAGGAATTTAAAATTACTTATAAATATCCCTCCATCATATATATAAGTAGCCCATTCCTCATGCAAGGATCATATTTTGAATGTGAGACAAATTCATGCTATCAACTAGTCTACTTGTCTATTATGAATAACCATCATAATCCATTACTAAAACTTCAAATTTTGAGTCTAAATTAAATAAATAAATATATTATGAAATTAAGGGCATGTCCTCATCTAAATTGGAGGTGAATGTTTACAATTGAGGTATAAATTTACTATATTTCATAGTCTATTACATGTATTTTATCTACTTTTCCTAGTCATTAAGGGTTAGTTGAATTTGGATTCGAATTTCAACCATTATCCTATTGTTTTCATTTCAAATTTTAATTTCCAAATTTATCATAAATATAGGATGCATCCCTTAAGATAATATTGTTTTTCTTAAGGGGAAAAATTATACAAACTTTACATAACCATTACAAGAAAACTATGAGGGGGTAGAGATGAACTTTCAGCTCCTAAAATTTTATAAGGTAATCCTCTAATCACCCATATGAATATTATATTACACTCATGATAAATAATAATTGATGACATGTTTTCTCTCATGATATTTTGCTTTAGAGACCAAAATATAGTTAGTATAATGTGTAACTTTTGAACCACATGCTCAATAGATGAACCATCTTTGAAAACACATTCAAATGAGAATATATACATAAAAATGGAAATTTTTACCCTTTTTCAACCCCAAAAATTAAAACTTTTAAGTAGTTATATGCATCCCTTTAATTAATGTTGTCATTCTTAAAAGGAAAAATGGAATGAACTTTGTGCAATCATTATAGGCAAATCAAGAGGGATAGAGACAAACCATAATCTACTCTTTTTTATGGGAGACATATAATTAATACTATGATGTTTTTATTATAATTTTTATGATTAATAAATGGAAAAATATTTTATATTGTAGTAAAAAATTGTTGTAGGGACCAAAAGTTCGTAAGCATAACACAAAATTTTTGAACAGTGTGCTCAATCAACAAGCCATATTCATAGAAAAATTTGTATGATAATATAAATTTAATAATTAACTTATTATAACATTTTATAGTCCCCATAATTGAAACTTGTATATGTACAAATTCATTCCTTAAGATAAACTTATCAATCTTAAAGGGAAAATAGAATGAGCTTTGCACAACCATTGCAAAAAACTTGTGAGGGGTAGAGACAATATGTAAACTCTTATAAATTAAAAATGGAGTCCTATAATAATTTATATGATTATTATATTATTTTATGAATAGGAAATAAAAATACTTGTATCTCAAAGTAAAATCTTTATTTAGGGACAAAAAATTAGGCAATATAATGCATAACTTTTAAACCACATGCCCAATCAACAAATTGTATTTGAAAGCACATAAAAATGTATGTATAAGCACAAGAATGAAAATTTTAAACAATTTTTAAATACTCAAAATTGAAACTTGTACGTGTTCAGATGTATCACTTAAGATAATATTCTCATTCTTCAAGGGAAAAATGGAACCAACCTTGCACAACCATTGTAGGGAAACCATGAGGGATAGAGATCAAATGTAAGCTCATAAAGTTACATGGGGGTAATATAAGAATAAAAAATATGATTATATTATAACCATGATGATAAAAAAATATAAATAGGTTTATCTCACATTAAAATCTTTCTTTAGGGACCAAAAGTTGGTCAATATAACATGCAACTTTTGAACTGCACACCCAATCGATGAACCATATTTACAAACACATCTAGATAGGTGTATAAGAATTGATTTTTTACACACTCCATAATCTATAAAAATAAAAACTTTTATTTGGACTAATGCAACCATTAAAAAAATCTTCTTATTTTTAATGGGGAAAATGGAATGAACTTTGCATAGTCATTGCAACCAAGATGTGAGGGGTAGAGAAAAACTATAAGCTCATATATTTATATGTGTAAGTAATATAATTATGAAAAAATGGATTATATTACACTCACGATGAGGAAGAAATAAAACACATTTTATCTTGTAGTGGAATCTTGATTTAGGGGCCAAAACTTGGTTAGTATAACATGCAACTTTTAAACCATGTGCCCAATCAATTAATCATATTTTAGGACACATATAGATGGGTGTATAAATAAAATAATGGAATTAATCCACCCTTTTTCATCCCATAAAATCAAAAAATTTAATAAATTGGATGCATCCCTTAAGATAATCTATTCATTCTTAAGGATAAAATGGAATGAACCTTATGCAGTCATTATAAGAAAACCATAAAGGGTAGAGAAAAATTGTAGGCTCATAATATTTCATGGGGGAGTCACATAATAACCTTCATGAGGATTATTTTCCACTCGTGATGAGGAATAAAAACTAGCATGTTTTATCTCATAGTAAAATTTGGCTAGTATAATGCACAACTTTTAAATCATGTACCCAAATGATGAACCATCTTTGAAAACACATCTAGATGGACATATAAACAAAATAATTGAAATTTTATTCCCTACATTGACCCTTATCCAAAAGTATTTGTGTCACTATATCATACCACATATCACCATAGTTTCATGCCATCCTTTATGCTTACGTCCACAACTAAGTCAGTAGGCTCCACACTTATGTTCTAAGTGATTCCTTGAAAATCCACTTTCACATTAAAAAATAGTACATATAGTGCCATTAAGGTAGATATTATATTAGTAATGATGTGACTACATTTGTCCATTATGAAGTGGTTCGTGCCAAATGTTGTAATGGTTAAACTAATACTTTATCTTCTTGTATTGTGTAATAATATACACATCCATTATTTTTAGGTTAGAAATATAGTGAGTTAGACCATAGAAAATAATATATTTAGGAAGTATTTAATAACATAATTTGATATCTTAATTTTTATAAAACTTAGTATAATACAACTTTGTTATTACACTTCTATCTTTTTGTCATCTTTTTCTTGATTTAATTATTCTCTTTTACATTTATATTTAATATTATCTATCATTTAGTAAATCACTTTTGCATATGACCTATTTAAATTAGATTGTTTATATTGTCCACTAGGTCTCCTCGTGAGGCCCAAATTAGTGGTATTAGAGTTTCACACTTCATATCATCCATGAATGATATGATGGTGTTTTTTAAGTTTCATCATTTTTTGTATGCCCACTAATACACATTATGATTACATGAAGTTATGTCTCAAAAATCATGACCCTTAATCATTCCTTCCTTCACTTCCTCAAATGGGATACAAATCTTCAATGACCCCAACTCCAGAGATGTTCCAAAAAAATAAAAAGGATGAATTTAGATACAAAGAGAATATTTGAAATAATTCCATGCACATGAATGAACAAGTATTATTGATAAATTTTTACTCCTTCTCAAGCATACGACTCCTATAACAAATTCTCGTTCTCATCAGTCATTTTTACAAATTCCATATAAGATACAAGTCAATATAGACATTCCTATGTTTGTAGGAAAAATATATATAAATGCATTAGATAAATGTCTTAACCTCATTTGTTCATAACTCATGGTTAATCACTTATTTGACCAAG
Source organism: Torreya grandis (assembly GCA_037957365.1). Lineage (NCBI taxonomy): Eukaryota > Viridiplantae > Streptophyta > Pinopsida > Cupressales > Taxaceae > Torreya > Torreya grandis. Next base: position 428,899 of record JARHVA010001307.1, on the reverse strand, counting down.
AAAAAATCACATTTTATCTTCTAAAAGTTTTGTTGTGGCCAAAACACCCCATTTTCATAGAAATGGGGGACCTCTCCCTTAATAACATCAAAATCAAAACTCTTAGATCCATTATTTGATTCTAATTGGCTTCACCTAAACTAGTTCCTTGAAATATTGTGTCACCCTAATTTCCCAAACATGTAGTATTTATAATGACCAATTGAGTTGTTATGAAAACTCTAAAAATCTATGGAGAGAAAAATGGTAAACCTCATCTATTTTATGACTAATATGGTATTCCTTACTTTGAGGAATTAGAGTGCTAACCTTATAGGTTAGATTTCAAAATAAGTTCCTGTAGTCATGGTCCTTTCCCCAAGTGGAAGGTCTAACATTATACATAGTACTTCAAATCCTAAACGATGATCGAGTAAGTTATTAATTGGTTTCACTTCTTTTAACTTTCAATTAGTCATTTTCATGGGTTTCCTAGGAATGAATAGTCTACTAGAGAGGAGCCACATGGAAATGTTAGAGTTTTTAGTTTCCTAACCCTATCAAAGATGTCAAATCCTAAAGGGAGCCTAGCTAAGTCAGATCATGGCATATAACCTGATGTCAAATTGGTTACTTTCCCAATCCTATCAGAGATGTTAGAGCCTAGGATAACCTAGCCTAGTCATAACATGCCATGTAGCCTGATGATAGAGCATCTAGTCTCCCGATCTTATTAGATATGTCAGAGCCCAATGCAAGTTGAACCAATTAGAGTGTGTCATGTATTTTGATGTTAGAGTGGCCAGCCTTTGGTCCTATTAGAGATGTCAGATCTTGGTTGAGCTCAGCCTAGTCAAATCCTACCACATAGCATGATATTAGAGTGGCCAATATCCTAGTCCTATCAGATCTTGGGAGAACCTTTCCTAATCATAGTGTGCCCAATATACTAATGTTAGAGTGGATAGTCTATCAATTTTATCAAAAATGTTAGATCCTTGGGGAACCTAATCTAGTTAGATCATGCCACATAGTATGATGTCAAAGTGACTAGTATCTTAGTCCTATTAAATATGTTAGATCTTGATGGAGCCTATCATAATCAAATCATGCCACATATCCCAATGTTAGAGTGTCTATTCTCTTAGTCTTATTAGATATGTTATATCCCTAAGGAACCCAACCCAATCAATGTGTGTCATGTAGCTTGATTAGGTATATAAGCATGATGGCCCTAAGGCCTTTATATGGTTAGAAGGAACTACATATGAAACCTAAGGACTAATAAAAGGATGTCATATTTCCCTAAATGACATCTCAACTATCCTAAATATATGACAATGAAATACATGGCTATGCTTAGGTGTTGATCATTGACATGAGAACCAATGGGCATGTGACATATGGCATAAGGTAGGTTCCACTTGGGAGGCATCAAGGAGATGTGATCACATGTTTCCATGTTCTATACATTGATAAAATAGGAGGTAGGTCCCATTTAGATAGTTTTAAAATGTCACATCACCTTCGGTAAATCTAATTAGTGATGCAAGATCATGATCTCTAAATTTAACCCTGGATTGGGAAATAAAGAGAGGAGATCAGGCCACCAATCCAAATTTGAACCCATAACAAGTGAAAAAACAATTTCCATTAATGTAGGTGAATGCGTGTATGATTTTATAAGTATCCCAAGGAAGGATCACTAATGATTATCACTTTATACCCTCAGAATAAAATTAACTCCTTACTTTTCATTCCAATTTTGTACCCCTACATTTTCCCCTACACTCAATACTTTCTACTATCCTCCATCTTATTGCAATGGTTATGTCCTCCTAAAATCCCAAATATGAACTTGAGTATAGATATACCCTATTCCCAAAAAGATTGACTCAATTTAAGGATTATAATGAGGTGTTCAAATCCATCAACCAAGTTCCTAAGGACTCAGGCTCTAATTATGATGATCAGACCAAGTTTAAAGATGCCTTATGGGATTATAAAAAGTGTGGTCTTCATAGGGCCATGACTAAACCTAAAATGTTGCCCTATAATAGCTTATTCAGTAATCTACTCCTCACCACTATGTGAGTATAAGACAACATACACAATTAGGTATGCTCAACTAAATCCCAACATGAGATTGTAAACATCTCCAAGACTACTTACAAACCATATTATTCTCTTTCAGATTTCACCTTTTCATATGAGGTAATGATGGTGAAAATGTGGATTCACACTTTTAAAATTTATGAGGTCTTGTAGGAATAGGTCAAGAATCTATATGCCAAGTGGGTAAGAAAGGAAAACATTAATGCATACATAATATACACTTTTTGGGAGGAGGTCTAAGTGGGTATGGTTTTACTAAACTAATTTTTCATGGCCCTAGACTACCTACACGTCAATGAATTATGTTACCCTTAATCCACATGATTCTCACTAGCTCCAAGGTCCCACAATTGTGAGGGTTTATCAAATTCAAGTTGGTTAATGCCATAGAAGATGCCTAGGTAGGTAGGAACTTATATAAAATGAGGTATCTCATAGATGTGGTTTTTAAGACACTCATGTTCAATCCATCTACTTTTCCTCTGTGGGTTCTAGGGGGTTTGGAATTCCATGAAGTATTTTACAAGATATATGGCCACTAGTACATGAACCATATTTGAGATATCTATGAGTAATTCTACCTAGTGGTGTACAATGTGAACAATGAGGTCCCAATGCCACATTTATTTTAGGTAATTAGAGACTCTCTTATAGCCATCAAATACTAATGGTACTTATTATAGGACACATTGATTTGAGTCATGGGCATTCTTAAGTATCCCTTCTACATGCCACACTTCATCCCAAATCACTTGGTGGAATAATAGATCACATCATAATTGGTAGAGGGTGTTTTTGTATTTTACATTAGCTACCAATAAAAGTCCTTCCCTCCTCTCCAAAAAATGGAAACTAAGTGGGATTCCTTTATTCTATAGAGAGTTGAACTCTGACATTAGGACCTAAAAGGCATGATCAAGGATCATTTGGTGAGGTGTTCAACATGACTCAACATCAATTACATCCACTAGTTAGAGGAGGATGATGAACTATATTTAAATGTTATAGATAACAAAGAGTTACTAGCCCAAAATTATGGACCATAAGAAGAAGGGAAAGAAGGTCTAGTCTGGGCCATCTATGACCCCTTCTACACCCACTCATCCTATGGAGGATATCACCCTAACTACCCTTATAATTTCAAAAAGTATTTTATAGATTATTATACCACCTTATCCTCTATGAATACCTACTTGTTTTACCTTGGTTATACCTCTTCCTTCAGTAAATCAATAAATTTATCCCTAGCCAAGCCAAACCCATGTAACTCAGTATTAGGTAGCCTAAGCATAGGTGGCTCAATCACTAGTACCTCAACCCCAAGACACATATACCTTGAGGTTTGATGTTAGTATTACCCTATAGATAAACCCAAAGTGAGGCTCTCAACAAGCACCATAATAGGTTACTTCCTCACTCTTACCACTTTTCAGGTTCTTCCCCTCACTCCTTCCACTTTCCAACTCCCTCTCATGATGCCAATTAGTTTTTCACCCTTTTCACAATCTACTAAAGTGGTGCCTCCTCTCTTACCTATTTTTCCCTCCTCATTATTCACATTAGTTCCATTGCCATTAGTTCTCCCAATCATCCTCACTTCTTTATTTCCCTCCACCCCATCCATTCCTCAACTTGGAAGATCCCTGTTACCTCCATCAAGTATGCCTCAAGTCTAAGTACTTATAGGCATACCTAATTTTATGATCATAGTTGCATATTCTATGAGTGTATCTCAAGTTTCCAAAACTAACTTGGCACCTCCTTCAATCATCCTATCACCCCCTTCAGCAATCTAATAAACTTTATAATCATCCCCTACAACTCCTACTATCTTTATGAGTCTTTCTACCATATCACCTAAGGCTAACCTAGGTAAAAGAGACAAGAAGAAGAAAAAGTGGACTCACCCTTAGGCTTCAATCTAGATACCTTTAACCTTAGCCTGGCCTCCTCCATTGACATCTATAGTTCCTCTATAACAAACCATGGTAGCTCTATGCATTACTCCTTGGCCCCTCTTTTCATCACCTTGAGTACCCAAGGATTTGGTTTCAACTAGTCAGTCTCTTCCTTTCTAATGAATACCCATATATTAAGAGTCATTTCTTCTTAAGTGGTATGTCCCAAGATTAATGGTGAGTATAGATGTTCTCATGGTCCTCCCCATTTGTCTTCCTTCCCTTCACTCTAATGCCATATCCTCCTCCATTACTTTCATCATTCACAAATTCCTCTTCCTCTATACCGCCTCCACCTCATTCTCTACCTATCACTATCATCTCTACCACTCTTGTAACACCTCCCAAAACCTAGGGTATGGTCTCAATGTTTTAAGCACCAAATATGACAATCTAATGTGGCCTAGATGTGTAGTGGAATTTTGACCATGCCATGAGGAGCATGAAGATGACCCTCATGAAAAAATTCATCCAAGAAAAGAACCCAATGGTCTATTACACCCAAAAATACTTATTTTCCTTAACCAAAGTGAGGAACTCCACTAAGGAAGAAAGAGTATTTGAGGACCTACTCTTTATTCTCTAGGAAACCTATGACATATTATATAAGTTCCTCAAAGATATGAAAAATCAAGTCTAAACACTATATTCCTAGGTAAATAGCTCCTTCCACACTAGGATAATTGTGTAGATCAAAGATGCCCTCTTACTACTCTTCTCAATTTTGGGGAAGGTGGAAGAAACTATGGCAGAGACCAAAGTGCTCATCTAGTGAACTTAGGCTTATTTAGAGAGGATCACATAGATTGATGGGAAATACATGAATCTCTTGGTGATAGTAAATAAAGGCATGTTCTTTGAGTTAAAATTGATGCCTATCTTAGACTTGGTATTATATCAAATGTATACTAGGAATAGGAGAATAACTATGGAAGAGTGGCTGATTGTAGCTCAAATCATGATATGACCCTTGGAAGATGGAAGGAAAAAAATATTGGCATACTTCAAGGAAGTCAATATATCTATGTTGTTTCATCTAGATGACACCCTATTGGACAAGGGAGAATTTGGAGTCCACATAGGTCAATTTGACTAGATAATGAAGAAGAAGGTCACTAAGACAGACAAGGAAGGGGCTTGAGTAGTTCTCAATATTTCAATATAGTCCATGATGATTATCATCCAAGATTTTTATGTCTACATATCAATGGAAGATCCCTTCTAGGTATACCAAATACTGGTGACCTAGGATAAAATAATATTTATAAAACCTCAATGAACCTCACTAAGATGGATCAATAGTTTGACCTCATGATAATCATAGTAAAATCTAGGGATGAAAGGTCAAAGTAATTAGGAGCTATATCCTCCAAATCACCACCAAAAATCAATTGAAGTGGTCCCCCACAAATATTTTTTATGTCTTGGGGAGATTGTGTCTTATTTTTTGAATTATATAGTTGTAACTACCATGAGTGGACATTATGGCCCAGGATGGGAATTTCATGCTATTTGGAGGTGATTCCCATCCTTATCTATAAAAAAACATATCTATATTCTAAATAAGGGTTGAGAATTTTTTTCTCAAAAGTGTTGACAAATTTAATCCAAATTTTCACTTTATTTTTCCTTCACTACTTCAGATTGTAAAAGTTGGCCATGACCGATATTGTTGTAACATCACTTGTCTTTTAATGAATGTGATTTTAGTTTTATATGAAATGTTTGTTTTGTGTTTTAAATTATCTATCATCTTCATTCTAAATGGTTTTTAATGTTAGATTAATTAGACTAATACCTTGCCATTAAATGTATGTTAAGGTTATAATGTGATTGTCTATTATAATCCCTTTGCGAACTCTTTCATTTATCTTCTCACAGTACTGATAATTTATGTGTTAGTATTCAAGTTATCTTGGAGGTTTATGTGTGATCCACTATAAACTTCTAGTACTGATAATTAGTTAGGTTTCATAGGTGAGGCATTCTCCTTTATTTCCTTAGACTCTTCCCATTATGTATTCTTGGAGGTATAAATTTTGGTGAAACTTAGTACATAGTGGTATAATTATGGCAAGGGAACTTGGTTCAATGGTTGAGATGTTGATTTAATTTTAAATCTAAAGGCACTCTTTCCTACCTTACTCTCTCCTCTCTTTTTGTGTTTATTTTGAAATATTAAACTACCCTTACCCTTATGTTTATAAAATCGAAGAGTATAACATATGAGCATCAATAACAACTCTATACAATTAGACCTTTATCCAAGAATTTTGTATTGAGATTTTAGTGGTGGTGTTGCATCTTTTAGAGATTATTTCACACAGAATCCATAGTAAAGTCAAATACCTATAATTGTGCCCTAGGTAGATCTCAAATCAATCCTAAAATAGAGGATGAAAGTCCATCATTATTCCCATTTTCCTATTTGGGAATACCTAATCTCATGGGTATTTTAGAATAATATTTTGGACCGAATAAAAAATATGTCTTACATTAAATCCATGTGTGTACTATAAATTTTTATCATTGTGTCCCACACTGTGGAGAAAATATATTGTACATATGTTAAGTTGTGTGTTATCAACAACCATATTTTCTTTATGTGTGTCATTGATAAGTGCCTAAATGATCAGAGGTTATTTCTAAGATAGTTTTGATTTCATAGGAGAGGATGAAGGAGTTGATAACATTTCCTTGTTGTCCATTTTTGTAAATGTGATAAAACTTTATCTACTAATTTGAATATATTTTCACAAAATGCATATAAATCATTATCATCATGTCTATTTAGACCATGATAAGTAAAAAAATCCTTTTCTTTTGAAATATTCTTGATGAAGAGGAGGAGGATATTAATTTGGAGGTAGTGTGATCAATATTTTGTCAAATAATGCATGCAAAATATCATGTAGTCAATTTTTGAATCTATTAAAATAAAGTGATGGCCTTTTACAGAAATTATCTTACTATCTTGAGATGGTGATTTTTAAAATGGTTTTTTTCCTTTATTGAGTACATTAGCTTGGTCATCCTTCATTTTATTTGTTTCCATTGACTCATCTATATTATAAATTACTTTAACTAGAATCTTTCTTATGAATTTGGAATATGACTTTGGATTTTTATTGATATCTTTTTGCTTGTGTGAAGATGATGCTAAATCATTACCCTTTTGTGTTTTTTAATTGAGATCACATACATATTTCAATACATCCATGTATAATTTCTCAAAATATATATAATTTTTTACATGGCTCTTTCTTTGAATGGAGATAAGAAAACTCTACTAAAAAAAATTAATTTTACAAATCTTAGGGTTTATAAGTTAATAAATTCAAATTATACTTAAATTTTAAAATGTAATCTATGATATTTTTGTCATGACCTTGATGAAAACTCTATAGATGTTACATTTTTAACTTAGGTACTATCAGAGTTATTGCTAGAATCCAGATAATGCGAGTGCAATGGAGACATGATCACATGAGATGAAGTAAGTGCACACCACATAGATGCTAAAGCAATTTGAAAATTACACAAGAAGATAAATTGCACAAGACAAAATGGAGAAAACTAAAATTTTATTAACATGAGATGGCCAAAGTGAGGAATACATATAAGAGAGTACGTAAGTAACTCATCCACAAAAGGTGGATAGGCACCCCAAGAATAGATTGTAACTCCTCGATGAAAGGTGGTGACAAGGTGATAAGAATAGAGAAGTAACTCCCATCAAGGGAGTTACTTATGACATTCTTATGACACCTATGACACATCTATGACACACACTTCCACATAAGCTAGCCTATCCCACAAATGTAGGAAAACTCCATGTATGCACAAGAAATACAATTTCCCTAATTAAAATTAGGGAAAAATAAAAACCTACACTAATACCCCCCCATAAGCATAGCTTAGGTAGGCAGTGTGGAAATATAAAATGGGTCCCAGCAACTAGGCCTAATGAGGTACCCATGTATAAATGTAATCTCCCATAAGATAGAGAAAAGGAGAAATCTCATAGGAAAAAAACTCCCCCCACCCAAAAGAGAGACAAAAAAGAAAAGAAGAGGCTAGAAGGCCCCCCTAAAGATGATGTTGTTGTAGATGTGGACTGCACCCCAAGAAGAGCTCATAGATGAATGAACTTGTTCTCAGTGAAAGGTTTGGTGAAGATGTCTGCAACCTACTCCGAAGACTGGGAAAATATCAAGTCAATGAACTAACTATGAATAAGCTCCTGAATGAAATGCATGTGAATATCTATGTACTTGGTCTGTTGGTGCTGAACTAGATTCCTAAAAAATTTAATGGTACTCTAGTTGTCACAATAAATGATGGTGGGTTGCTTGATAGGAATGCCAAACTTAAAAAGTATCCCTTGAAACCAAATAGCCTCAATAGCTGCATTAATATCTCCCCTGTACTCTACCTCTATGGATGATATAGGAATAGCATTTTGCTTCTTGCTAGACTAACTGATAGGATCATAACCAAGAGAGAAATTATAACTAGAAGTGGACTTACGAGTCTGTGAATTGTTATCCCAGTCTGAACTTATATATCTAACCAAGTCAACCTCTATACCAAATCTATAATGAATCTCGTATCTCTGTGAACCCTGTATGTAATGCAAGATCCTCTTAGCTGCTTTCCAATGCAACTCATGAGGTTGATGCATGAATCTGGAGACAAGTCCCACTATATATGATATGTCAGGCCTGGTGTGAATCAAGTAAATGAGACTACCAATAAGTTGTCGATACTGAGTGGCATCAACCAATGGTGAAGAATAGTCAGCCTCAAGCTTGACTCCTGATAGAAAGGGAGTCAGAGATGGCTTGCAATCAGCCATATGAAACTAAGCCAATAAATCAAGAGCATACTTAGGCTATGTAAGAGAAATCTTTGAATCTAACTGTGAGATCTCAATGCCAAGGACGCAGTGCAACAAACCCAAGTTTGTCATGTAAAATCTATCCTAGAGAGATGACTTCACCTTTGTAATAGCTAATTAATAACTCCTGGTGATCAAAAGGTCATCAACATATAGACCCAAAATCAAGAGAAAATCATCCTGCCACAAGAAGTAGACTTTAGGATCAGAATGGCATCTAGTGAAACCCACTGTGAGAAGGAAGGAATCCATCTTGGCATACCAAGCTCAAGGGGCCTATTTGAGTCCATAGATAGATTTCTTAAGTTTGCATACTAAGGAATAATCCTGAACAAATCCTAGTGGCTGCCCCATGTAGATCTCCTCCTCTAGGTCTTCATGAAGAAAGGCACTCTTCACATCCATTTGATGCACATCCCAACCATGTGCTACAGTAATAGCCAAGGTGAGTTGGATAGAAGTCATCCTTGCAATGGGTGCAAAGGTCTCTGAGTAGTCAATTCTTGCCACCTATGAGAAACCCTTGGTGACCAATTGTGCCTTGTACTTATCAACTAACCCATCTGCTACAAATTTGGTCTGATATATCCACCTACATTGAACCATCTTTCTTCCCTTAGGAAGTGAAGTCAAATCCCAAGTGTGATTTTTGATTAAGAAAGAATATTCTTCCTCCATAGCACTATCCCACTTAGGTACCCTTGATGCCTCTCAAAAAGTCTATGGATCTATAACTAAAGCAAAGAAGGCATGTGGATCTCTCTAAAAATCCCCCTAGTACGTCTGTCATCTACAGGATCTCCTACCCAAGTGCCAACACTCTCAAGTGTCTATCTGGCCCAAAGTGGCCTGAAAGTGGACGAGTCAGGTGTTATCTCCTCATCTTGTAATTGACTAGAGGTGGATGACCCTACATCACTATCCTCACTATCTAAACTCAAAGAAGAAGATGTCTCTAGCTCAAGAACTTATTGTGGCTGATCTAAATCTAATGAGGAATCATCATGATGAAGTAGATCCGATGAGGGAGAAGAAGTGGCAAGTGTTGATTTTATAGGACTCTCTTGAAAATGGACACTTTTATCGATGAACAACTCATGAGTGACTGGATTTAGAAGGCGATATCCCTTAATACTATCTAGATATCCTACAAAGATGCAAGGCTTGGACTGATGTTCCATAGCTTTGTGTTTCATCTTTAGAATATGGGCCATGGCTGGGGATCCAAAAACTCTAAGGTGCTCAAAATTAGGTTTCCTTTTATGCCAATCTTCAAAGGGTGTTATCACATTCAAAGATTTATGAGGAACCCTATTTTGAATGTAGCAAGCATAATTGATGGCTTCAGCCCAGTACTGTGGTGCTAAGGATTTGGAGTGAATCATACAGCTACCCATCTCTTTCAAGAACCTATTCTCGTGTTCTACAACCCCATTCCGTGAAGGACTATAAATGACTGTGCACTATAAATCAATCCCCTCTATGGTACAAAACTACTCAAACCTGATGCTGACATACTCCCCTCCATTATTAATTTGAAGAACCTTGATGGATTTCTCACTCTATTTCTCAACAAGAACCTTGAAGTCTAAAAAATTTTCAAACACTTTAGAATTTTGTTTGAGAAAATATATCCAAGTGTACCTAGAGAAATCAGCAATGAAAGTGAGGATGTACTTGACCTTTTTGAAAGATGGTTTGGGAAAGGGTCCTGATACATCACTGTGGACTAACTTCAAAGGTTACGAAGCCCTACAAGCTTTACCTTTGTCAAATTTTGCTTTGGGATGCTTCCTAAGGGAGTACCCCTCACAAAGTCCTTTTGAGAATTGGACACAAGGCAAGCCAATGACCATGTCATGTTTGTAAAGTTGCTCAAGGTAGCGGTAGTTAAGGTGGCCAAACCGCTCATGCCACAATTTTCTAAATCCATCTAAATGAGTAAAAAATGTTGTTGGAGAAGAATTTGATGCAAAATGTGAGAAGGTGTATAACCTAGCTTGGTGATCTACCCTACCCATTGCCACTATAGTATCACTATGCAACTCCCTGATAGCCACTGAATCTAGTGAAAATTCAACTCTCATGCCCCGACCAATGTGAGTGATTTGGTACACTGATAGGAGATTGGTTGAAAGAGAAGGAACACTTAGAACATTATTGAATGTTCTTCCTTCCATTTCAACTGACCCTCTCCCTATAATGGAAACTGATGTGTCATCAACCAAACTAATTAAAGTCATGCTACAAGGCTCTAAAGATGAAAACTCAATTAGTGAAGAGCCCATGTGGTGAGAAGCACCTGAGTCGATGACCCATGAAGATGTAGAAGTTGTTGTAGCTACAAGAGCCTTGCCTTTTTCTTTCTCCTTACCCTTGCCTTTTGCCTTGATAGAAAGGGAGTCAGAGATGGCTTGCAATCAGCCATGTGAAACTAAGCCAATAAATCAAGAGCATACTTAGGTTGTGTAAGAGAAATCCCTGAATCTGACTGTGAGATCTTGATGCCAAGGAAGTAGTGCAACAAACCCAAGTCTATCATGTCAAATCTATCCTAGAGAGATGCCTTCACTTCTACAATAGCTGATGAAGAACTCCTGGTGATCAAAAGGTCATCAACATATAGAACCAAAATCAAGAGCAAATCATCTTGCCATAAGAAGTAGACATTGGGATCAGAATGGCACCTAGTGAAACCCACTGTGAGAAGGAAGGAATCCATCTTGGCATACCAAGCTCGAGGGGCCTGTTTGAGGCCATAGATAGATTTCTTAAGTCTGCATACTAAGGAAGAATCCTGAACAAATCCTATTGGCTACCCCATGTAGATCTCCTCCTCTAGGTCTTCATGAAGAAAGGCACTCTTCACATCCATCTGATGCACATCCCAACCATATGTTGCGGTAATAGCCAAGGCGAGTCAAATAGAAGTCATCTTTGCAATGGGTGAAAAGGTCTCTAAGTAGTCAATGTTTGCCATCTATGAGAAACCCTTGGTGACCAATCATGCCTTGTACTTATCAACTGACCCATCTGCTACAAACTTGGTTTGATATATCCACCTACATCGAACCATCTTTCTTCCCTTAGGAAGTGAAGTCAAATCCCAAGTGTGATTTTTGATTAAGGAAGAATATTCTTCCTCCATAGCACTATCCCACTTAGGTACCCTTGATGCCTCTCACAAAGTCTATGGATCTAAAACTGAAGCAAAGAAGGCATGTGGATCTCTCTAAAAATCCCCCTAGTACGTCTGTCATCTATAGGATCTCCTACCCAAGTGCCAGCACTCTCAAGTGTCTATCTGGCCCAAAGTGGCTTGAAAGTGGATGAGTCAGGTGTTATCTCCTCATCCTCTAATTGACTAGAGGTGGATGACCCTACATCACTATCCTCACTATCTAAACTCAAAGAAGAAGATGTCTCTGGCTCAAGAACTTATTGTGGCTGATCTAAATCTAATGAGGAATCATCATGAAGAAGTAGATCCGATGAGGGAGAAGAAGTGTCAAGTGTTGAGTTTATAGGACTCTCTTGAAAATGGACACTTCTCTCGATGAACAACTCATGAGTGACTAGATTTAGAAGGCGATATCCCTTAATACCATCTAGATATCCTACAAAGATGCAAGGCTTGGACTGATGGTCCATAGCTTTGTGTTTCTTCTTCATAATGCGGACCATGGCTAGGGATCCAAAAACTTTAAGGTGCTCAACATCAGGTTTCCTTTTATGCCAAGCTTTAAAGGGTGTTATTCCTTTCAAAGCTTTGTGAGGAACCCTATTTTGAATGTAGCAAGCACAATTGATGGCTTCAGCCTAGTACTATGGTGCTAAGGATTTGGAGTGAATCATATAGCTACCCATCTTTTCAAGAACCTATTCTTGTGTTCTGCAACCCTATTTTGTGAAGGACTGTAAGTGAATGTGCACTATAAATCAATCCCCTCTATGGTGCAAAACTTCTCAAACCTGATGCTGACATACTCCCCTCCATTATCAATTCAAAGAACCTTGATGGATTTCTCACTCTATTTCTCAACAAGAGCCTTGAAGTCTAAATTTTTTTCAAACACTTTAGACTTTTGTTTGAGAAAATATATCCAAGTGTACCTAGAGAAATCAGCAATGAAAGTAAGGATGTACTTGGCCTTTGTGAAAGATGGTTTGAGAAAGGGTCCTGATACATCACTATGGACTAACTCCAAAGTTTGTGAAGCCCTCCAAGCTTTTCCTTTGTCAAATTTTGCTTTGGGATGCTTCCTAAGGGAGTATCCCTTGCAAAGTCATTTTCTCGTGTCCAATTTTGAAAATGAGTGGTTTGGTAGCGGTAGTTAAGGTGGCCAAACCACTCATGCCAAAATATTCTAACTCCATCTAAATGAGTCAGCAATGCTGTTGGAGAAGAATCTGATGAAAAATGTGAAAAGGTGTATAACCTAGCTTGGTGATCTGCCCTACCCACTACCACTATAGTATCACTATGCAACTCCCTGATAGCCACTGAATCTAGTGAAAACTCAACTATCATGCCCCGACTAATGTGAGTGATTTGGTATACTGATAGGAGATTGGTTGAAAGAGAAGGAACACTTAAAACATTATTGAATGTTCCTCCTTCCATTTCAGTTGACCCTCTCCCTGTAATGGAAACTGATGTGTCATCAACCAAACTGATTGAAGTCATGCTACAAGGCTCTAAAGATGAAAAATCAATTAGTGAAGAGCCCATGTGGTGAGAAGCACCTGATTCAATGACCCATGAAGATGTAGAAGCTGTTGTAGCTAGAGGAGCCTTGCCTTTTTCTTTCTCCTTACCCTTGCCTTTTGCCTTGGTAAAATCTTAGGTAGATGAATTCTGCTTGATGGACTCATGAACACCTATGTTGTTCTTCTCTAGAAGATGAGTTAGGTGATTTATTTGTTTCTTCATGCATTTGTGTTCATCATGCCCTGTTTTTTTACAATAGGTACACTTAACCTTCTCCTTCTTAGGTTTAGCATTAGAGGAGGAAGACTCAGTGTTGTTTTTGTCAAGATTGCTGTTTTCTTTCTTCTTCTCCTGGTCTTTGTTCTTTTTCTTCTTCTCCTTTGTTGAAGTCTTATCCTTACCATTTCCAGCTATCAAATCTTGGGGTTGAGTAGACTTCATTATGCCCATTTTAATTAGCTTATCTTTCTCCCTAGTCAAGTCGGCAATGAATGAATCCAAAGAATGCATTTTCCATGTAGTTCCAAAGGCACTTTTTGTGGCATGGAAAGTGGAGACAAAGACTAAATAGATTAAACCTAACTTTGCGAGAATAGAAAGGATGAGTTGACCATCTTTTTTCTCTATCCCACGTTCTTTCAATTTCAATATAAGGGCCTTAAACATAGTGAATAAGTCCTGTAGGGTGTCAAAGTTGCTATGACTTAGACTTATGAGTTCATTTTTGAGCTCATGACCTCTCATCTCATCAAGCTTCCCAAATAAGTTTTCTAAGGTGTCACATATGTCATTGGGAGTCTTGGAGGATTCTAAATGGAAGAAAAGTTTTGGAGACATAGACAAGCTTAGTAATCCATAGGCTTCATCACTACGGTTGTACCACTTGACATTTTCAGCATCAATGTTGGGTTCTACTTCAGTACCTATGGTGATCCTATACAACCCTTTGCTTCTAAGAATGATTGATATTTTAACCTTCCATTCATAATATTTGAAGGGTGTTAGGGGTTTAAGTTTAAAATAATCCATTTTAAGCTAAATTTAGGTGAAGTTATTATTGATTATAGGTTGTGAAATTATGCAAAAAGGAGAATGAAAGCAAAGATTTCCAAGTTGTGAAAATCAATCACACCCCACAAAATATTGAGCCCCCATCAAATATGCAAGTGCATGCTTAAAAGACATTGGGCTCACTCAATAATTCATCTTAGAGAAATCAGTACAAGACTAAAGCAAACAGGACATCGGACTCAGCTGAAAATGCGTCCCAGGAGACCCAAATTTTAGACACTTTATCAACTAGTGAATTTTTGAAAAATAAAAATCCTACACTGTGGAGAATTGAATTACAAACACTTTTGAAAAAAATGGCACCCAAATCCAAGCTACCGTTTGCAAGATATTAAAGGTTCAATTTTCCCGTAAACTAGTGTTTTTGCAAAAAAAATATTAAAACATTAAAAAAATGCATGTTATGAGAGAGAAAGTGGCCTTCCAACTACTCATTAGATTTAGCACAGAATGAGGAATCCAAAGGAGGTTTGTGTGAGGGGGAATTGGCCTCTCACCAACTCGGGGCTTGCCCTTCATCTTCGACAAGCGAAGATACAAGTTTTAAATGAAAAACCTCTAAACTGCTTTTTTGAATGCTAGTTTCAAATTTGATTTTAAAAAAAACATTCAAGTTACTGATTTAAATAATAATAATTTTAAAAGTAGATTTACCAAATGAGCAGCAAGAGAGAGAGGGAGGGCCCAGCACATGGGCATTGGAAACCAAAAAGGAGCGCCATTTTTAAGAAAATTGCTTGCAAAATATTTTCAAAAAAAGAGAGCGCACATCTAGTTTCTAGACAATAAAAAGAAAGCAAGTAGAGGCACCCCAAAAAAGATGTAGATCAGAATATGCTTGCAAAAGAAAGAACCTACAGACCTGCATGCCGTACGGCCTGCTTGGCGCCTTGCAAACAGAGAAAAAAATCAGCTGGAAGGATTGTGGCATGGTAGAAATGAAGTCGCCTTGCTGGAAGGAAAAATTTTAGCTATTGGAGAGCATGTGGGTCTATAGAAGCTTGGCACCTAGACTAATGCTGAGTGCTACTCCACACAATAATGGCACCCAATAATAGAAATAAAACCAGCACCTGAAGTGAAGACAGCTAAGACACCCAAAGGCCAAGGATCCCAAGATGCAAGAAATGATTTGAAAGATTTTTTTTAATTTTAGATCAGATCTAGAAATAAAAAAATAAAGATAACTCCACTCCTCTTGATTTTAAAATAAACTAAAAGCATAACCAGACACACGATTACCAGGTTTTCTCTGATACCATATCAGAGTTGTTGCCAGAATCTGGATAATGCAAGTGCAATGGAGATGTGATCACATGAGATGAAGCAAGTGCACACCACATAGATGCTAAATCAATTTGAAAATTACACAAGAAGTTAAATTGCACAAGATAAAATGGAGAAAACCAAAATCTGATTAACATGAGATGGCTAAAGTGAGGAATACATATAGGAGAGTACGTAACTCCTCCATAAAAGGTGGACAAGGCACCCCAAGAATAGACTGTAACTCCTCCATGAAAGGTGGTGACAAGGTGCTAAGAATACAGAGATAACTCCCATCAAGGGAGTTACTTATGACATTCTTATGACACCTATGACACATCTATGACACACACCTCCACATTAGCTAGCCTATCCCACAAATGTAGGAAAACTCCATTTATGCACAACAAATACAATTTCCCTAATTAAAAATTAGGGAAAAATAAAAACCTACACTAATAGGTACCACATGTTTGTGATAATCTGATAAGAATCCATCTTTTAAATTTTTTATGTTAGGTAAGGAGCCACTACACAAACTATAATATGAATCTAAAGTATCTCTTGTGAGACTTATATGGAAATATTTTAGAATAATACATCCATAATTTACTCATTCTCCAAAATAAAGGCTATATTGAATTAAATCAGTACAAGGATATCTTCAACCATCAAGCAAAGGTAGTGTATGCATTATGAAATAAATTGGATATAGATGCTCATATATAGCTCGTGTTATGGGTTATCCAAAAACAACATTATACATGATTCACACAACATGATCTAATTTTTAAAGTGAGAATAAAAATTAATTTTGGAGGTCACCAATAACATGCATCATGGATACAATATGACTAGTATCGATAGTAGTGGTTTGAAAATCTCACTCATGGGTTGTAATTGATTATCCATTTGAAAACTTGGTATGAGAGGATCATGACAAATTTCATTGGGTGGTTTAGGATTACATTCTAAGATAAAATTAGGATAGGTTTGAGAATCATTTCTTAACTTATCATTTTAAATTTACATAGGATTAAAAGCATCACCTTGCTCTTGATTGGCTTAGTTTGTATTAGGAGAGGATAGAGAAACATCATAATGAGTATTATCTTGATATTTTCATTCTATGGATATAGGAATATTATGTTGAGAATATTTTTTAAAAATGTCATGATCCTTTTTTGTACATCTAAATTGATAATGGGACTTTGTGTTTGTAGTGCAAATTAATTTACATCTTTAAATAATTAAAGAGAATGATAAATGGTATCATTTATAGCATTATATATTTACTACCAAGGGAGAGAAATATTATTATAATCTTGTATACCATTATCCATGTCTAGAGGAGAGTATTGAATATCATGTGCATGTATATCATCTATATTTCAAAGAGATTATTGTTGCTTGCACAACATGCCCTATTTTTAATATAAAATTGAGGAGGACCCTATTTTTGGTTTGGATTCTAGTCTTATACCTTTCGATAGTTCATTATGGTTATTGGTTCAAATTATCAATTTTGGTAATCTATTAGATGATTAGTTATAAATGATTGAATGCGTTTACTTTAATATCTTTTCATTTCTTCAGTTCATTCTAAGCTTTTATCTATAAATGAGTTAGTTTTAAACTCTTAAATTTACATAGATATACTAAGTCCTAGTCTATTTTTCTTCTTGTGTTTTGAAACACATTTTATAACCTCCTATTAGACTATTTTACCTTAGGTTTATGTAAATTATCTAACTATTTCAGAGTTTTATTGCTCATTTCCCTGAGCAATTTGATCCATTTATATTCTCATTTTGATCTAAATGACTAAATGTTTATAAATATAATTTTTAACCTAGTCGATTCTCATAAAAATGGATGAAATTGGCTTTGGAATCAAGAAAAGGAGGGAGTAATTATATAGATTTTATTTTATACATAGTATTTTTTACACATTAAATTTAGTAATTTTTTTCAAATAGTTAGTCATTTCTTAACAAATAGTTATCCATTAGACCCATTAGTCTGGCATTACTGTAAAGAAGGAGGTATCAGCCCATACTTGGAAACGCTGAATGGTTATGACAAAAAATTGTTCGAGTAGTTCGCAAGATCTTGGTTGAATAGGGAGGTCACTGTGGGGGGTATTAGCTTTTAAATCTATGAAAAGGTGATTTCAATGGCCACGAGAATGACCATGCAGGGTTTAAAGCTCCAAAAGAAAACCAAAATCATGGATTTGGCTAGTCATAAACTATTTCTTGGTGAAGGAGAAGAACTCATCTCATATCAAGGAGGGTTTGAGCATGCCAAACTTCCAGAGCCATGGGATGGTGTTTGTTTCATTATAATGAAATACTTCACTCTTGAGGGGTGATATACTAGGTTTTATAACTATCACCTTCCTTTGTTAAATAATTTTAGATGCAATGTTATTTTCAGCTTTCCTTTCTACCTGTTGTCCTCATTAGAACACTCTATCCTGAGGGTGAGAGCCAAAATGGCCAAGAAGCCAAACATAAAACCTATTCCCCTACACCAGGGGCTTATTTTTTATTTCTACAATTTTCACCACTCCCTTGAGCCAAACAAGAATATCAGAGGTTTTAATGAAGACATTCCCTCAAACTCGGTATCTGATGATGTATTTGATAAATCATGGGTTTCCCCTGCTCCTACCAATACCAATGACGCACCTCTTTCCACCCCTATTAAGACCCCTATTAATACCCCAAGATCCTTTGCAAGCAAAAAAGGAAAGAAAAGGAAGGTTGATGGAGAAAAAGAAAATTTTGAAGAGACTACGGAAGGAACCCATAGGAATCCAGGCAGGGCCATGGGGGGCCAAAGTGGCAAACCTCACAAGCCTTCCAAAATTAGTAAGGATGGTTTCCCTTCAGGCTGATTGAGTATTTGAAAAGTGCTTCTAACAAATCAACCTAGGATGAAGAGGCTGAAGAGCCAAAAAATTAGGAAATTTTGGAGGACACTGGTGGGAAACAGGCTTCTCAAGTTTTTGAGGTCACTGAAGAGCAAGGTGCTGACTCTATGGGAACAACTAACAATAAGGAGAAGATTCATGTCAAGGAAGTTGGTGAGGGTACAGAGAATGAGAATGATTGGGAAATAGAAATTGGGGCCTTGAAGGACCGAATTCAAAAGTTGGAAAAGGTCTTCGCCAAAGGCCTTCAAAATAACATTCTGTTGAATATGTCTATGTTGGAAGTGGTGGGTAATCCACGAAATGTTGATAATGCAGAGAATGAGAATCTTAAGGATCTTGTTAGTTTAATAGTTATGTAGTTTTGTCCTTTTTGACTTTGGTCTTTCTAGTGTTTTGTTTTGCTTTTGACTATGTTTCTCAGTTGTGCCGTTGTTCCTGTGCTGGCATCTTTTGTTTGCCTACCTTCTTGTCTTTTTTGACTGTATAGGGTTCAGCCCCTAGTTTTCTGCCTTAATCAAAAACAAATAGTTATCCATTTATTTTTGAATGTTTATCTATTGGTATTTTAAACCAAAGTCACTAATTATGCATGCTCGTATTGTGCCCATAGGTACCAAATAAGTTTGAACTTTTTGGTAAAATAGTATTCAGATTTTTTTCATGAAGGAGATTCTAAAAAAGGCTTGAAGACTTCACAAGATTTATCTAAGTATTTTACTCTTTGGGTAAAATGTTATGATTAATTCATAGCTTTTGTAGACAAAATTCATGAAAGAAATTTTCCTGAAGATAGGCTTGGGTCTTTGAAATTTAATATATTTGTGCATCCAAAAGTTATAAAGACTTAAGAAAAATTGTTCAAATTTTTAGATCTTCAAATAAAATGTGGCAAATACTAGTTGGAAATTTTGATATGAACAAAAGTTTTGATGACCAATGCTTGGAAAGAAATTGTGAAAAAAAGTTCCAAAGATTGAGGCAAAAGTTAGATCTTTTTCATGATGGGTCAAAAACAAAAGTTATGAAAACTAAGTTTGGAAAAAATTTATAATGACAAAACTTGAAAAGACTTGGATCTTCAGAAAAAGTGATGCAAAGACTAATTAGAAATTTTGTTTAGAATAAAAGTTTTGAAGGTCAAAGCTCGAATATAGATCATAACAACACAAGATCTAAAGACTTGGGTCTTCAAAATGAATGATTCATGGGGCTTTCAAAAATCAGGAAGAACAAAGGAAAGACTCCCTTTCATAAGAATTATCATCACATATTTTACATGATAAATCTTTACAAAATCCATGAAGGTAAAAATATGAATGAAGCTTGAAAAGATAGAGGCCCTAAGAAGATACCATGTGACATCTTATCAAAACCCCAAGACCTCATTAGGGTAGAGCCATTGAAGCTCAGGAGCATATAACCATTGCATCACAAGACAAAGACATAAAGAGATCAGTCTAACCAAAAAGTGCCACATTGACCAAAGGTAGAGTGGTTAGTCTCCTAACCCTGATAGATATTATAGAGCCTAGGAGATCTTGCTTGAGAGGAAATTTATTTCATGTCCTAGATGTCAAATGCATTAGTCTCTTAGAGATGTCAAATCTAGGGAGAGCCTAGTCTATCATAGAGTGCCACATGGCATAGAGTGTGAGCTGCTTGAGAAGCATTATAGAGAAGATACATGGTAGTAACTAATCAAATCATAGAACATGATATCTATGTATCTATCAAGGTATAAACCTAAATTTTATGCCTTATTTGGCCGATAAAACCATCAAGAGGCTAAGAATAATCTATCCATCTAATTTGATTTATAGAATTAAATTATAGTATAACTAAATCATGAATAAGATAATAATCATTAGAATGCCATATGTAGTGCGATCATGCAAAGATCATAAAATACAAATTCAATCTTAAATATGCATGGAAATTGATTACATAGAAACATGGGCAGTTAGTAAGCTTGATGTAATGATAACTTCTTTCAACTAGAAAAATTCAATAGAGGTACAGTTTAATTGAGCAAATTCTTGGCATGCCTTCAATATATAAATTTTTTTAGGATGCCACACTATTCAACCAAAATATTCCAATCATATTTATGATTATTTTAACTTCCTCATTAGTGGGTGAATTTGAACTCCTTAAGCCTACCTACCTATGTAAGATCGACTCTTTGATGTAATAAGGGTTGGTCCTTTTAGGATGGAAGAAGTTATGCTTAGGTTGGCTACCTTAAAATATAGTAGTGAGTGGACCATATATGCTTGGATTCTCCATAATTAGTAGACCAAGATTTTTTCATGCTTTCCTAGTGTAATGTTTTTATTACTATTACGAGAGTGAAGTCTCTAGATGAATAGCTATTATAAATATTACCATTGCTAATCAACAAGAAACATATTGATACTCAATTTTTTGTGCAATTAAATGTTAATCCTTTATTCTTTTATATAGTGGTTATGTTCTTATTTGTTCACATAAAATTCTCCCTAGACTCTCAGACCATCCTTTAGATGGAGTTATGCTACATCTAGCTTAGCTAAGGACTAGTTTCTATGATATTTTATTAACCAGACACTTGAATTTCATCTCTATGAAATCTAATTCTAATATTTAATCATGGTTGTTGAATTTTTACATCATTATTTAAGCATTTTTTAATGGATTAGTGGTGGACCAATTGAGTTTAAGAGTGTTTACATTTTAAGCCATCTTTTTAATTAAATTTCACTAGTCATGACCCCTTGAAATGTAATAGTTCACATCAGCCAACTAAGTGAGGAGCAATATACCAAGACCTAATACATTTAGACCTCGAAGAGGTATTTTCTTCACTATATCTCCCTCCTTTTAGCAGAGGATGGAACTAACAACCCTCCCTAATTTTTGGTTTTGTCAAAACATCAATCAATGAAGAGAAATAGGGATTAATAAATTTACTTGTATCATTTTTTATTTCTATCCAAGGGCTAATATTTTGTAACTTATATTGATTAATATGATGTAATGTAGTAAAAAAATTAAAATGTTAAAAATATGCACTAGTTATTGATTTTTCATATTTTGATCCTTGTGGGATATTAAGAGAGAAGATATTCATTTTTAGTATACTCTTTTTGTTCTATGTTATGGAAAAAGGAATATAAAAGAGGAATATATGAAATAATTTTTTTAGATTCATTATTAGTATGCTCATTTTCCTCTTTGATATGTTCTTAATTATTTTACCACTCATCTAGATTTTCATAATCATAGTCATATCTATCACAATCATTCTCTTCATTAATGTAAGAAGCATAAAAAATTATGCAAGTGTGATCATTAGTCCATTCAATATCGTAAGTTTAAGGTGTATCATTGATAGAGAATATTAAATATAAGGGATAAACATCATTGGGGATTCACATTTAGAATGCATTTTAAAATTGTTAACCCAAAATATAGTAAATTTGACAAACATCAATCTAAATTATAGTAAAAATTTGATCATACCATAGAATAAATGATACCAATGAGTGAAACTAAGAAAAGTGTGTTTTATTTGTAGGCTCACAATTATTATGATCCCAATCATAAATAGTGAAAAAATTATGAAGGATTCCAACATTCCAATAACTACACAATCTTGTCTCTAGGTTACATTGATAGTAACTCCCCAAGGCTAACTTCTTATTAGTGCACTACAAGAAAAAATATCTTAAGGATTCTTATTACTAAAAAATAAAACCTATGTATTTTAGATATACCATGAGGTATGTGTAAACTAAATTGGGTATATAGTTTTGGCTAATGGATTGAGTAGTTTGGTATTAACCCTCACACCTTAGCTTAGATAAAACTAAAGACTCATTTGCTTAGAACAATGACTCCTATGACTTTATGTAGTATCTAAAAAAATAAAGAGAAAATGAGAACATGAAATATAATGAAAAGAAAATATTTATTTTTCAAGGGAAACATGAATTCTAAATCCTGAAGGTTAAATAAAGATCATATATCAATACTCAATAAAATCTAATAAATGATAATTAGATTTATCTTTAGTGTTTGGAAATCAGAACCTAATTGAATCTATGGAACAAAAATTGAGAAAAAAATAAATGTTCAAAAGAGAAATGTATAAGTTTACCAATATGTTTTACCCTATTTTTGATAAAACACAATCAATTGTATTTGGTTATAGGTGTAAAAATTAATAATATCATAATTTTATATATATAATAATAAATATTTTTTATTTTTACAAATTTTTAAATATAGAAAAAAAAATATTTATAAAACACTAAAAAGAGATATACTTATCTTGCACATAGATTTTTATTGATTGTCCTAACTATATGAAAGTGTAAATTGTATGCACAGGATATGATTAACCTACAAATATCATCTTTATCTCAATAGACTAGGACTTAGATAAGGTTATTCAAATAAAACCTATAATACTTGGATGATCAGGTAAGGACCAATGAATTTTATAGATATATCAGAGGGTTACCTAAAATAGAAAATGGTTCCAAAACCTAAGCCTATGGCACATATATGTAACACTCACTAGACCTCAATAAATATATACTTATATTTCAAATTAAATGGTTCTATAAGATAAAATAAGCTAATTATGGGTTAGAATGATCATAAAAGGTAAGGTACCATGGTCAACCAAATGAGTGTCTAGGAAACATATAGTGATTATGGAAAGTCCAATAAATCTTATAACCCCACTAGCTTATTTTGTGTGGAGAAGGCCTAAATAATTATACACATACATAAATTCATAAATTGACAAGCAACATATTATCTAATAAGTAAATAAATTAAAGAGTATAGGAAAATAATATACTTACCTTGGGTGGAACTATCAATGGTTTACTATCCCCCTTGGCTCAAATAGAGATTTGAAATAGATGTAGTTTCAAGGCCTGAAATAGTTTGATGAAGAGTTAAGATATCCTTAACTAGGAATTCCCAATGATGAATCATATCAAACTTCAATGATACCACAAAATGAGACTCCTCAAGATAAGAATCTAAGCCACTAACATTCCCAAATGTATTTAGGGTAGAAATGTGAGAAAAAGTAAAGGGAATAATGTGTATATGATATGATATGAATTAAATATTACCCCTATATATAATGATCCAAAACATAAAACCAAACCTAAACATTGATTCGATGGTATCGACTGAGATAATATAGTTAAAATAATTTAGTTGACACTAAATGGTATTGGCTAGGGTAATATATAATGAATGTCAAAATACATACTTAGAACTATAATGGGTTAGATGATATAGTACAAGAAGGTTGAAACATAGAACATACGATATTAACCAATTTGATAACATAGGATATAAATAATCTATAAAATCTATAAAAGTGATAAATAAGAGGGTATGTGCACAAAATTGGGAGATAGTTTTGTAGACATATCCAACAACACATATGCATTATTACATAACATGTACACATTTTTTGTATAAGGAATGTGTATACATTATTTTACCAATAGTAACTCACACATGTTATAGTGACGTGTATGCATTCCTATAATTAAAAGGAACATGTATGTATTACCTAAACATAAAAACCAAAAAAACTAAATTCATCATTCCATTTCTTCTCCTTGGCATTCACATTTTGTCCTCCCATTCATGTTTTGTTCCCTTAGCATTAAAATCCTTAGTTTTTTTTCTTCAACATATAAATCATTACTTTTGCTCCCATATTTGTGAGATTGTTGATGCTGCCATGAAGAAGAGATAAGTTTTGTGAAATAAATCAATTTTTTTGATTTTTTTGTGAATGTTTTGCATAGTTTGATTTGTAATTTTTCTCCACCAAGCTATCATGCTCTACCTAAATCTCCACCTAATATTCTACCTAACCCTCTAATTATCCCTCTTCCTAACCCTCTTAACCATCCACTTAACCCTCTTATAGCTATAATAGATCCCCTAGGAAGTCAAGAAGATATATTTGCTCACATAATGGAGAAAAAAATTGAAATTGATCCAATAATTAGGAGAATGAGGGATCCTAATTTCACAAACACTCAGCGTACCTATGTGTCCAATACCCTAGAGTTGGTATTAGGTTAAGTTGACTTGATAAATATTTAAACTGATAGATAGAGCTCATATAGGGATAGGTGTATGGCTTACTATGCAGAAAAATTATCAATGTATGTGGTGAAGAAGAAAGAAATAACAAAAAAAAATTGTGCCTTATTTATTGACCCATCCACCAATGCACCATTTCTTATAATGACCAAACATTTCCAAATCCATTGATTCCAACACAATTTGATTAAAAACAATTTTTTGGAGTGATGATGGATGGTATTTGATTATCTACCTTGTAATAACCATGAGTTCCTTTCGTACTTTTTGAGAAAATTCTACTATGATTTTATCCTCAATGAAATTCCAAACTATTTTTATTATGGTGATTTTAAGGGTGAAGGGAAAGGCTGTACATAGGATCGACTAAGTGCACATCATGTACCTAATCAACCTATAAGCATCCCTACTCAAAAGCCACTTCATCTGGAGATTCCTTCTATGGAGAAGGAGGTTGTGGAGATAGACATTTTACATGCACTTAGTACGCTTACTAATACACTCATTCATCATATGAGTAGGATTTTAGAGACAGATGCTAAACATACTCCACCTAGTGGCCATACCCAACCCCACCCATGAAAATATGGGGGTGTTATATGCATTTGACCGTCAGATGATGATGGTGACACTTCAAGGGGCTTGGAGGATATGGTCTTCACTGATGAGTTGTTGTCACACACATTTGGTTTGGATACATTGGGACTCTCTACACACATGCATGTATCTTTTATATATATTTTATGTTAAATATTTAATCTATATTTGTAAATTGAAAAGGTAAAAATTAATTTACATATTTAAATTGAATAATATATATGTATGTTTTTTGTGTTCCAGGAGTAGACATTACCTTTGACATTACAATTTCAATTTATGATCTAGGTAGTGGGACAACCACTAGTACATATATTTATGTCAATATGACACCATTTACATTTATAGACGTAAAATTTAAAGTGAATATTATATAATTTAGACGTGCATTCATACAACTTAATTACATCATTGGTAGATTTTGTGTAAGAAAATAAAAAATACCTAATATAATTTTGTTGGACATTTTATTATTTGGTGTATTAACATGGATTGGTGTAGTGTTATAAACTCATCCTCCACCTCAAATTTTTATCTTTTATTTCAAATTTCAAACTATGTTTTCAATAACCAAAATAATGAGTTAAAATTTTTCTTGATATCCCATTATATGTAGTTCCCATAGTGGGTCAATCCAAATCAGTAGGACTGTGTGTGTGTGTGTGTGTGTGTGTGTGTGTGTGTGTGTGTGTGTGTGTGTGTGTGTAATTCATTTGATAAAAGTTGTTTGGTAAAATATATTTCAATCAATCCTAATTGAGAATAACATGTCTTCATCAATATATACACCACTCCTTTATTTTAAATATTTGCCTCATAGCCAACCACTTGATTCCTTGTTATCCTATTCACATATAGTGGTTCAATCTCTATGATTGATATCCATAATGGTCATATATATCAATTCAATTCTAACTGAGTATAACAATTTCATCTCTATCTATGGAATTATAAATTTATATGGCATAACCTCTTGACCCCATTGTACCTAGTCAATTCCAATTTCCAACCAGACTCTAAATATTTATTTATATAGAGAGGCAAGTTAATTTGACTTGATGATAAACCCTTAATTTTGATGGGGAATAGTTGGTTGATCTATACCCTATCTATCTCACTCCTATAATATTCACAATATTTATATTTAATTGGAATTAACTTCATCCCACTTTGCCAATGTTATTGATTTTTATGGTTCATAGGCTCTCAATTAAAAATAGTTAGTGTGGATTTATATGAACTCAATCTTAATTGGGGATAGTCATTTGATACCATTTGATAATAGATAATATGCCTTTATCTATTAGTAGAGATATATAGAGTAGGCCATTATACCCCATTGGTTTTTTGGGAGTGCATCAACTATAAACTATAGCCTATATATATGGCATAGGCCTTCTAACCATATACAAATAGGGGACCTCAACCCCATATAGATAGATGGGGTCAAGTAGTTTGTAGCCACCACCTACTTAGGGGGACCAAAGACATACTATATCTAGTTGGGGGAGAGGTCCTATCTATATCCATGCACTTTCATCACTCGAGTGACATGCTAACTATATAAGACTATAACACCTTTTATCAGGAAAGTCCCCCTAAAATGGATATCAAATGTCGACAAGACTATAACATACTTTGATAACCTCAAACTACTTGTACCATATACATATAGATCTTCCCTTGCAAAAATTGAGGGTAATCTAAGGATAGATATTCAACCTGATGTCACCTATAGGGAAAATAAAATCATACACTTGCAAAGAAGACTATCCACTCATGCTTATATATTTCTTTAGATTTTGATGAGACCTACTTTATAAGGTTCTAGAAACTCTTAAAAGGCTTATATAGATGTCCCCTATTAAATAAACCGATCACTTTAGGTGTCTTAACCTGATTAAAACTTATTTTACAAACTTCTCAACAAACACCTATATAGGTCACTTATTTTATCATAATGAATATTTCTAAGGGCTTTTTGACAATATAAATACTTAGTTAGACTAAAAAGTAATCAATTTATATAAGAAAATTATTCAAAAAGTTAACATGATCAAAATTTCAAAATAAATCAACTTAGATACCATAGCTCATATGATTGTCCTCAACTATACCAAGTCACTACCTTAAGAAAATTAGGCCTAATGACCTTAATTAGGTCAAAATATAAAATATACCTCAAAAAATCTATACAAGCATCCAAACTAGTGCATATATGTGTATCAAGGATGTTTCAACACCTAACTTGCATTCAATGACTCAATTTCATAAAATTCAATTATAAATCCTCCCTTATTTTCTTGTCATGATCCCTCATGAAATTGACATTTCTTGCATTCAGTGTGTTTTTACAAGTCACATGTTGCACATATCCACTTGTCACATTCATGCTTCTCATGATCTCATCTAATATTTTCATATCTTATGCAATACTAAGTTTGTTAACAACTTGTTTAATCAATGAATTTCCCAAGTTATTAGTTATTAGGTTATTTATTTAGTTGATGACTAGGGTGGACACTCATCCATCATTATGATACAAGACAGACTTGGGCATTGTTTCTACAATGTCATCTACATAGGCATTCACTGAGGTATATATATTCACTTGTAATTTTGAATTATAATTTATGATTTAACTTTTTTGGGAATATTGGAGTTTTATTCCTATTTTAGTTAAAGGTCTGAGCTAATTAAATTAGTAAATAATATCAAAATAATTAAGCCATTGATTTTTATAATCTAATTATAATTTGAAATTTTCTAAATATAGTAAAAATGAAGAAAAATATAACTTAGCTTAAACTAGACTAAGATTATTAAGATAGAAGTTGATACTGGTTTGTAGGATTGGACACTATCACAAATCAAGATCTGGCTTTCATTTGGTGAAAGGATAAAAGCACTAAAAATAGGACACCTCAAATTCTGGTGCTATAGTCAAGGTCCTACCACTATTATTTAAACTAGTCACAAAGATCTAAGTTTCTTGGGTTTAGTTTGATGTCCTTGTATTAGTTTGCATGTGAAATTTTAAGTATTGACTATTGATGAAGCTCCTTTTAGAGATGATTTAATCTCCAATCATAGATCCTCATTGTACTTGAACTTGAATGAAAAATTGGAGAAGTAGGGGAGTTAGTATGTGTAAGATGCATGGAATGTGTATCCATACCCCTTGTGTGGACATGTTGCCTACATACTAATACTTTGAAGAAGTATCAAACCATATGTAGTTCTCCCACTTGATGTACTTTATGTTATTATGTATATGAAGATGTAAAATACTAAAAATAGGTGTGGTTGAGGTGGCTAGGGATTGGTGTGAGGGTTTAAATGAGCTTGTGGCTATATTCATTGATTGTATGTAGATAATAAGTAAAATTGCCTTAGTGGTCTTGTTTGTATTCTTGCTTGATTTTAAAAATAATTGCCAACCCTTCTAAATTAACTTTGAATGGGATTTTATAAAGACCTATTGGTCATGGGTTAAATGTAATCACACTAGGCTGACATAATGAAGAATAGGAATTGGGGAAAAATGGTCACCTAGGCAAAAAATGTGATTGGATAGGAGTGATGAAAAGGGGACACCCTAGGGTCCAACACTATAGTCAAACTTGGGTGTTATTGTCCTGAGGGTACAAGACTTAGGGGGATGGAATAAGCATGGAAAAAGGGTCCTAGATAAGATGGAATGAGGTCTTGAAAGCCTATGGATGATTGAGAATCAGTGAAAATATGCCTAGAAGGGTCTTGAGAGCATGTAAGAGGGACCTATGGATTGGGTGTAATAAACCACACTCAAACTACCAAATTTAATATTTTATATGACTACATTTCCCCTGATTTTATTTTGTGATGCATCAAAGTGAAATACTAGGATAAAATAAAAATAGAAAGTGTGCCTAAAATTACTTACAAGGGTGAAGCCCATGAAGCTATGTGATGCATAGAGATAACACATCATAATGTGTGAATCTCTAAGATAAAAAAAGAGTAGATCAATTCTTACTAGATATGTTATATTTAAAATAAGAACATACAAAGTTGGGTAAGAGAGAGAGGAAGATAAAGGAATGAATACACCTCATTAGGTATGCAAACCAATACAAAACCTATTATGATGCTTAGTGATGTTGTATATGTTAGATATATTGGATATGTGTTTTACTAAAAGTAATATCATGAATAGAGTTGAGTGCTTAATTCCCATAGAGTGGCTCAAGAATGCAAAGGCTATCCCTTTGGCTCCATCATCTCCCACTAAGTGAAGTTATATGATCATGCATATGTTAATGGATGTTTGGACTATGTGTCTAATCCCTCTGAGTAAGTGGCTCAAGAATACAAAGGCTAGCTAGTTATTGGGCTCCATTATTTCTCCATGAAGTGAAGATATAAAATTGTTACTGATATGAATGTGTGTCATATGAAGTGGCTCTAAATCCCATGAATTCTCTAAAATATTGACAATGTGGCATGGATAGTCAAATGTGTATTAGAAACTAGGCTAATCTTTACCAACTCAAAAAAAAAGGTGGAGATTAGGCTTGTATAAAAGCCACTCCAAAATGATTCTAACCACTTGTAGATGGAGTAAGGCACACAACTACTGAGAATACCTAGGTAATATACTAAACTCAAAAAGAAAATAAGGCAAATGTGTCATGCACATTTCCCCAATCATTGGTGTTTATAACATGGATTCTAATCTAGAAGTTATATCAATTGCCCAATTTGAAACTAGAAGAGAGAGCCATCATGCCACACATGATTCCACCTATATCTATATTCTTTGAGAAACATTATACTAAAACTATTGAATCTGAACTGGTATGTATGTGAAAAACTATAACTGAGCTTACCCTTTTTTTTGTTTCTAGAAAATATAGGTTTTTTGTTGTATGGATAGGAACACCAAAAATATGACACCCTGGTGTTTGGTGCTATTGTCCATATCTAGTGTCATTGTCCTTTGATAAAACTAAAGACTATTATGGAATCATCACTATTTTTCTAGTCTATTATGTTTGGTTTGACCTTTGATTGTTGTTCTAAGTGTTCTAGAAATTGATTTTTTGATCGATAAGAGATCTAATCACTATGACAAAACCCTTGTTTATTGCCCTCTCTTTTGAGGGTAGAAATGAAGACCTTGTAATGACTTCCCTTAGAAAAAAGATCCCTATAAGTGTGTTATGTTGTGAAATACATGATATAGTAATGATAATCAAAATGATGTTTCAAGATATAGCATAGTTTGTATTGGATATTTTTAGTTCAATAGGGGTATGCCTAGATAAATATAACAATGTAATATCATGTATAATATATTGAATTGAAACTAGAAATTTTAATTATTAGTTTTCAAGGAGGGATGGAACATGATGTCAATCATGACATCTAAGAAATCAATATAATGCATGATGTGGATCATGGCATTGCAAATAATTGAAAAGTAATCAAGTAATAATCACACAAGGCAAGAAGCATACAAGAGTGGCCAAGAGGCCAAGTAAACAAGGGATATGGTCACATGTCACTCATACTAGAAATCAAGTATACAAGGCATGTTCAAATGCTACATACACATACAATTATAAATAAGCAAGGTTGGTGTGAAATCCATAATCACAGAGAAGAGTACAGGCAAAGGACATTGGAAAATGTCCTAAGGCACATACAAGAATAGAAGCAAAGGACATTGGAAAATGTCCTAAGGTACATACAAGAGATAAAAAAAGATCTGGGAAATGCAATCACATCTAGCTACACAAAGCAAGAAAGTAAAGCATATAAATGTAGGAAATACAATCACATCTAACTAATAAAAACAAGAAGTGAATGTATGCAAGACATGGAGTAAAAGACAAGGTATATGCTAAGAAATAAACAAGTGTTATATACTAGTAAGATGTCGATAGAGTAATCTATGTAAGATAGTAAATAATGTACATCATCATGATAACTAGAGTGTGTGGTTTAGGAATGACATAACTTGGATGGTGTATTAATGTAAAATATGCCCCCAGTGGGTAAATATATCGATGTATGTATCAAATGTAGAAGTAGGATGCCCCCTTAATGGGTAGAGTGAAGCAATCAAGGATTTGGATGTCACTACACACACTCAAAGAAGATCAAGTAAAGCATGATAATGTAGATAAATTAACAAATAATAGCATAAAATAACAAATGCAAGTCTATCATGGTAGTAGAAATGTAAAGCATGGAGAATGCATATAATTGAATTTTTTTTATGTTTTTGGATTTTGAAATTTTCTATTGTTTTTAGATTTTGACTTATCTTTTAATGTTTTTGAATTTTTTGGATTTTTTTTTTATTAAGATATGTATAATCAATCTTGAGGAGACTATGTACAATAAAAATTGAGAAACTATGTACAAGTAAGAAAAAATAAACTATGTACATGTAATACTAAGAATAAATGATACTAAATGATGAGTCTCATAGGAGACTCCCCATCATGGTGTCTTATATCAAACAAAGTAATCACACATAATTGTGAAGCATGAGGGAATGGCTACGAATATGACTCTGAATATTTTGATTCATTATTGGTATCTTAGAAATCATAATAACCTATATTGTTTCACTCATCATTATCATCTTGATTTTGAACCAATAGAATGCTAGTGTTGACTTTTATTGCATTTGGATCTTTTTCTTTAATAAATTATGTATGTGAATGATTTGCCATAGGATGTTCAATAAATCCCAAACCTTGGTGATAAACATCATCAACTATTATAATAGGAGTAGTGATTCCTTGAGCCTACTTTCCCAACCCTTTCCTTGATATTCAAACTATTTTAGATATTTTTGACCAAACCCATATTGCTTTGAAAGTTGAGCCTCATTTTGGAGAGGTATATTTGCAGATTTTTCATTCTTTAATTGTGATTTTGGTAGTGTTTATTGTTCTAATTTTGATTTTTGATCTTTTTATTGTTTTTATTTATGCTTTGGTAACCACTTTATATTGTTTCTAAATTTGACACTTTTTGAATGTGAGTCTATGTCACTATGAATTGCTTGACTAGTTTACCTTGTATAGGTTCCTCATTAGTAATTATCTATTGTATATGTTTATTCAATGCCAAACATTAATTTGTGTGATGCCCATGCATTCTATGATATGCACAATAATATATGGATCTTCATATTGGATATAGAGGAGTTAGCTTGATCAACTTAGATTTAATCATTTTCCTTAGTAACTCACTTGAAATCTTATTTGATCTTTGAATGCTTTTTGAATCACTAGTTGTAGAGTTACATTATTGTGATTTCTTGTTTTGACATGTAACATTGCTTGCAATAAATTGACTAAGTGAAGGTACATCTACATGATTCATATTAGGGTGCCTTTGATGCTTTTGTATTATAATATTATTTTCCAATGTTGTGATATTTTCATGTAATAACTAATTTTGAATTTGTAAATCTGAAACTAACATGCTCATACTAGTGATTTGATCCCTTAGAGTCTCACAAGTGCAAACCCTAGTTGCTTTAGATTGAACATGTAAGCATATATGTTGAAGAGGTTTTAAAGAAGATATATGTTGAATGTATGTGTTAGGAATAATAGTATAGGACAACTCACATTTTGGAGAGGTGATAGCATGGACCTAGTTAGAGGGAAAGTATCTATCAACCTCTCAGGGGAGAGGAGGAGAAGGAATTTTTTTCCTGTGCATAAGATATGACAATAAAACTTGACAGGGGGTTGTTAGCTTATGCAATGGATCCTCTAGGTAGAAACCATGTATGTGGGATAAAATTCATGTAATTATAATTAAGAGTTGTATAATAATATGTTTATAAAGAGCATTCTAAATGAGATATTACAAGAAAGGGATGGAGAACATGTAATTGTGCATTAATGCATATATTTTTTTGACATGTGATAGGATATTTCTAATATGTTTAGCAAGATAGCCTTAAAAAAATTTCCATATGAGAGATATAATGTGAGGGATAGAGAACATGGAATTGTTCACGTATAAATTTTTTTGACTTGTAACATAATATTTCTAACATGTTTAGCAAGATAGAGTTGAAATTTTTTCCATGAGAGATAAAAAGTAAGCAATGAAATATTGTATTAAAGACAAGTAAACATTACTTAAGGAGAGGGATATTACTATGTTTAGCAATAACTTTCTTAATATCATACCATATTATGAAAAGTAAGTATGAAATAAAGAAGCTTTATATTAACATATGGTAAACTTCATTGTTCATGTGCATGATAGGACCCAGTATGGTCTCCTTATTATTTGCAAGAAATATATGTAAATAAGTGACATCCATTTTTGTTATTATGTGAAATCTAATTTTAGATGTAAGGTAATACCTCGAGTAGACAAATGGATTTAGTATATGTAACTATGGTTCTGAAAATTTAAAATTACTAAGGAATTTTAAAATTTAATATGAATTTCTGATTTAAATATGCAAGAAAAAAATCAAAAAATTATTGGAAAATATTGATTTAAAGGGACCTAGTATGTGCAACTAGATTTTGGAAGAAAAATATATTTTTTAAAGTTACTATAGAATTTTATAATTTAAATTGAATTTATAATTTAAATAATCCAGTAAAAAATTATAAAAATATTGGAAAAATTATGATTTAAAGGGACCTAGTATGTGCAACTAGGGTTTGGAAGAAAAATATATATTTTTAAAATTATTATGGAATTTTAAAAATTAAATTGAATTTTTGATTTAAATAGGTTAGTAAAAAAATTTAAAAAAAAGGAATTTACCCTAGGGTTTCTAGGGTTTTTTATGCACAAATGAAGTCAAGTTCACCAAATGATTTAACTTTTTTGGAAATATTGGAGTTTTATTCCTATTTTAGTTAAAGGTTTTAGCTAATTAAATCAATAAATAATATTGTCATAATTAATCCATTGATTTGTATAATTTAACTATTATTTGAACCTTTCTAAAAATAGTAAAAAATTAAGATAAATATAACTTAGCTTAAACTAGACTGAGATGACTACAATAGAAGTTGATACTAGCTATGCAGGACTAGAACACTATGAAAAGAAGAAACTAGTTAAGAAGGGTGTGTAGAAGAATACCTATTGAATGCATGTGTGTTGAATTCAGACTTTGTGAGAACTCATCTTTTGCTAGGGAATAATGACCTACAATAATAAATCACTACCATAAAATTTGTGGGTTAGATAATTAGTTGGGTGGATTGCTTAGTGTGAGCTAGATCCTATAAGTGAAAGCTTTTTAGGAGGTTGTCAATCCACCTTATTTAAAACACTTAAGTGAAAATGATAAAAGAGATATTTTTTTTCTTAAATGAAAGTAAAAATGAAATAAAATACAATAAATGATAGCCAATTAATTTAGAAACTTAGATGCTTTGCTAAGTTAACCAAAATGAAGAACTAGTTTGATTATACTAATGTTAAAAATTAGATAAGGCAAGGTTGTGGTTTTGGGTTTGGTAATTTGATAATGATCAAAAGAATGGTTTGGTTTGGGTTGATTGAGATAATAAAATGAGAGGGATGGATGGTTGAAAAAGATAAAAAAATAAGTAAGTAGGATAGCAAAAGGATGAGGGAGCAAAGAGGGTCGAGGTGGCAAAGGTGCAAAGAGGGGAAAGGAGGTAAATTTAATTACAATGTCAAAGGTGGTAAAGGAGGACAATGGATGAATATGTAATTTGGATTAATGGGTAAATTTAAAGTTAATAAAAGGAAGAACTTAAATAAATAACTAAAAAATAAATAAGGTTACTTTGAGGCTTATTAATGTGGTTGATATTGTCGATGATGTGATGAAGGAATCCCATGGCAATTTTGGTAGTTATTCATTACTTTGGATTATTTTCCTCCAAGATGTGGATGACCTCTAAAATTATGAACTCCTTCAAAGACCTGAAAAATATCTTAATAACCAAATACTAACATCTAACTTAACCTTGGGTGAAGGAGAGAGGGGTATTTATAGCATTTGTTGTCAAGAACCATGCCCAAAGAGGGAAAAGTAGAAGTATGGTGTCATTTCCCATGTGGTGCATAAATGTGTCAAATATGACATTGGTGGGTATTCCCATTTGGGTTGGTGAGTCTCCCACCTTGCACATGAGTCCAATTTCGAATGGGAATCATGCACATGGGTCTAAATGAGGCTAAAGACTTTTCACCACCCTTTCTTGTCTTCATCCAAGAACTTAAAGAGATGGCACACAAAATGTGGCACCATTTTCTAAATGGTGCATGAATGAGTCAAAGATGAGGTTGGTCAGGATTCCCATTTGGGTTAAAAAGTTAAAAATGGGTGCCCTTTGTCTTTCTTAAAAACCTAAAGAGGTAGGTATCTCATTTTGAAGGCTAATTTCATGTGTGAAGGAAAAATACATGTTGAATGATTCCCTCTTAAGGGAAAATTCACCATATTTCAAGGGGGGGCCTTGTGATACTTAATTAGATCATTAAGCACCTTGGGAAAGGGTCCTAGGTGGGGTATGATGTCCCACATCAAGCCACCTCACTTTTAAGCCATGTCACTTGTCATGTCATTTTTCATATCACTTTCCATGTCACATGCCATTTTACTTTCCATGTCACTTATCATATCACCTTCCATGTCACTTGCCATGTCATATTCCATGTCACATGCCATGTCATCATGAATAGTGATAGTGGGTCCTATAGTGAATAGTACTTTCAAATAGTATTTTTGAATAGGATAATAGTGATTTGGTTAGGTTAATAAGGGTTGGTTAAGGGTTAAGAAGGTTTAGGGGGTCTTTAAGGGGTCTCAAGGTATTTAGTCATTGAAAACTATAAGTGTAAAATTTTCTAGTGTCTACATTTTGCCCTTTTTTATTATGCAACTTTGAATTAACAAGCTAAAAAACAAAAATTAATCACTTGGTTGAATGTTAGGGTGATCTAAGTATGGGAGAAGGTGTTCCCCCTTGAATCAAGAGTCAATGAGGAAAGGTTGAATCAGGTGTAGGTTTGATAAGTAGTTGGTGGGGAGGCACTAGGTGGTACCACAAGGTAGCTTGGTATGTGAAATGCTAATGGTTAAAAGGTGACTAAGCATGATAGTCAAGATTGCATAAAGACTAAATCTACCAATGTTGTTATAAATAAGGTTGATCCTATAAGGACAAGTGATAGGGATAACTAGTCCATATCGTTGGTCATAGGTGATCAAGTTAGGCCTATCAAGCCATTTAGTTAAGGTTAGTGTTGGTTGGAATTATCCAAGGTAGGAATTACTATGATGAAATAACACAATTATTCAGGTCATACATGAGGTGGTGAAATATTTCAAAAGTTCACCATGGCAAGGTTGGTTAGTGTGATCAAAATGACCATGAAAAGTCATCACAAAACATGCTAATGGTTGAGGTCAAAAGCAACCAATGTTAAGGTGGACATGGTGAAAGTGTGGGTGGATTGGGTATGGGTTAGAGGAGGATGGTCGAGCTGATTCCAGATGCACTTGACAAGTAGATGTTGCCTACATAGTTCCATAGACAAGAATACAAAAAGAACCTCAAGCCAAATGTAATGCATTTGAGGTGGGTAGTGTTGGTTAACTTGGTTGCCCCAATTTGATATCATGCATTTAGGTCTAGTTGAAGGAATTTGGATATAGGGAAGCTTCAAAGGGTGGAAAATATGGGTATCAAATAGTTTTATAATTGGTTTGGTATAAATGGTGGATGAGATTTCCTAGGATGTAATTAGATGATTATTTTAAACACACAAAAGGAATCTATAGCCATGGATAAGTAGGTTCAAGCATGAAATTTATGCCACCATTTAAAATAAAAAAAGGGGAAAACATGCTTTACCAAGGTTTTGAGAATTTGACACTACTCAAATTATCATGGTGACTTAATGGGTTCTTTCATCACCATCTAAAAAAGCTGACATTATTCACACTCCAAAATAATGTTATTAACAGGCTATATAAGGTTATTATTCAATTATTAGATGACTCAAAGTAGCATAGTGGGTAAACAAGAAGTGGCAAAGATTTGAACCCTTGACCCTTAAGCCAGTAGGGCCCCAAAATAAGTAAGTATTAAGTTTTGAGGGAATTCTGAGAAAGACTCTGAGGGATTTTGGAATATGGAGTGAGGTGAATAATAATAATATTAATTAAATGAGGAAGTAGGTTGAAATAGGAAGGAAAATAAAAAATATAAATGGAAAACTAAGAGGGAAAATAGAAGAAGGATGTACAAAGATAAACAGATTGGGGAGTTGAAAAGGAAGATGGGAAAAATAGGTTTGAGGAGAAAATAGTTTAGTGGAAGAGGTGAATTCTAGATAAGATTACTAGGTGGAATGTAATTAAAGAATAGGGCTATTACGGTGCATATGAGGATGTATACTAGGTAGGGAGAATCAATGGAAATTATTGGCTAGGAGGTAGGTTGCATGCGAGGGTATCGATAGCATCCACACATGGGTACCCCAAATATTCCATTTGAATGTGGTTTTAGTTTTGATTATAACATCTCCAAAGGTGGGAGTAAAAGGGGTTTGAAATAGTAAAGACTAGAGGGGTTGGGGAAAGACTCTTCATCTTGATGGCTTAGTGGTGCTCAGGCTTGCTTGTTGGTCGTATGAGCTTATGGGCTTGGCCAATTATGTTATTTAGTCATAGGATCAATATATATCCCAAAGTTAAATTGAATACCTATGAGGCTATAGCATGCTATGTGTTGTGATAATATAAGAGTGAAATGGGTAGAGGGTTTAAAAGGGAAGAAGTTGATAGGGAGGGTGAAGGGAGTAGTTGGAAAGGGAAACAAAGAGGATCTAGGCTCAACATGCAAAGGCATTAAAGTAAGAAAGGGATACACTTAAAGTAATAAACTTGACCAAATTATATGCATTAAGGCAAGGGCATGGAGAACATGAGGAAGCAAACAAGGAGATGTACGTAAAATTATTACAATTAGTGACCATACTCTGAGGAGCTAAAGCTTGAATGGGAGAAAATAAGGGAGATCCAACAAGGGATGAGATGAAGACAAATTGGGAGGTGGATGATGAGATATGTAGAGAAAATAATGAGGTCATAGATAAAGATGAAGTTGGAGAAGAATAAAAGGATCCAGGCATGGACATATAGGTTAGGAAGAATAAGGAATGTCATTAAGGGAGATGAAAAAATGAAATGAAATGGAAAAAAGAGAAGAAAAATAAAAGGTAAAAGATGGGGGTGAGAGATGCACTAAAGAATGATAGATTGGAGACTTGAAAAGTATGGGGAGAGAAGTGTAACAATTGTGAAGGGTAAGGGGAGGATGAGAAATATGGGAGGCCATGAAAGGTTTGAAAAAAAAATACCAAGGAGAAAACAATTTGGCAATTAAAATGAAAAATAAGGAGATACATGGAAGAAAAGGAAATAAGAGAAAAAGAGTGAAATGACAACACAAACAGGATGACAAGAGAGTGAAGAAGTAGGTGGTATCTTTACTAAGCAATCATATATGATGATACTCAAGGAGATGAGAAATGAATAAAAGCATATGGTGGTTTTGGAGATGAGAATGGGATGGAAAATGGGAAAGGGGTTAATAAAATCAAGGGGAATTGAAGGATGGGTAAATAAGAAGATGAAGAGATAAGGTATGCATCAATCAACTTGTTAAAAGAGGTTGACAAGCCAAAAAGGGGTGAGGTGGTGAAGACATAGTGGAGCACAATGAAAGGGCATGAGATGAAAATAAGGGACGAAGATCAGAGATATAAGAAGAAAAAGGAAGAAGTGAAGTAGGGATATAAAGCATGGATACTCACACAGATGCAAAAGACAAGTGAGTATCGAGATGGAAATAAGAAAAGGGGAATGCAAAAGTAAAAAGGCAAGAATTGAGAAGAAGAAAAGAGGAAATTATGGAAGGCTTCTCAAAGGATAAATACCTAGGTAGAAACTAGTTGTGGAGGGAAAAAAGAAAACAAAAAGGATGAAAGGATGAAAAAAAATCAAATAATAAAAATGGAAAATGGGTATGATGGGAAGAGTGTAAAAATGATAGAGAATAGTGGTACACATAAAGAAAAAGTATAGTGACAGAAGAAAAAAAATTCTTGCAAGATGAATAGTATGATGTGGAATTGGTGAGGAAATGAAAGTGATGAAGAAGGTATGACAAATTGCTAAGGATAAGGGGAAATGATGAGGATGGAAAAAGAAGACAAAGGAGATAGGGGGCAAGTTTAGTAAAAAGTGGAGAGAGAGGCAAAAAATTTAAAAACTTTGTGGGGATGCAAGCCATAAAGTATGCACAAGGAAAGGTGTCAAGGGGGCCAACAAAGTAGAGTAGATGGTAGGTTTATGAGAGATAAGAGGGTCCAATGAGGAAGGCTATCAATCCTTATGTTAAAAGAGATTGACAAGATAGAAAAGTGGTTAAAAGAGATTGACAAACTGAAGGGAGGGAGATGGTGAGGAGATAGGTAGAGAAGTGGAGGAAGAGATTTTAGGTGAGAAGGAAAAACAAAATAAATGATGTGGTCAAGCTGACCTTAATAACTGAGCACTACCTATATAGTCCAAAAATACCTCAAGCCAATGTAGTTCTCCCAAAAATTGAGGAAAAATAAAGAGGAAGTATTAGGTTATGTTAAAATACAAAGATGCTAAGAAAAATCCAAAGATTCCCTGATATAAAACACCCTAGGCAAGAGGGTGTAGTTAGCAATGGAAGTTAATGAGAAGGAAAAGGGTAGGGTAATTAGTTGTTAGTGGCCAACTACCCTTAGAAGTCAAGCAAGGCCTGCATAGTCAATGGACATCAAGCCAATGTAGTTCACCAAGGTTTGGGTGAGTGGTATTCAAATTGGCTACCCTAATTTGATGGACCACATGGGGTGTTTTGTGCTGATGGATAAGGTTTTGTAAAACAATAGTTTTGGGTTTTGGTGAAGGTGATGGTAAAAGCATATGGTGTAGATTGGTTAATAGTTACCATAATGATCCCACATTTAGTAGGATGAGAGACACGAATGGGTAAGGTAGGATAACTAAGAAGGGAACGCAATGCTAAGCACCAAAAATGACCTTCAATGGAGATAATCCAAAGAAGAGGTGCCATTGTAAGGAAGTTGTACCTTCTAAAATTATGTGAAGGTATAAGCATTATGCTGGTAGCTATCATTATGAGTTGAGTTTTAGGAGGTGGTGTTTATCAGGATTTTCATAGTCATGTTGGTGAAAGGTCATCATCATTATGAGCTAAGTTTTAATGGTAGTAGTGAAGTGATGACCTATAAATAATTTGTTTGATGGTCAAGTAGATACTACAAGGTAGAAAATTGGTAGGGTGGTGAATGATAGAGGATGGATTATGTCTGACCTAAGAGTTGTATTGGTAAGCTAGACTAAAGGTGGCCATGTCTGCATCCCCTATCTTAGTTCCTTAGAATTGATGAATTAGGGTTTTACTAAGTCAAGCCTAACCAACAAAAAATTACATGGCCCAGGAGATTAGTTACATAGTTAGAAAAGGAGATCATTCCCTGGATATGGATGAACTTTTAACTAGCACAAAAGAAAATATTACCATGTTCAAGTAGGTATTTCTAATGATTGGGGTCTAGAATTTTTAGCTTGTGGTAATGGGCTAGTAGTAATAGGAGGGTATAAGGGATAGGAAGGTGAATGTATTATTGTGAATTCATGGTGACCTACCTCTGATAAAAGTGTTTCTATAGTGATAAGGATTTAAAAGTTGCCATTACCAGTAATAGTGGTAATTTTGGAAACATGACCATTGTGGTGGCATATGGTTAGAAGATTATTTATGTCAACCAAAGTAAAGGTGACAATGATCAGGCCCACAAGGATCACACGATGAAAAATAATCAAAGACATTGGATGTGGATTGGATGACAAGGGTGAAAAAGGGAAATCATGAGAGTGCATGATAACTTTATTCAAATGTCTACATGGACCAAGGGGTACATGTCTACACAAAAGGATAGTAAACATGACCATTTCAAGTGGGAATACTATTCAAGGGAATCAATGACTTCATGACCTTCCCCTTCGATGGAATGGATAATCATGTTGACAAGGAAGAATGGTCAAGTATTCTATTTAAATAATCATGATAAGGATGAATGTTTATTTTTGAGTTATTTGTTTTTTTAGGTTATAGAGAGTGTAGAGAACTGCACAAGGTTGAAAATGGTGAATAATGGGAACAATGGTGGAGATAATTAGCAACTCCTACAACTTGAAATAATTAATATGGTGAATGTGTAGATCTACCATATACTATAACATGTAATGGTGATAATGGAAGTACTTCTAGATCAAAAACAAGAGGAAAGGTACCCATAACCCAAGCTTGAGTCTAAACTCTTACCTCTATAGTAATGAAGAAAGTGAGAATTTCACTGCATAAGATGTAGGATTGGAGAACATGATCATCAATCTGTCTATAGAAGGAACCCTCATTTTTCAAGGGGATTTTCACTAAGGCAACAACTGATGGTACCTATGTGAACAGAAAAACTAGAGCATAGGGATGTAATGGTTGTGATAGGCGAGCAAGGTGAAAGACCTATAGCATAATATGATTCTTTCCCTATGTGGATGAATGTAAAAGAGGAGAATAGAGTATACCTTTTAGCAATCACTAAGATAGGGAATGTTATGGATGATAGTTCAAGAAGCAATCAAGTATAAGGATGCTTGAACATAAATCTAGAGTCACTAGACAATCAGCCTAGTGCTTAAGTAGGAAAATAATATATGTAGGGGCCTTAGGTGAAGCATGGATAGTCTGATAAATTAATATGTGTTGTGTAACTCCTCTCACCCTAAATAAAATATTGCATAATTTGTTATGTATAAAATGTTTTGGATGTCATTGGTTAAATGTTATCATGCTTAATGTTATGTGGATACTTATGAATGTTATGGTTATGGTTGTTGTAATCTCACTTAATGTAAAAAGAATGATTATTGTTGTTACAACATTGGATGGTAAAATTCATGATGAAAACATCAACCAAGCACATTAATAATAGGGAATGATGCTTTTTTTAATAATGACTAAAAACGAAACCAAAGTGGAATTGACTTAATGAATATAAGCCCTTCAAATGCTATGCATGAGTGGTCGTTAGTTGATAAAAAAGGTTTCTTGATCATAGGGTGTCAAGTAAGCTCTAAATCCCTTGATTTATGGATAGTCTAAATGGAATATGGGTGATAGGTGGTGTGAAGGGTAATCAATGATATGCATGATGAACTCATGTGAATTATTTTTCCCCTTATATAGGTGACTAAGAATGTTAATAGACAAGTTCATGTCATATGCTAGATGCAAACTGATCAATTCGAGAAGTCTACATGTGAAAGTAGATTATGACTTCCAACTTATTATGATTTTTGAGAGTTGATTATAGATTTCAAGATTATTTAGAATTTGCTTTGATTGTGATAGTGGGTATTTTGTTTTATTATTGTATATGAGAAGTTGATCGATGCAGGAAGCTTCCAAGGAATTTATCTTCTTTTGATAAATTTAACTCAACCATCCTTTAAAGGAGTGGTCTAAGTTTAGTGGCTTTATTTAATGCTCTTGATAGTTGTCCTTCAAGGGAGCAGTCTACCTTATATTTGGAAATATTTATTTTAATTTTGGGTAGTTGTCCTTTAAGGGAGCACTCTGTAATGCTGAAGATATTAACCCAAGTAATATTTTGGTATTCAAATTATTTTTTAATGTGATTTTTTTAGACATGGATAGGTCTAATTAG
Source organism: Torreya grandis (assembly GCA_037957365.1). NCBI lineage: Eukaryota > Viridiplantae > Streptophyta > Pinopsida > Cupressales > Taxaceae > Torreya > Torreya grandis. The sequence continues at coordinate 385,409 of JARHVA010001307.1, read as the reverse complement.
GTTCAGAGGTTTACCTTTATGAGAGAAATTTTTTAACACAAGATGGTTAATGATATGAAAAGGTATGTTTTTTTAGATACAATGACCATGGGATTCCATCTTGTTAGAGACAAAAAGTAACCATGAGAACCATACTATGGGTAGAGCCATGGTACTCACATTCAGGATTAGGCTATGACTATGATGGTTAATCACATGGTTATATATTGTAATCAATTATCCTCAAAATGAGAGGATAAAGATGGGTGAAGGTTAAAATCTCTTAATCAAGGGATGAACTTAAGTTAGACAAAAGGAGTGAGCTTGATCCTTCTTTAACAAAAAAATGGATGTAGATGCAACGTATTAAAGGGCTTAGGTTTTGTTTTGCCTTTAAGAGAGGACAAATGATAAGTTCTTTATCCATACTTATAGGTAATGATGTAGGCTCCAATCCAATTGAAAATAAACTTGCCTCATTTACTTTTCTCCATGTTGGTCACATGTCAATTTTCCTTTAAGATGAGGTCTCCAATATTGAAGTCTCAAGGTTTGAGGTAAGGTTGGTTAGGTTTGATGGAGAAGGGTAATATTTAATGGTTTGATGGGAGAATTTGAATCCCAAATAGTTTATGTGGTATCCAAATTGGTTTCCCCAATTTGATATACCACTTGGTTTAAGTTGGGTTGATGGATAAGCCTGGTTGATAGGTTGAGGAAAAAAAGCCAAGGGTTAGTTTAGTTATTGGTTAAGGTATGGTAGAAGTTAATAAATGGTTAAAACCTTATGCAAGGAAATTTCTCCCAATTTACTCTTTGCATGGGTGGGAAAAAGCTCCCAAAGGGAAGGTGTTTGTGGTTGGGTTTGGTTAGAATGTTGGGGGTTTGAAGGGTATGTCCATGGAATGGACACATTAACCTTTCCCTTATCCTTTTGTTAGACCCAATATTGGATAACCCTATGGATTGTGTGGATAAAAGGAAGTGTTAGTTTAGCTTGCTACTTCAGTTCCTCCTCACTCTTAGGTGAGAATGGGGGAATAGGAAAGTGTTGGGTAGGTTTGGTTAGTGGTTGGGTTGGTAATGGGCTCAAAGGAGGTTCATTTGATAACATATTATCCTTGTCATAAATTTGGTGGATAATGGTTTTAAGATCCTTGTATTTATTCATATCATGGCCAAATAACGTATGGTAAGAACACACATGGTGGTCATTATACCATGATGATTTTGGGCATGAAGGGTCAAAAGTTTTGATAGGTTTAAAAGGTTTGATAGGTGTTAAGGTTAAATAAGAGGTTTGTAATGACCTTTGTAAAATTTTTGAATAAGATTCATGCAAAGGTGTTGGAGGTGATAGGTTTTTAGTTTTGGAAGCCTTCCTAAAATTAGTTTTTACTATGGAAGTTTTGGGTGGTGGGGTGGTTTTGGTTTATTGGTTAGGTTGGGATGGCTTGGTTAAGGGAGGTTCATCTGATAAAAAATTATCCCCATATAATTTTTGGATGAGTGCTTGGAGAGATTTTCAATTCTCTATGTCATGTCTAGGTGTCCTATGGTATACACAAACTAAGCTGACATTAAACCATTTTGGTTAAGGACGTGAAGGTTCAAAAGTTTTGATAGGTTGGAAATGTTTGGGATGTGGTAAGGTTAAGGAGGAGGTTTGTAACAACATTTGTAAAATGGTTGAATAATATTCAAGTCATTGGGGGTGATGTATTTTTGGGCTTTGAAGTGGGAGCCTTCTTAGGAGTAGGATTCACTTGAGAAGTTGTTTTTTATTGAATGGTTTTAGTAGATTAGTTAGGTTAGGGTAGCTTGGTTGGTTTGGAAGTAGAATAATTAAGAGAAGGTGGGGGCATGGGTCTATTTCAAGATGCTTTAAGAGATTCCACCCTTTTAATAGGTTTAGTCAAATTTTTATATGATGGAATTTATGGAGTCAGGTCTAATTTCAAAGATTGGTGAGCTATGCTAGGAATAGGAAGTATTCCTAGATTCTTGATGGGTTTGGTCAAAGAGGTCTAAGAATATCTAACAATTTTATATGGAAGTGGGTTGTATGGTTCCCCTATGGTTTTGGAGGATGGAGTATCTTAGGATGGGGTTGAGGTAGTGATAGGTTTGAGGGTGGATTCAAGTGAAGCTAAGGGTTCTTGTTTGTTTTGATAGAGGAGGTCAAGACGATGAAAAAAAGTGGATCTATCGAGATTGGGTTGAGAAGTGAACTCTAGGATTTGTACTAGCATAAAAAGGGGCTTGTTGATAGGTTTGGTTCCTTGATCATTGATTTCAAACCTTAGCACCTTGTATGGAGAAGAGGGAATGGTTTTGCCATATATGGTTTTGGTGGAAGGTTCAAAATTTAGAGAAGATGTTTCTTCCATGGATGGAGTGGATAAGGTGACCTCTTCTAAAGGAATGATTTCCAAAGGAAGAGTAGGTGAGTCTATGATGGGGGAGGAATGTGTAATGGTGTCAAGTGAAAGGAAGTAAGTGTCTTCTTCCTTTATTTGGTCATCCAAAGGAATGGGAAGTGATTCCCCCACTTCGATAAGTGAGGTGGAAGGAGTCGTAGTAATAGGTTTATCAATAACAACATTGATCATGTGCACCTCATAAATGTGAGATGATTCTAGTTGGCTTTGATTCACTTAAATGGGAAGTGGAAAAGATTGTTTGGTTTCCTTAGTTGTGGTTTGTACAAAAATTTGTAAAGGATCTACTTGGTCAAAAAGTTGATTGGTTAAGGTTGGTATTATTATAGTTTCTTTATTTTTAGGTTTACTAAGGGACAGAAAAGGGTGTTCCAATGTCTCAGTTATCACATTAGGTTGTGAAACTATTTTTAAGTTATCTGGTTGGCCTGAAGAGGCTATTTGGTTTGATAGGTTAACAAGTTGGTTGTATTGATAGGTTGATTGATATGTTGGTTGATCAATTAAGGGTGATGAAATTGATTAGGTTAACAATGTGGGTTGAGATTGATATGATGGTTAGGGAAAATGGCCTAACCTTTGACAAGGTTGGGTTGATTGAGATGATATATGTTGATAGGTTATTGGTTGGGCATGACAATAATTAAATTACTAATGATAGGCCATTAGTTGGTTGTAAGTGAGGTTTTATTGATCATGAATACCAAAAATAGATGGCCTAAGTTTTGACTCTAATCTAGCTATCTGATATATTATCATTGCAACAAACTCAAGTGGTAGTTCAGGTGAAAGTTGATAGTTTTTAGGTTGGTTGAAGTTGGAGTTTGATGAGTTATAGGTAAGGTTAGGTTGATTGTAGATAGGGTTGGGTTGGTTATAGACAAGGTTGGGTTGGTTTTAGACAATATTGGGTTGGTTATAGACAAGGTTGGGTTGGTTGTAGAGATGATTGGATTAGGTTGATTGTTGGTAAGGAAGGGATCATAATTGGCTTGTGATACAAGGTACAAATTTAAGGTGAAAGGATTGTTCTCCAATATACTATAAAATTTAGGATCTCCAGTAGATAAAATAGGAATGCTCTCCATTGAAAAATTTAGTGGAGATGAGGTATTGAAAAATAGGTTGTTGGTTGGTTTGATTCTTTGATTTATAGTCTGGTAAAGACTATGTGAAGAATGGAGAGAAACAAAGCTCACACCTCAAAAAAGAATTAATCAAAATAGAATATTTAATGAAATAAAATAATACAATAAGATATATTAAATCCTATAGTTTTAATTATCTCTCTTTTGGATTATGCCTTATAAAGTGTGAAGAAGAAATCTGGTTTGTAGAACATGTCCTAAACAAGGTAGTCTATGTTTGGTTTCATGTTATGTTTAGGTGATAAATAGAATTATGTATTGGATTTAAATACATGGATTGGTGTTTGGTGTTTTATGCACTCACTTCATGATCCCATAGATAGTGCAGGTTATTAAAAAATATATACTGATTGCTAAAGCTTATACTCAGCCAAAGATCTGAGTTGGTTATCCCCTTGGTGATCAAATCCAAGTAAGATAGCTAGGAAGGGGTAAGGTGATACATTAGGTGGTGAAATCCTATTAAATAATTGTCTCAATCATTTTTGATGTTTATTTTTACAATTTATATGGTTTGTTTAACATTGGTGATGCTACAGTTAATGTGCTTGATTAATTAAACTATGTGAGCTAAACAACACAAGCAAACAATAGATGTAGTTAATTTTAACCAAAAGGAAATTTTTGATTTATTTTAAAGGAAGAAAAAAATACTAAAATTAACCCCTAAATTAAACATGAAAATTAAACCCTAATCTTAGGATGAATTCTCTTTTGATATTTTAGAAATGCAAGAAAAAAGAGTGAAAATTTTTACTTTTTTATTTTCTGATTTTCTAAAACAAAAGAAACTAAAACTTATGTTTCAAAAGAAAGGAATGCTTAATTTTCATAAATTAAATTAAATATAAATTAAATTTTAATAATTAAAATTAATATCCTAAAACAACTAATGAACCCAAGAAAACTCAAGGGTCCTACTGGGCATGCTAAAATGTTTCTATCTAATTTTTGTTTTTTCTAAAGTGTGAAAAGAAGAAACTAGTTAAGAAGGGTGTGTAGAAGAATAATTTTTGAATGTGTGCATGTTGAATATATAATTTGTAATAAATCCTCTTTGGATATATAATAATTAAATGAAATAATAAATCACAACCACAAAACTTGTTGGTTAGACAGTAGTTGGATGGATTGCCTAGTGTGAGCTAGATCCTAGAAGCGAAACTTTCTAGGAGGTTGTCAATCCACCTTATTTAAAACACTTAAGTATAAATGATAAAATAAATATATTTTCATTAAATGAATATAAAATTGAAATAAAATATATAAAATTATATCCAATTAATTTAGAAACTTAGATGCTTTGTTAAGTTAACCAAAATGAAGCAACCTAGTTTGATTATACTAATGCTGAAAATTGGTTAAGGCAAGGTTGTGGTTTTGGGTTTGGTAATTTGATAAGGGTAAAAATAATAGTTTGGTTTGGGTTGATTGAGATAATAAAATTAGAGGGATGGATGGTTTAAAAATATATAATATCAAGTAGTTAGGGTATCAAAATGATGAGAGAGCAAATAGGATGGAGGTGGCAAAGGTACAAAGAGGGCAAAGGAGGTAAATGGAATTAAAATGGAAAAGGTGGTAAAGGAGGTAAATAGATGAAGATAGAAAATGTATTAATGGTTAAAGGTCAAGGAAATGAAATTAATATCTTAAGTAAATAACTGAAAAACAAATAAGGTTACCCTGAGGCTTGTTGATGTGGTTGATATTGTTGATTATGTGATGAAGGAATCCCATGGAAATTTTGGAAGATCTTCATTTCTTTGAATTATTTTCCTCTAATATGTGAAAAATTTCCTTAAAATACCTAAAATAATATCTTAATAACCCAATACTAACTTCTAAATTAACCTTAGGTGAAGGAGAGGGGGGGGTGGTATTTATAGCATTTGTGTCAAGAACCATGCCAAAAGAGGGAATAGTAGAAGTATGGCACCATTTCACATGTGGTACATGAATGAGTAAAATATGAGGTTGGTTGGGATTACCATTTGGGTTGGTGAGTCTCCCACCTTACACATGAGTCTAATTTTGAATGGGAATCATGCACATGGGTCTAAATGAGGCTAAAGACTTTTCACCACCCTTTCTTGTCTTCATCCAAGAAATTAAAGAGATGGAATGCAAAATGTGGCACCCTTTTCCATGTAGTGGATGAATGAGTCAAAGATTAGGTTGGTGTGGATTCCCATTTGGGTTGGTGAGTCTCTCATTTAGGTTTAAAATTCAAAAATGGGTGCCCTTTGACTTTCTCAAAGCACTAAAGAGGTAGGTATCTCATTTTGAATGCCACTTTCATGTGTGAAGGAAAAATACATGTTTAATGATGGCCCCTTAAGGGAAAATTCACCATATTTCAAGGGAGGGATCTTGTGATGCTTAAATGAGGTCATTAAGCACCTTGGAAAAGGGTCTCAAGTGGGGTATGATGTCCCACATCTAACCACCTCACTTCTAAGCCATGTCACTTACCATATCAGCTTCCATGTCACTTGATATGTCACATGCCATGTCACTTTCAATATCACTTGCCATGTTACATGTCATGTCACTTGCCATGTCATCATGAATAGTGATAGTGAATAGTAATTTTGAATAGTACTTTCAAATATTATTTTTAAATAGGATAATAGTGAGTTGGTTAGGTTAGGAAAGTTTGTTTAAGGGTTAAGAAGGTTTAGGGTGTCTTTAGGGGATACCAAGTCATTTAGCCATAAAAAATAGTATGTAATTTTCTAGTGTCTACAATAAGAGCACTTAAAAGGGGACACCCTAGGGTCTAATGCTATAGTCTAACTTGGGATCTATTGTATTAAGGGTATATAACCTAGGGAGATGGAATAAGCATGGAAAAAAGGTCTTGGCTAAGCTAGAATGAGGTTTTGAAAGCCTATATATGATTGAGAATCAATGAAAATATGCCTAGAAGGGTCTTGAGAGCATGTAAGAGGGACCTATGGATTGGGTGTTATAAGCCACATTCAAGCTACCAAATATAACAATTAATATGAATACAATTTAATACTTTTGTTTTAATAATTTTACTATATACTGGGGCAAATATAACTTATATGCACAAATGTATTGTGTATTCAGGGCTATCATATGGTATTTGATAGTCTAATTTAGATGACTGCTATAGTAACTCCTCATATTTTTTCACCATTTAACATGCCTATTCATGTAGCTAAACTTGGCACTGACCCAGTCGAGCATTAACATCAAATTGAAAAAGACCATCAAATTACAATAAGTGCATGTTTAAATGATTTTTTTTATTATAGTTTAAAATGAGTTTCTTAACTTGGTTTCATGTATACTTGTTAAATTTATAATAATTTTTTTATTTGAGCAGGTTCAACTACAAGTGAGATATGAGATTAGTATCTAAATTCAAACCTTGGAGTAATCTAAGGCATTTGAGATATCTCCATCTATAAGCAAGGCATCCTAAGGAGAGTCTTCTTTGAGGAAGGTAAAGAGAGGGAGACTATTTGATGATTAGGATGTTGTAGATGATGTATTTTTTTGTATGCCTATATGGCAATGTACACATTTTTTTCATTGTACATGTATATATGATGTATTCATCAAACATTAAATACTATGTTGTTAGACATGATGTAATTTTCCGTATGCCTATATGGCAATGTATATATTATTGACATTGTATGCCTATATATGGCATTCGTACATGGAATTCCTATTTTTTACATGAATATTTAAGAAAAAAAATGAAGTCTTGTTTGAATCACTTGTGTTTAGATTATTATGAATGATTGGTTTTGAAGTATTCTTAAGGATTAAAAATCTTATGAGATTGAGAATAAATTGTTAAGATAATGTTACAAATTAGATTGGTATGACAGAGCCTGTAGTTAGAAATATTGACATTTATTTTTCTTAAGAAGCTTTATTTCTATAAGAATGAAAATGAAATAATAATTAAGGGGTGTTGAACCTATCTTTTTTTTTAATTGAATCTATTTTATTATTTTTGGAAAATTAAGTGTTTTATTCCTCAATAATAAAGGGTCTAGAATATGATAAAATTAGTAAATAATATATATATATATATATATTTAATTTATTGATTTGTGTGATTTAATTATATTTTTTCCTTTTCTAAAAATAGTAATAAGTGAGAGAAAATATGATTTATCTTATTCTAGGTTGATGTGGCTAGGATAGAGTCTGATATTGGAGGAATAGGACTAGGACACTATCGTAAACTAAAATCTGGAGTTCATTTCTTGGTTAGATAGGACCGTTGAAAACAAGACACCCTATTTTCTGGTGTTATAGTCTTGGTCTTATCATTTTTTTCCAAACTAATCACAAAGATATGATTTTTTTGGGTTTTATTTGTAGCATCTGTATGAGCCTATGTACCAAATTTTATATCCTTACTATCAATAAAAGTACTTATAAAATTAATTATTCATGTGTTTGTGTCTTCTATGCAATTAAATAAATCTTTATAAAATAAGGAAAAGGGGTTAGTTTGTAAAGGATATGCTAGAAACACTTCACACCCCATGTGTGGGCATGCTACCTACATACCAATAATTCAAGGAGGGATCAAGCTATATGTAGTTCTTGCATTGAAATTCTTGGTGCAATAGTGTGATCAAAATGCAAGTAAATGTGAAACTAGGTGTACTTATAATGACTAGGGACTAGTATGAGGGTTTGGATAAGCTTGAAATACTATTGGATGGCTATATGCAGAGAATAGGGATAAGTGCTTGAGTGATCTTTCTAATATTCTTGTTTTTCTCTTATAAATGAGTGCCAACACTTCTAAATGGACTTTTAATGGCCTTTGATAGGGGATTTAATGATCATAGGTTAAATTAATTTGCATTAGGATGACATGAATTAGGATAAGAATTCAGGAAAATATGATCATGTGGACCTGTTTTACACTTGGACAATAGTGTTAAAAACTAGAAACCTTAGGTTTTAGCACTCCTATCCATCTTGGGCACTATTGTCTAGATGGAATGGGACCTAAGGGGATGGATATGGGCCTAAAATAGCTACTTGGGTTTGTAGGGGTTAAGTATAGAAGGCTATAGATAACTGGGAATCAGTGAAAGAAGATCCTAAAAGGGTTATGCAAACAAGTAGGACCTATGGATTGGGTGTCATTAGCCATATGCAAGTAACCAAATTTTTCATTTTATATGATCACATTTTCCTCCCTTTTATTCTAATGATACATCAAAGCAAAATACTAGGATAAAGGGAAAAAATAAAAATAAAGCATACCTAAACTTACCTATGAAGGTGAATCCCATGAATCTATGTAATGTTGGATGTACGTAGAGAGAGCACAATGTGAAGTATGAATATACAATTAAAAACATAAAGTAGATCAGTTCATATTATATATGTTATATCTAAAATAAAAACATACAAAAGTTGGGTAAGAGGGATAGGAGGAGAAAGGAATCAATATGCCTCATCAGGTACATGAACCAATACAAAACCTATTATAATGCTGGATTGTGTTGGGTGTGTGCTATACCAAAATTTATATCATGAATAGAGCTGAGTTCTTAATTCCCTATAAAGTGGCTCAAGATTAAAAAAGTAGCGCCTTTGTCTCCATCATCACCTACTAAGTGAAGCTAATGAATCATGCATGTGTCAATTGATGTTTGGACTGTGTGTCCAATCCCTCTAAATAGGTTTCTTAAGAATACAAAGGCTAACTAGACCTTTAGCTCCATTATTACCCTATAAAGTGAAGCTATGAAGTAATACTTGTATGGAATAGATGTCATATGATATGGCTCCTGAATCCCATGAATTTAAGGTAATCTGACAATGTTAGTGTGGATAGCCAAATGTATGCTAGAAACTAGGCCACTCTTGGCCATTTCATAAAGATGGAGACTAGGATTTTATGAGAGTCACTCCTAAATTGGTATAATAGGCTTATATGGAAGCCAAATCAGGTACTCAAGAAGTTAAGCTTGTATAAAATCTAAACTTGAAAAAGGATGCTAACCACTTATAGATGGATTAAGGCATATAACTACTTATAAATGTTTGAAAGATAAACTAAACTCAAAAAAAAAAGGGAGGACCAATGTGTCATACACATTGCCCCCAATAACTAGTGTCTAAAACATGGATTCTAATCTTGAAGTTATATTAGCTACTCAATCTAAAACTAGAAGTGAGAGTCATCATTTCATGCATGATGCCCCCTATATCTAGATTCTATCAAAAAAAACTATATTGAAACCTATTGAATTTAGACTAAATTGAGATGACAAACCTATGACTAAACTCACCTTTTTGTCTATTTCTTAAAAAACTAATTTTTTTGATACCTAGATAAGAGTGCCAACAATAAGACACCCTAATATCAAACACTATAGTCCAACTTTGGTGTTTTTTTCCAAATCCAAATCTAATGACTATTCTAGAATGTTTGTTTTCTACCTGGTCTGATGTCTAGAATCTATTCTAGGTGTTCTAAAAATGAACACTTAGGAGCTCTGATCTCTATGAAAAAACCCTTGTTTGTTTCCCCCTCTTTTGAGGGTAGTAATAAGTACCCTGCAATGACTTCCATCAAAAGAATAATCCTTTCAATTATGTTAATTTGGAAATATACATGATAAAGCAATGATAATCAATAAGATATCTCAAGATATAACATGGTTTATATTGAGAGATTGTTATATAAATAGGGGTATCTATAGATAAATATAACAATGTAATAACATGTGCAATGTATTTAACTAGAACTGGAAATGCTACATTTTAGTTATTAGTTTTCAAGGAAGGATGGAGCATGATGTCCATCATGGCATCCAAGAAAACAAGGAATATGCATGATATAGATCATGGCATTACAACAATTAAAAAATCAATCAATCTACAAACACATGGAGTAAGAAGCAAGAAACATATAAGAGTGACCAAGGGGATAAAAAAATAAGTGATATGGTCACATGTCACTCATATTGGAAATCAATCATACAAGGCATGTTCAAATACCACATACACATATAATTGAAATAATCAAGGTTGACACAAGGGCCATAGGCACATAGAAGAGTACAAGCAAGGGACATTGGTAAATGTCCTAAGGCACACACATGAATAGAAGTAAAAAACATTAGTAAATGTCTTAAATAGAAGGAAAGAACATTAGTAAATGTCTTAAAACACATACAAGACATGGGACAAGAATTGAGAAAATGTAAACTCATCAAGATACACTAAGAAATAAAAGAAATCATGTAATAAATAGAAATATAAGATCATATCTAACTAATCAAAGCAAGAGTGAAAGTATGTAAGACATGTTTAGTATAAGACTAGGTATATGTTAAAGAGATACACAAGTACTAGATACTAGTGAAATATTGATATAGTAATCTATGTAATCTTAGTAAGTAATGTATCTCAACATGATACTAGAGTATGTGGTGTGTGAATGACATAACTTGGATGGTGTAGTCATGTATAAGATGCCCCCAGTGGGTATGTATATCAATGTGTGTCTCAAATGTAGAAGTCGGTTGTCCCTTCAATGGGTAGAGTGAAGCAATCAAGTATCTAGATGTCACTACACACATTCAAAAGAAGATCAAGTGAAGAATGGTAATGTAGATAAATTGATAAACAATAGTATGAAATAGGAAATCTAAGTCATAGCATAATATTAGTAATGTACAGTATGGATGATAGATACAATTGAAATGTTTTTGTGTTTTTGATATATTTTAATGTTTTTGGATTTTGAAATGTTATATTATTTTTGTATTTTTTAAATTTTGAACTATGTACAAGAAAGACTAAGAAAAAATTATACCAACTAATGAGTCTCAGATGAGACTCCCTATCATGGTGTCCTATATTGAACAAAGGTATCATGTATGATTGTGAAGCATGATGGAAAGGTTGAGACTATGATTTTGAAATTTTTGTGCATTGTAAATGTTCTAAAATATTTGAAGTAAAAATTGACTATGGGGTCCCTCCATAACTCTGAGAAGTGGATGCAACTAAAGGGCTCTTAGGGACCCATTTGAAAGTAGGAGAATTTGTTTGAACATGTGATCTATGTCTAGATGCATGAAATTTCAATGATACTACTCTGGGTGTGAATACTATGGTTGGAAGTTATATATAGTCCTAAAGTGGTGGAGGTGTATGAATATTTTATACTAGTGATGGATGCCTCAACTATTTCTAATTCTATATTGGGGGAAGAATTGTAACTGGTGAAGAAAATGAAATTGGTGTAGAATCTAGAACTAGTGTCTGCAAAAGAGACAGCTCTGAAGTGTGGAGTGGTAACTCATATGGAACTCCACCAACTCTAATAACCTAATTAACATGATTGAATTTCATGCATCTATGAATTTTAGATGGTAATACTCAATTTTTTTGAATCCATAGGCAACCAAGTAACATATCAAAAACTCCTACACTTGGAACTATAGTGAAATGTGTGGTTATGTGTGTTGGAGAAGTCTATAAAAGAAGTAAAATCTCACATAATTAACTCTATACATGTCCACTGAATCCATTGATAACTATATTTTTCAGAGTGATATCCTACTCTGAATAACCCAAATACTATAATAATGTAATGGTGTACATGTTGACACTGAAACCATTATAGATCAGAACATTGTAAATGGTTTGATTATGAATATGTGCTCTAATAAAGAGTGTATTATAATATAAATTATCCTCTAAAATATCCTAATCTAAGAAGGATATCAAAGGTCTAGTTGGAACCCTAGACTCACACACACCTCCCATACCACTCAAAGGATGTGATTCAACTGAAGGTGCCTGGTATGTAACTAGTGGAGGATGTGCATGGTATGGGTGGTGAACACCTAATATGTCTCATTTCTCTTTCTTAGAAAGATATGGGAATATATCTGAGAAGATTTTCAAATATTTATCTAGTGTTGTCTTAGCCTATGGATGCTCAACTAAAGTGCCAAGATCAAATAGGTTGTCATCTATCAAGTCATGTATCCTATGTCTCAAACTAATACATATGTTTGTAATGTGGCCTAGTGCCCTATGAAAATCAAAAAATTCCTATTGATCATATCCCCATGGAAGAGGATTTGTTGGGTAAATTTCTTGAATAGGAGGGAGAGTAATGATGTTACATTACAATAACTGTTGTAAAACTTTGGCTAGAGAAAATGGTAGATTGGTAAATGCATGCCAAAGAGGTGCTGATAAAAACACACATTGAGGGTACCCTAAAGCCACATTGACTATTGGTTGATTCTAATTATTGTTATCCTTGACTTTGACCTTATATGGGACTTTTCTATTACTCTTATTTTTTGTGTCTCGAATGCTTGTATACTTGAGTTTGCCAATTGAAATGAGTTTCACTTCTCTTTCATTTAATATATGACATAATTCAATGAAGTAAAGAATATTTTGAACATAATAGATTCATGAAATGCTAGTAGAAGGATATATTTGAAGAGATCCTATAACTCTTGATCTACCATGGGGCTAGTCATCTTAGCCAAGATTGCCTTATATTGAAGCACATAGTCTGTGAGATGCTCATTTGACTTTTGTTTCTATTGTGTAATTTGTGCATAAGGAACCTTATCACCAATGTTGACATTAAATTTTGAAAATAACATGTTAGCTAAAGGATTGAATTCATTGACTAACTAATTTGGTAGACTATAGAACCATTGTAAAGCATAATCCTTTAAACTTCATAAAAATAGCTTGGTAAGTAGCCAGTCATTTGGTACATAATCCAAGCATGCTGCATGAAAAGCTCTCAAATGTGTGTTTAGATTACCCTTTCCATCATAAAGAGTAAGCTTAAGTTGAACAAAACCTTGTGGAAAGGGTGTAGAAGTAATTTGACATGTCAATGGTGTATGAAAAAGAGAAAAATAATCCAAAGCTTGTGTAGGTCTACTGGTACCTTGCTCAAGATGTATCACCTTGGATTGAAGAGATCTTATCTCTTGAATAAGGGATGCCACATCAAGAGAGATGGATGTACTAGTTGTAACCAGTGGCATAGAGGTAAGTCAGGCTGCTATAGGGGGTTGTTGAGACATAGTTACCCCCATAGTATCATTTTCAATTGGTTTCTCTATGGGGATGGAAAACTCAAATTGTTTAACCTTTTTGATTTTCATGATAGATTTAAAAATTAGTGTATGATCTTAAGGTTATTCCTTAAGTCTTTCTCTAAAATTTTGGAGGATAAAATCTTTGTTGAGTACAACTTAATTATCAACAATGTGTGGAAGTGGATTAGTAGTCCAATGTGGTGGAGCATGAGCATCTGTGTGTACATCATCAATGGTATTCTCATATTGGTCATTTTTTGAATCATTCTTATTAAAATTGGTGTAATATGGATGTGCATAATCTATAGCTAGAGTTTTAACTAGTTGTTTATCCATAGTATATGGTTTAGTTGAAGGAATTTGGGTGAATTCAAGAGGATTGCCACTATGTCTTGTACTTCATCTTGAAGGTAGAGATGCAAGGAACTTAGGTGGCATAGGAAAACAACCTAGATAATAGTAGAAAAGATTAGATTGATATAATCTAAACAAAGAACTAGAATATGCATTAAAAAGATACGGAGCTCCCAAACATGTAAGGTGATAACTCAAGGAGAAAAATAGGAGCTAGTACATGCAACTAGGGATTTTCTAAAAATATTTTTCCAAAATGCTATGAACTTTTCAAATAGAAATTGAATTTTTGAGTTAAATATTCAAGATAAAATTCAAAATTTTATGGGAAAATGCTTGATTTAATGGAACCTAGTAGAAGGGGTTCGATAAAAATATATTTTTTTAAATTACTACATATTCTTGAGATTTGAGGTGATATTTTTAATTTTAATATGTAACTAAAAATTTATAAAATGATTGGAAAATTACTAGAAAATTCATAGGAGCTTAGTTGATGCAACTAGGGTTTGAAATAAATTTATTTTAAAATTTACTGCAAAATTTCTAAACTTGAGAGGAATTTAAGATTTTAATATTCAATAAAAATTTCATAAATTAATGTGAAAAAATAGCTATGAATTTACCCTAGGGTTTCTAGGGTTTTTATGTAAAATTCAAAGTAATTCAGGTTCACCAAATGTTTTATTATTTTTGGGAAATTAAGTGTTTTATTCCTCAATAATAAAGGGTATATAATATGATAAAATTATTAAATAATATTCATAATTAAGATACTATTTTTTGTGATTTAATTTAATTTTTTCCTTTTCTTAAAATAGTAATAAGTGAGAGAAAATATGACTTAGCTTATTCTATGTCGTTATGACTGGGACAAAGTCTGATACTAGAGGAATAAGACTGGGACACTATAACAAACTAAAATCTAGAGTTTGTTTCTTGGTTAGATAGGATTGTTGATAACAAAACACTTTATTTCCCTTGTTGTAGTCCTGGTCTTTCCACTATTATCAAAACTACTCACAAAGATATGAATTTTTTGGGTTTTGTTCACATCATTTGTATTAGCTTGTGTAACAAATTTTAGATCCTTGATGTCAATATAACTCCTTATAGATTTGATTCTTCATGTGATTGTGTCTTCTATATAATTTAATGAAACTTTTAAAAATAAGTAAAATGGGTTAGTGTGTAAAGGATAAGTTGGATGCACTTCACACCCTATGTGTGGGCATACTACCTACATACCAATACTCTAAGGAGGGATCAATCTATATTTAGTTCTCCCATTGAAGTGCTTGGTGCAATAGTGTGATGAAAATGCAAGTGAGAAACTAGGTGTACTTGGAATGACTAGGGATTGGTATGAGGGTTTAAATAAGCTTGAAATATTGTTGGATGGTTGGATGCAGAGAATAGGGATAAGTGCTTGAGTGATCTTGTTAGTATTCTTGATTCTCTCTTGTAAATGAGTGCCAACCCTTATAAATGGAATTTGAATAGCCTTTTATAAGGTATTTAATGACTATGGGTTAAATGAATTCATATTAGGCTAACTTGAATTAAGATAAGGATTTGGGAAAATATGATTGTTTGGACCTATTTTGCACTTGGACAATAGCACTAAAAACTAGACACCCTAGGTTTTAGTGCTCCTATCCAACTTGAGTTCTATTGTATAAAGGGAATAAGACCTAGGGGGTGGATTTGGGCTTGAGAGAGCTACATGGGTATGTAAGGGTTATGTATGGAAGGCTATGGATGACTGGGAATGAATGAAATAAGATCCTAAGAGGGTTGTGTAAGAAAGTAGGAAGACCTATGGATTGGGTGTCATTAGCCATACCCAAGTAACCAAATTTTGCATTTTATATGACTACAAAATCTTATACTAGGTGATTTAATCAATCTTAGATTGGTAGTTTTAAAACACCTAGTCACTTATATCGGTTTTTAGTCTTGTGCTTAGAATGGGATTAAGGGAAACAAACCCTTATAAGAAATAAAGAATATCAGTGATTGCATTTAAATTATGTTTTTATGATCATGGTCATCTACATTTTATTTCAGGTCTAAAACTTTGAGTTTCTTATAGGTATAATATTGTTTTGAACATGTGAATTTATTATGGATAGAGTGATGATAATCATCTACTCTATTTATTATTTTGTGCATTTTCTCTTTGTTTGGTAAAACTAGGCACTATTTTAAATATGTAATCACATTTATAGCCATAATTTGTCTATTTTTAGGTGTGTGCCTAGTTTTATGCCCTAAATCCACCATTAGAGCACACTTCCTTTGTAATCCATCTCTCCATTAGACCTAATTAGCACTTAAGCACACCCACATGTCTAACAACTATACTTTACAACCCCTTTTCAATCTAAAACCTCTTGATTCACTTTCCTCACATCCAATTAGGTATAATTACAAATTTTTAGCATTTTTCATGGTTAAAACTCCCTAAAACATCAAAACCTTGATTTAGGGTTTTTCTTCCTCTATATAGGCCCGAGAGCTTATATAATTCCATTTTTTTATTTTAACAAGGTTTCAAAGGACCTAAATACCACATATATGTCTATTTTCACCGCATATATCTATCTAAATTATTTATAAGTGTTGTTCAATCCATCCAATACCCAAACACAATAAAATGTAATGGATTATATACCTTTTTGGTTGACTATGTAGGGTTTTTAAGGGACTGTGTACTTTCAATAAATTATGTGCCTCACCTAGGTCATTATTATGACTTATATCCTCATCCTTATGTCCATATTTTACCAACATTCCAACCTATCTTGTGATTAGATCCACACATCCCTTCACTAGATAATATATGAATGAAAACAAGGGTTTTAATGTACCTATAGGATTTAAATAGTTTGAGAATAATTACCAACCATTATAAGGTTTCAAAGGCTCATCTATTGATCTATTAGCCTTTCCCCACACTCATATTCTACCATATCAATCACCAACCATGTGGTCTCAAATGAAACTCTCCATTTCTTGACATAAGAGAATACAAAATACATCAACTATGAAAATAGGGTATTATCCCTAAGATGACTATGTTTTCAATCATTTATCATTTGGACACCACTCTAATTAACACTATAAAAATCTCACATGGACACCACACTAGATTACACAATGGATTCTCCTACATAAATAGTTTTAGACATTTTTCTCCATTTGGTCCATGATACCCCTTGGCCAAACTTTAAAACCACTTCGACCACATATAGGTGGCTATTTAGGCATAATTAGGCCTAAATGGCCATATAGGTCTATTTTCCTATTTGTGAAACCTCCAAAATTTCTCATCTCTCATGAACCAAAAACTTCTCCCTTGATAGTGTTAATATCTTTCCATTACCTATAGGTATGCAATTTAGCCTAATTAGGCATAAAAGGCCTAATAGTCTCCTTGACTGATTAGTAGGTCTTGAAGGATTTTTAACCCTTGAAACACTTTGACAAGATTCAAACAAACATTTCAAAGGTCTTGAACCTAATTCTAATGTCACTATATTATAACCACGTATATATGGCTCACTTTGGACTATTAGGCTTTTTAGGCTTCTTAATGGCCTACAACTAGTAAATCGGCAAGGCCAATACATCTGAAGAGGTGGACAACATCCATAACTAGGTTATTGGCCTCCCATCTATCCTGGATAACAAACCCACCATGCCTTTTTACCTCAAGAATTCCCTTCCCAATACAAGAAAGATGTTGATTTTTAACCTAACTTCAGGCATGCATAAGACCAAAATTATAAGTCATATAGATGAACTATAAGATCCTTATTATGCATTGTAAATACCTATAATTTCACCCTAAATATAGTTTGAATCACCTCTAAGAGAAATTCATGGCATAAGTTTCATTAATGGGTCCTAAAATGTTATTTTTTAGCAGTGAAGAGACAACTTGTTGACCTCCAACTAGCATTTTTGCCTTCAGCACCCACAAGTGCAAATCCATCACTTGGAGCACGTCTATATAAGAAAATTACACATGATCCAATGATCATGACATCCAATTCAACCCAAAAATGCATTTTCACTACTATTCAATAACATGAAAACATTGACAATAAATGTTATTAGATGTTCTTAGTCCTAATGTGTATATTACAAGTCTCATCTTAACCAATTTCATCAATGAAACAAAAAATTGACAACTTTGACTATCATAATCCAATATATGAAAGAAACTATCCCAAATTTATTGAATGAGTCCTCTTGAATGGTGATCAAAAATTATGTTATGCATTATTTTCAAACTATTTTCATCGACTCTAATTAAGTACTTGTCTTTTCTACACATAATTATTGGAGTTGTTATTGGTGGAATCCATTAAGAGGGTGTTTCAAAATAATTATATGTTTCCATGAAATTTTCTTCATTATTTATTTATTTATTATATGTTTCCATGAAATTTTCCTCATTATTTGTGTCTATTAAATTTTCTTCATTGTTGGTGGGTAAAGTATCATGCATAGGCTCTTCATCAACAAAATCAAAAACTTTAAACTTTGAATGTGAACTTCCAAAATTATCTAATTTAATATTGTCAATTTCATCATAATTCAATTCATTATTATGAATTTCATCATAATTCGATTCAATATTATTAGTTTCATCATTATTCAATTCATTATTGTTAATTAACTCATTATCTAAGGCATTTAGCTCATCAGGGTTAGTGTTTGTACCTTATCTGGAATGAAATGCTTGCATTCATACATTGATTTTTTCTCTCAAATCTTCTAATTGATTTGGTGTTTTTTATTTAACTTCTTCCTCTTCTTTGAACATGAACCGAATCCCATTTTGAAAAAAGTACCCAATAAAGTACTTCAAAATGTGGGGCCTAAAAAAATACTACAAAATGTACGCAGAGAATATGAAGAGTGTGTAGGGAATGTCTATGGGGATATAAATCTTGATTTTGGAAAAAATAGATGTTGAAAAGTATGTTTTTGTCTATAATTCAAGAAACTTGTATGCATTCCTTGAAGTATAGGCATATACCATAAAAAAGAAGAAAAAATGCTCATATTCAATACATAAATCCCCTATAATACTATAATATGATGCAATAAGACTCAATAATACTATAATATGATGCATAAATCCCTAATATGATGCAATAAGACTATCATATGTTGCAATAAGGCTATTATATGATGCAATAAGGCTCAATATGATGCAATAAGGCTCAATATAATGCAATAAGACTATCATATGATGTAATAAGACTATCATATGATGCAATAAATCCCCAATATGATGCAATAAGACTATCATATGATGTAATAAAGCTATCATAAGATACAATAAGGCTCAATATGATGTAATAAGGCTTAATATGATGCATAAATACCTAATGTGATGCATAAATACCCAATATGATGCAATAAGACTCTTGATAAGACTATGAATCAATAAGACTATCATGTGATGGAATAAGACTCAATATGTAAGGATAAATGATATAATTTTACCCCAAATCACATCATAGGTCCTTGAAAAACTAGGTGAATAATGGGTTCATAAATTGACACTAATCACATTCATGAATTTATGTATTTGTGATGAAATCAAGGAACTTAGGGGTTGTGTTTGTTATAAAATTAGGATTTAGGTTTAGGGATTTAGTGTAATGGTTTTGTACATGTGTATATGTCATGAAATTAGGGTTTATGGAAATTGTACATGTTCAAGTGATAAAATTATGGTCTATAGACAACATGTCATGAAATGTGAGCTAATTTAACCTCTTTAATCACATTGTAGACTCCAATTTAGGTTCAATGGGTTCAAATTGGTCACATTTACTTTCGTATTTGCATTTATGATTAAATTAGGGTCATTTAAGCCATACATTTTATATAGATTATATACTTGATTAGGCCATAAATTTGGTTTAGGGGCTCAATTTTGCTCAAATCACATCCCTAATTACACCAACTAACTAATTGGTTGAAATAATGATATAATCATACTTAATTTTATCCAAATCATATATAATACTCTTATAGTTACATCAAGAAGGGGTCCAAATTGTCCTCCCATGCCTCCTTGATTGAATGAATCAACTCTTTAGTTCATTGTGTGTGTGTGTGTGTGTGTGTGTGTGTGTGTGTGTGTGTGTGTATGCATATATATATATATGTATATATGTATATATATATATATATATATATGTATATATATATATATATATATATATGATGACATTCTAGGGTTAATTTGACTCCAAATCACATCATGTATAAAATTTAAAATAGGTTCATACATGGGTTATTTCAACCCTAATTTCCCCTATAATTTAACCTTGTTGTGCTTTGTGTGTACCTCATACACCTAAAAGTGTTAAAGCTATTAGATATATATCAATTCCTAGAATATTTAGAGTTGATAATGCCCCAGGAGGCCAAATCTAATTACATATCACCACGTGTACCTTGTATGTGCTCAGAAGTGTCAACACTATTAGAGGTATTAGGTCCTATAAGATTTAAAGAACTATCAGAGCCCTGTAAGGCCCGATCTAATTAGATGTCACCACATGTATCTTATACACACATATAAGTGTTAGAGATATAACTGTCAAGACTTAGAAGCATCAAATTTGTTAGAGCCTCAGGATGCCCATTCCAATCAAATATTTCCACATGTAGGTCTAGTATATATGTAGAAGTGTTAGAGTTGTCAGATATACATACATTTTATATCCTAAAAGCATCATAGATGTTAGGACCCTAGGGAGTGCTAATCCAATTAGAGATGGTCATGTGTACTTATGTACACTAAATGGTCAATTTAAACAAATAAGACTGATAGGTTAGGACTATCCCCAATGTTTCAAGACATTAAAAGTACTCAATTATCCCATCATTAATAAGAAACACTAATAAAAATATGAATACATCTATGATGCTATGAGGGCCAAACCTAAGCATGTGCATACTTCACTCTCTATATTTATTAGTTTGCATGAGTGGAACTCATGATATTTTATACCTAAATAGGTCCCATCACCTCCAACTAATCCAACTAAGGCCTATTCACAAATATCATACATACATATAAGCTAATTTTTTTTAAAGATTGACATCGATCCATTTAACTCATGTCCAATAAATAATTCACATGATGTGATCCTCTTATAGGCTGAGCTTACCCCCATTATGTTAAGTCATCAAAAGTACTCAATGATCCCATCAAAAATAAGAAACACATATTAAAATATGAACACATCTCAAATGCCATGAGGGCCAAATCTAGGCATGTGTACACTTCACTCTCTACGTTTATTATCTCACATGAGTGGAACTCATTATCTTTGATACCTAGATAGGTCCCATTACCTCTAACCAATCCAACTAAGGCTTATTCACAAATATCATACATACATATAAGCCAAAAATGTTTAAAGATTGACATAAATCCCATCAACTCATTCTTAGTAAATAAATCACATTATGTGATCCTCTAACTTGCCATTACTATATGAAAATTATCATATATATCCCTTCAAGGTCCCATCCAAATTGAGTGAGTGTCAAATGTTATCAATTTTCTATGTATGTATTCAAATTATTTAGATCCATCTACCTTGAATTAACTCTAGATCCTAAATTACATTCATAGTAAGTCTTACACATAGGAGAGAACATAATTTAGTAATGGACACCTCAACCTCAAATCCCAAGATAGAGAAAGAATTTTGAGATACTATTTCTTGTAGTCCACATCATAAGGTTTAAGTTCATTACAATGAAATATGAACAAGATTATTAAAGATATGTACAAAATATATAATCTTGAAACCTTCGGTAAGGGGGTATATATTGGTATTCAATTCTAATCAACCATCTATATGAGGTGAGAAACATCATCCACATGAATAATTATTGGGTCCCTCTACTTAGCATCATCCTTGAGGGGAAGTAGGTCTTAGATTTAGGGGGCATTATTACCTTTAATGTATTTTGAATAAGCTCAATAGAGTTTGAGTTGGTGTAGATTATACATATGTCATACTTGGTCAATTCTAGATCTACACCACCTTATATTTCTAAAGCATAGCAATCCCTTAATGGTTTCAAACAAGGTACCTAATGCATTTAGATATTTTCTAAGCTAAAAATTCATCACTACATACACAACATCTTTAAACAACATCATCACTAATGGATACATGTGACCATTTCAAGTTTATTGAGCTCAAAACGACATCTTATATAAAGAAATGCATACCCAAAGACCAAAATATCCAAATATAATAAAAACATGTACCTTGTACCCATCATCTAATTTTTCTATCTTACTACCCCAATTACATCATAAGGTATAAAATTCTATAGTATTAATAAGCACCAAGTCTTGTCTAGATTATTTTTGAGCTCGCAATTGTTGCATCTATGGTGTGGCTAGGACTAGTCCCATGTCAAAGACACACTCTTAAGATGAGGTGGGAATGGATGGTTTATTTCAAAACAATGCATACACATTATATAATGCGTACACATTATATAACATGTATGAATTATACAATGTGCTATATAATGCATACACATTATAAAATGCATGTGCATTTTTTGAATTTGAATTCAAAACCAAGCCTCTAAGCTTGGAAATGGCTTGGATTTGTGAGCCAAAGGCTTGTGATTGTGCATCTATAGCTGAGACCAAGAGTTTTAACAAAAACCAACAAATTTAAACTTCATTCACCAAATACGCTATAAATTTCAACATCGAAATTCAAAAAATTATTACCGTCTTATTGTTCACACTATCCTCTTTCCAACTATATGAATTTTATAATTTTTAGGCTATTTTAAGGGTTCAAACTATATTTATTTCTAACTCCACCTTCTTTAGACCACTACATGTCACACATATACATGTCTATTCATGTTTATGTAATTAATTTTTCATTGATCCAAGTGTAAAATAAATTATATGGTAATAAACTAGGCCTAATTATACACACATTCAAAAAAAATCATTTTTCATTTTTTTTGAGGTAGTTAAGAGGCCGCACAGTCGGCTATCCATTTTTTGGTCAATTCTTAAGATATACTTAATTTCAAAATTAATTAAAAAATATTTATTGAAAAAATTTTAAAAAATAATTGTAACACAGTATAAGATATTATATAAATATTCACCAAAGGGTTTCAAACAATATTTAACAATAAAAATGGTGGGTTGCACGACCATCTATTTACTATGTTTTCTTGAAAAAAATATGAGGTCATCTTTAAATTTTAGACATTTGACCTATTTATACTTAACCATTTTTTAAAAATGGTGTTTTGGAAACTAGACTCAAAATTATATAATTCATGTTTTTATATCATCTTCAAATTTTGAGTGTAGCCATCTCAAATTATCTATAGAAGTTCAAATTTCTAAAATTTCATAAAAATCATGTCCATGATAAGCCCTTTTTTTTCCCCAAAATGTGTAAAATTACCTAAGAGATATAGATGGATAGACACTTGGAGGAGGTTAAACTAATATTAGAAATAATTTAAATAGGATAGAATAGTAACATCTCTCATAAATCACCATGAGCCTTTCCCACCCCATTAATTATGCATCCTTTAAGGCATAAACTCAAGGAGATTGATGCATCAACAAGACACTAAAATAGAAATCATAAATAAGTGATAAAGTGAAAAATATTATGTTATACATAAATCAATAAGAGAGATGACTATCTAGGTTCAACATCATGCACAAAACAAGGATAGGCCTACTATAAGTAAATGCAACACATTGCATTCAATTTCAATGATTAAAAACTTGTCCTTATTTATTATAGTTAATTATTGATGATATTATATAAATAGATTATAATTGTGGCTATGACAAACCTGAAGTAGAAGTAGAGAACATTCCAAGACATTATCATTGTAAATGGATAATAGCCAATGCATTCGAGTTCATTGAATATGGAATTTACCCTATTGACTATGAAAGTGAACTGATTATTTCACTACTTACACATGAATTAATTAGGGTCATGGACATGTTTTCAAATCTATAATATCATGAATAGTACATGGAATGATAAAACCCTACTCTTATTATACATAAACCAAATTGGAATGAAATGGGAGGTATCAGGTGAAAGAGATTGAGTTGGACTGACCTTGGTTAATACTTTTTGAGTGAACAAGAGATACATTAAATTTATAATACTATAAATATTGATCAAACTCAAATTTATTTCTCCAAGTTACATGTATGTGTGAAATTTTGAATGCAATTTTAGATGATATTTCTCTTATTTTACCCTTTGCACAAGAATGCAAATGAGAATTCAACCTTTAAAAATATTGAATCTAAATTTAACAAATCAATATATAGAACATGAAAATATTTGATTGGATTTTGAGAGTGGGGATAACCATCCTTAATTCCTTATAGTAGCTTTGTATTTGTATATATTTTGATTTTAAATTTGGGACTTATTGATTTGAAAAATCTAACCCAAGATAAGACCCAATGGAAAAAAATAAAAATTAGAGGACCAAAAATGGAGATCCCCATGATGAAATGGAAAGGTGAATGACCAATAGATACACTAAAAAACCCAAATAAAAAATAATAATCAACTAAAATGTGCCAATACAATCCTTATTTGATTTCAATACTCAATGCATATAAAGCTGCAATAAATGACATAAAGGACTGGCTTGTACCAAATTGTGGTGTGTATAAAAATATAATCATATTTCATTTCATTTTTAGTTTTATTTGTGTATCGATAATTTTCTAATTTTTTAGAGGATGGACCATATAATCTAGTATAAGAATACTTTCCACAACCATTTTTCATAGTAGTTTTAGTGGATTAGGGTCTTTACAACTATCCATTGTATGCTCTCATCTCACCAAAATTGATATCTCAGTGATTATAAAGTGGTAAAAAAGTGGTAGCACTAAGATTTTACCCAAAATTTACCATTTTTTAATTTTTGAATAACTTTATTTATTTAGGCTACAAATTGTGTTCTAACATTTTTAAACTCACATAAAGTTATCATTCTATGCTAATCATTTATTATCTTTCCTTGATTCCATGAAGTGAGAGGTCATGCCCATCAATCCATTATAATTTTTATATATGGATTGGATTTTGAACATGTGTTTTTTAATATTAGAATTCCCATTAGTAAATTTCAAAGCTTATCCATAGGAAACCTTCATCCATCTATTATTTTTAATGTACTAGTAAGCAATTATCCCTAGGAAACTACTTGCAACTGACTTCATAGATAGGATAATGGGTTATGGGTATGGTATACCCTTCATAGTTAGATATATAATATATTTTAAAAACACTATTTGTGAACAAAATAATTCTAAATTCAAGCCCACACAACACACATACCCTATAGAATCCCTACCCATTTTTTTTGACTATTGTAAACCTTAGAAATTTGGATTTCATAGACACCAGCACCAAGAGATCCCTTTGAGAAAATATAGACACTAATATTTTTTATTAGACTTGGAAATGTCATCTTTGACCAATATTTAATATAATTGACTTATGCATGCATACATAACTCATGTTCACATTCTTCCTTACACACTCATCCATAGATGGGATTGGCCTTCCAAAAATGTCATTATTGTAATACATAATTTCCATAGTATCTACATAAATAACTTAATATCATTCTTAGGTCATATCCTAATCTCATATCATTTTTACCATTCTTTGGGAATTTTCACACTTCCTCAAACAATGTGGTACTACAAATATATCCACATGGGTCAGATATGTCCATGTGACCTTTAACAATCATTTTCCAACATTTGAATTCTCTATATAGGTCATCCATGTTTCACATTTAATTTTAAATAAAATTATCTAAACATTTATTTATATAAACATATCAATCTTAATCATATTAATATATTGCAATCACTTACCTATTTATAGAAATCTCTCTACACATTGAGAGGAACTATCATAAAGTTTACAAATATAAAACCCCTCAAAAGAGCAATCCCTAGGCTCAGTTTAAATACCTCTAAAATATTAAATCATAGGTTATCAATTGTTTAAATACATACGTAGATTTCACAACATGTTAGTATTAAAATTTATTACACACACTCAATTAAGTAGGATAACTACATTTGGTTTGACTTCCCTCTTAAGAATATTTGATATGTAGGCAACACTTAGCCATCAATGGTGGTTGAGATTAGCTCAACCTTACCTTTCACCCTTTGTCCATATTTACATTGATTTTATAGTACACACATAGGTTTTTAAGTAAAGATAATAAAAATAGAGCCATTTGTGCAAGATCAAAAACATTTGCATACACTTGAGCCCTTATTAGATGCAAGTGCAATGATCAGGACTATCATAGATCAACACAAACATGTAAGACATTTTTTCACCCTAATATATATTATCACATTGCACAAGCATCCAGGAAATAGCAAGATTGTCTCAATAAATGTAAGTACATTATTTCTAGATCTAAGCATTTACATAACCATTTATAATCTTTGCTAATAATTATACCATGTTAAATAATTGTACATTTATAAATAAACAAAGAACCCAATTCCTTTAGTATTTCCATAAATATTGAGTTAAAATTAATCAATAAATCTATGTTAGTTGCACTTAGGTTTGTATGTTAATGTTATACCTTATGCATTCTGAAGTTTTCTCAATTTTATCTTATTAAGGCATTTAATCAAAAAATAGGTAGAACATATTGGTGAACCTAATCCTTGTCTAAAGAAAAAAAAGCTATATTTTTTTAGGATTTTCTTCTTCTTTTTCATAGGGTTTTATATTTTGGTATTTATTTATATTTTTTAGACATGATTTCTAAATTCTCCTTATCACATCAAGGTTATAATGGATTTACATAGTTTATATTTTCTTATTCAAGTGTGATAGTTATAATTACATGTTACTAGTCTAATATATGTACCATATTTCATAATCATGTATTAAAATGGATTCAAATTTTTGAATAATAAAATTAAGGTTGAAATTCATCACAAAAAAATATTCTTACAAACCAATAACACAAATTATTTAAAGATTCAATCTGAAATACTTCAATTTACAACTAGAAGCAAAATAGCATTTATGACTCATTTCATTCCTCTTCTTAGACCTCAACATAGTGATGGATACCATCCATCTACTATTAATTTTCATATACTTATTTAGGTTTTTGATGTCCATGTCATCACAACATGAATAGTTAAGGTGCAAAGTATACAAACTATTCCTCCTTGTCCCCATCAACCTCCAACTATGTTAGTCAGTTCAACTAAAAATGTGATATTATTGATCAAATTAAAAATTCACAAGCTAAAATATCTATATCAAAACTAATTTATAAGTTACTTGTTCATAATGATATTCTCTATGTGGCATTGTGTGATACAGCTTTACCAAGGGATGTAGAACCACCTTATGTTTATTCTATAATAAATACACTATGATGGACTAAGGAAAGTATATACTTTGAGAAAGAGGACTTACCACCCACACAGATTATTAATAAACATTTCCTTTTTTATACTTAAGTAAATATCAATAATACAGGAATTAAGCAGGTTTTGGTGGATAATAGATCTGGAATTAATATTTTTCATATTTATTTCCTTAATTTAATTGGTATAGAAGCCAAAAAATTGACTACTCAAATAATAACATTTGATTATTCGATAATATAACTTAGAATATGTTAGGAAAAATTACATTGAGCATTAGTGTGGGTCCTAGAATAGTATCTATAATATATACTATGTCACGCATAATGATATCAGTTGTAAAATCATTTTTGGGAGACTATGGATTCATGACATGAATGCAATCCCTTATCCTTTACATGTGTGTCTAAAATTTACACACACACACACACACACTTCATATGGATCAAGAACTATTAAATCATTGTGAAATGACATAACCTATGCAAAATTATATATTTCACATGCACCTTTCTCCTTAGGAGTATGGACATCCTATTTTTCACAATGATAAACCAACACAAGTATCTATTCTAGTTACTCTTTCATCACCACCAATATATTTAAAGAAATATGGTAATGTGATAAAATATTTGAAAACATTGGGATACATAGAATAGGGATTAGGGAAATATGCATAAGGTAGTGTTAGTCCCATCACAACATTTGAACATAAAGGTAAGCAAGGCCTTGGTTACATAGATAATTCAACCAATAACAAAGAAAGTAAAAAATTTTAATATTTACACACATTTCCTCAAATCAAATCCTAAACCTACATAGGAGCTCTATCATGTATCAACACTTCAATTAGTATACCCTATTCTCATTGATTATATAGTTTTTCGAGAGGTTTGGACATTAGACAAGTTCTTTAATGATGAATATTTCTTGTTTTATTTAGGGACATATGAGGATTTCCCCCATTTTATCATAATATTAGGTTTCTTAGATAACCAATTCTCATGCATACTTTAGAGAAAATAAAGAATAAAAAATGGATGTTCAAATAGATGGTCTAGATACAATTCCTACCATACCATATGTGGAAGATAGATCAACATTGGTAAATGAAGAAGAAATTGAAATTAATTAATGATCATGTAGATATCTAAGACCAATACTCCTTACCACTATGCTCAAAGATGATGAAGGCAAAACATTTAAACAAGTGTTACAATGTTACCTTGAGTTATTTGTGTGGCTTATCTAGATATGTTGGGAATTTTCCCTATGATAGAAATGCACAATATAATTACATACCCTATTGTAAAATTAATCAAGCATAAATTCTTAAAGATACATCCCAAAGTAGATTTTCTAGTTAAAGTTGAATTCAATGCCTACTAGATACATGGTTTTTTGATCCATAGTTTAACCTCAAATGGGATTCTAATATAATACCAATTTTAAAACCTAATGGAAAAATTAGATGTTTTAAAAATTATTGTGATTTAAATAAGGCTTGTCTAAATGATGACTTTTCATTGCCTAATATTGATATGATTTTAAACTCTGTAAGTGTTTATGAGATGTTGTCATTTATGGATATTTTTTATTGGCTTTAATAAGATAAATCTTGAAGATCAATAACAAAAATGTAATTTACCACACCATGGGGTACATTTTATATAGTGGTTATAGCCTTTGGATTAAAGAATGTAGGGGGCACCTATTAGAATGATATGTCACATATATTTCATGATTTTATAAAAAAGACAATAGAACATTATGCATATTTATGATAGATATTTTAATGACTAAGAAAGTGCAATGTGTGCTTAAACTCAAAAAACTATGTATTTAAGGTAACATCATAAAAATTACTAGGTTATATTATATCTTAGCTAGACATTAAATCAGATCCAAAAAAATGAAATCTCTTTTAAACATGCCTCCACCAAAAGGTTTGAAATAGCTATGATATTTATATGGAAATATTCAAGCAAAGAGACGTTTTGTGGCTCAATTGGCCGATAAGACACAAAATTTCACATGATTACTAAAGAAAGATACAATGTTTGAGTGGGATGGAAAATGTCAAGAAAGTTTTAATGTAATCAAATAATATATACTTGATCTATTTGTATCAGTGCCTCATATACCAGAGAGACCTTTGCTTCTATATATTTATGCTACATATCATGCCTCAGGGGATTTATTGGAACAATACGATGATGACCATAGACAATGTTTGATCTATTACATCATTCGTACATTAATGGATTATGAAGGAAATTATAATACAATGGAGAAACTATGTTTAACTCCTTTTTTGCATCATAAAAAAATGACATTATATGTTTAATAGTGAAACATATGTTATTACAAAGGTGTATATGTTAAATATTCTCATGTCAAAACCAAATTTATCGAGAAGTATAGCTAAATAGATGATGTTGTTTTTGGAATTCAACTTAAAATTCATATCTCAAAATTCTACAAAAGGACAACTAAGTACTGATCAATCAATCACAATGCCATTACAATACAATAAAGAATCTATGTTTAGCAATCTTTTTAACAACAAAGAAAATTCAAAATTATATGCGTAATAATGAAACACATGTTATTACAAAGGTGGATCAATTAAATTTTCTAATGCTAAAACCACATTTATTAGGATATATAGTTAAATGGATGAATTTTTTATATATTAACATTATTTGGGTTCACTTTAGACTCTTAGAGTTATCCTAAGTATATTTAATGTGTGCATTTGTTATATTTATAAATGCACTTTATCTTAGATTTATGAGGTGTCTCTCACTTTTCTTGTCTACTTGTAGGATTTGGGAGTTACTTGCACAATTAACTCCTCCCCCCACATATAACACATTTACCCCCACTCTCTTTGGGAATAGAACATGTAGAACACACTAATGATTCCTTGCAAGGTTTTGATGGGATTCTTGTAACTCTTTCATCCTTCCTCTTTCTCTATTTAAAGAGCCCTTTCATCGTCTCTTTTCTTCTTGTCATTCTACATAATATTGTCCTTGTGATTTTGTGGTGCTCTTTTGGCTTAAGGCCATTTTTCTTTCTATCTCTCTTGGCTTCTACTTTATGCATACTTGGAGTTGAATTGTTTGCAAGGCTTATAATAAGATTGTGGGGGTTTTCTCTGTTTAATGGTTTCTCCACTTCTCAAATCTCATCTCAACCTTGTGGCTTGATTATTTATTAAGATCACATTGCTTCGATTTGCCCATTCTTTCAATATTTTTAATATGATCTTGGCAAAATATCTAATATGGTTTTAGAGCCTTATGATTTATTACGTAAACTTTGAGAAAGTTGTAGATTTGAAGATAGAAAATAATATTTTTTTCTTGTAAAATTTTATTTTATTCTCATTAAATACTTTTAAGCAGATTTCATTTACCTTTAACATAATATTTAACCTTCATTAACATTCTGGTTTGTTAATAAAGATTATTTTTTTAAAAGTGGTTATTTTTTCTACCAACCGCATGATTTTCCCAATGCCTCCATTTTATTTATGGTAATCATGTTGCTTTCATACATGTTGCCCTCTATAACTTTATTCAAATGTACGTTGGTTATTATTCATATTCATTTCAACACTTTTCGTGCAAGGTGCAAGACAATCATTTCAATCTCACTCTACGTTTTTATAAAGAGATTCATAAAAATATTTTGGGAATGTAATTCACTTTACATCTTTATGTACTACTTTTTTTTCTTACTTTGCATGGCTCAAAATTCTCCAATAAAGATTATTAAGTTTTTTTAATTTAACTTGTGCCACGTTCCCCCCTTTTATTCCCATGTGGCGTATATTTTTACTTGTACAAACTCTTTCACAAAAAGCAAATCACTTTAATTCATGTTTTTAATAAAAAACAATCAATTTAAAGTCATTAAATATATATATATATATATGGTATATGATAAGTTAATGCTTTTAAAAAACAACTTTGTATTCTAAAAGATTTATATACAATTACCATTTTTGTATTAAAGGTTTTTTTAATGACATCGGAAACTTTTAAATGCTTTAAATCACAAAAAGTTATTTATTAATTTTAAAGTTAGTTTTGTTTTTGAAGTATATTTTTGGGTGTGGATTTGTACTTACTAGTTAATTGACATAATAAATTAATTTAAATTTTTTGGCATTTTTTTTATGTTTTGAAATATCATTTTAAAATAATTCATTTTATTTAAATTAATCTTGTTAATGTTTTTTAGAGAATTTAGTGCATTAACGTTTTAGTCATGCAGTTTTTGTGATTTTAATCACTTTTTTAAATTTGTTTCATCTTAAATTTTTATATTAGCTATATCTTAGCATTTAAGAACACTATGAAATCTATTTATTCTAAAAATAATTAAATTTATGCTCTTCCACATCAAATTCAATGTCCAAATCTAAATATTACTATTTTGCAAAATCCTATTAATGCACATTTAGAAAAAAATTAAATTTTATTATGACAATCTAAATGAAAAACTTACGTCTTTCACACATGATCATGCTTATAATATTTATGTTATAAGTGTTTTTCGTGAAACTTGCACTCCTATGAACACTCTTTCTACCAACCTTGGTTTATGCATTATGAATTATATGGATTACTTAGGTGGTAGGCTTGTTAAGTTTGACAATAGTATTAGTGAACCTCTTTTACTTAAATCTAATAAAAATTGTAAGCGTCTTGGCTATAATACTTCAAATGCTTCTAATGTAAATTTGACATTGTATTGTCTTCCGCACTAAAATACTTATAATGCAACTTCATTTGATTATAATGCTTGTACTACTAATGCTTTGGTTAAAATGGTAAAACTTGTGAGCATTGTAGAAAACATGGGAATTGTATCTTTAGATGTTATAAATTATATCTATACAAATCTTTTAGTAAATCTACTCATGACACCTTGCATTATTTATAAATTATTAAATCACTTTCCTCTAAAGTTAAAACAACTTGGATTCCTAAATATAATAGATCTTCTAGAGATTTTGATATGTCTTCTTATGATAATTCTTCGATTGCTTCATGATGAATATCTTTTGCAAGTGACACATCTTTTTTATCTCTATTTTGATAAACTCTTATCTATTCCTTGCTTTATGTTGCAAAGGAAATATACTCTCTATTTTGACTAACTTATTTTTGTGTAAAATTTTGCACTTTGTGATGAAAGTTATTTTTTTCTTTATTTACCTTTATTAAGTCTAATTTTAGTACATTATTTGTATGTAGATCATTTTATGGCGTATTGGTTATTTAACTAGAAATATTGGTGTTATATATTTTATTTTGTAGGGTTTAGTGGATCATTTCTCTTTGTTGGTCTTTGTTTCATTGTGAATTGACCACTTTATCTGAAGAGGTTTCTTAGAGATTATTGATGATCACACCTTAATATTTATAAATTCTTAAAGCACCTTATCTTATTAACGCTTTCTCAATATATTGTAATTTCTCTTGAATGAAGTTTCTATTAAGGGGGGATATTATGTAATTTTGACTCCCTTCCTTGTCTAGTAAAAGGTTTTGTCCACTTTTGTAACCCCAAATTAATCTTAAGATGGAATGTTGAAAATTAAATTTATTTACATTAATTTTAGGCTCTTTAAGATTATCCTAAATCTCTTTAATGTTTATATTCATTATATTTATAAATTTACTTTATCACATATCTAGGAGGTGTCTCTTACCTCTCTTGTCCAATTGTAAGATTTGGTATGACTTGTATTAGTAACTACTCCCCCTACGTGTCACACACTTCCACCCACTCTCTTTGAGAATATGACACATGGCACACACTAAAGAGGAATTATAATATCATGATGATATTTTTGTAACTTCCTTATCCTTCTTCTTGCTCTATGTAAAGAGCCCTCTCATCTATTTTCATCTTCTCATTCTACACAAACTTGTTTTTGTATTTTTGTGATGCTCTTTTGGCTTGAGATCATCTCTCTCTCTCTCTCTCTCTCTCTCTCTCTCTCTCTCACACACACACACACACACACACACACACACACACACACACACACACACACACACATTATACTTATTATGTACTTTGAGTTTAATTTTTTATAAGGCTTATAATAATATTGTGGGTTTTTTTTTTCATTTGATAGTTTTCCTACTTGTCAAATATCATCTCAACCTTATGACTTGATTCTTTATCGAGTTAATATTGATGTAATTTGCTCCATTTTTTAATGTTTTTAATACAATATTGGTAAAAAAATATAATAAATATATTTATATAATTATACTTACTTAAAATTCATCTTAGAAGTCCATAAAAAGATAAGTAATATATGAACAATTAGTTGTAGGCCATTAATTAACACTAAACCAATCAATGATACTTTTAAAGATAATTTTATGGAATATCACATTAATAAAAATACATGGACCATGTACTTTGATTGATATAAATTCACCATATGTTGTAGCACAATAATAGTTATAATTACTCCTCATGAATAACCTATGCCATTTACATATAATCTAGGCTTTTTATGCATATAAAATTTAGCATAATATGAGGCACTAATTATAGGATTGTATGTCATGCAGATTACAGATTAAGTTTATTCTGGTATATGGAGATAAAAAACTCATTTTTAATTAGTTTTAAAATGTTTATAAAAATAAAAAATAAAAAATAATTATTCCATACATAAATATGGCATAGTGTTTATGAACACATTTTGATACATTCTCAATTGAAAGTATACCTAAAAAAGATAATCATCATGCAAATGCAATGGCTAGTTTTGCTTATTTAGTACCTATAGACATTCATGATGATCAAGAAACTTTTATTACATGTTTATTATATCCATCATTAGTTATGATAAATGATCTCATGGCTTTATTAGTTTATGTAGCCACACATAGTGTAAGAAACCCAGAATGGCAAAGTTATATCTATAAATTATTAATAAAATAAGTACTTTAGAATTTTTTATTAGGAATGATAAATGAAAATTAAAACTAAATTCACTTTTTTATGTTAATATTCTAGGTATATTTAAGATCTTATTTGATAGACATTTAATTTGATGTCTTAGATAAGAAGAATCAGTACATGATAGTGAATGTGGGGAAATTTTTAATGGAAAATTAATGTCTTATAAATTACTAAGTATGGGTTAATATTGGCATAAAATGGATCAATAATGTTAAAAATAAGTAACATTATTTAAAAAGTGCTAGTGACATAGTAATTTGAATCATGCACCTTCACAAGAATTAAAACCTAGAGTATCACCATGGCCATTTCCTCTTCGGATTTGATTTGATTAATAAGACAAATATGGATTCATCAAATCATCATAACTTTATTATTACAAGTAAAAAATGCCTTATAAAATGGTTGGAAGTGATACCTTTGTAATTGAATACATGAGAGGATATAGGCAAGTTCTTGATGAAAAATATCATTTCATGATTTTGGCTCCCATAAGATATTATAGCAGATAATGAATCATCTTTTAAAAATAATAAAATTAATAATTTTTTTACTAAATGAAAAAATCATCACACATTTTCCACTCCTTATCATCCATAAGGAAATGGGAAATAAAAAACAATAAATAAGATAATTTCAAAAATATAAAGCAAATAACTTAAAAATATAGTAATTATTAGCATAATCATATGGGCCTTATGGGCTCATTGAATTAGTATCCATACACAAACAAGGTATACTCCTTATTCTTTGGTTTATGGGATAAAAATAGTTTTTTGTTGGATCAAAATGATAGAGAGAGGGGGGTGAATCATTCTTTAAATTTTTTTTCTTCAATTCTACTTAATCATATACGAACTATTCTAACAAGCATGTTCACCTTGGCAAGCATAAGCACCAAATCATAAAAGCATGAAACATATGAACATAGCATATGCATAGAAAACCCTTAAAGTTAATAAAACCCATTTATGAATAAAATGGACTATAGTTATATAAGACAAACATCAATCTTTATTGAAGCACTCACTTCACATGGAGCACCAACCCCAACTAGCTCAACACTAACTCAACTAGGCTTTAGAAATCATCCACTTACAAGGAGGCACCAACCCCCTAGATGACTCAAAACCAACTTAGTAACCTAGTACACTTTATCATATTTAGAACACTTTGTTTTTCACACAATATATGATGATCTTCTCCTTCATTGCTTTGATCACTTTTGTCTCTCTTAAACTGGCCTTCAACCTTCTTCGCTCAGCTAGACCTCTTCATGGCTTGATTAGGTCTTCTGACCTTGATCGTCTTATACATAACCTTTATTATATATTAATGACACTTATTTTATGGTCCACATGACCTCCTCATTCTTATAAATGATCTATATCATTTTCTCTCACTTTCTAATCATTCTCAAATAAGCCTAAATTGCCTTACTTTTATACAAGTCACTTGATCATATCCTTCTTAGTTAAACACATAATTATATTCTTAAGTCAGACATAAATTATGCATTAATATATTAAAATAAAATTTATTAATTATCAATCAATCAATATATTAGGTTGGCCATAACTCAATTAGCCCTTACTCTTTTTAGGCTTTAAGGAGACCTAATAGGTCTTCTTAGCAACACATTACCCTTTGATATTTCCTTAATCATATCCAACACTTCACATGGAATAAAAAAATCATATTCCAATCTAATATACCTTATCCAACTTCAATTTAGGTCCATGACACTTTTTAGGTCTAACCACCACTTGAACCCTTTCTCAAAACATTGTTCATAAGAGGCTTGTACATATGCATAAACTCTATCCTAAAAAACTGAGGCATATACTTAATTTTAGAAAATAATCATTAAAAAATACATATTTATAAAATTCATTACCTTAGAGTCATCACAAACTTTATGTTATCCATCAACTCAGGGTATACAGGCTCAAACTCTTCTCTGCAAGATGCTCACTCAGAACTACCAACTGAGTTCAAAACATAGTCAAAGAAACATGAACTTATAATACATGATCAAACATACTCAAAATATTTAAATGAATTAAAATATATTATATTATCCTTATATCAACCTCCATTAATAATATCATAATATCTAATGGAAACTATTGGTTTTACAAACTAATCTATTGATCTCCTCTCTCATAGACTTTACTCAGCTAGATAAGCCATTTTGGCTTTAATGATCCAACCTATTAAAATAAATTTTAAGACTATAAAAATCATGTATATATTATTCAATTCCTATAAAACATCATCATGTACTTCAATTCATCACTCTTACATGAAAACACATCAAGAATCATCTTCTCACTTTTGCCTTATTTTCTTATTGTCTACATCACTAGGTCTATTAGTGATTAGCCAAATTGGATCACCAAATTTTCACACCTGAGATATGAAACCTATCCAAAATACTTCATGTGAAAAAACTAAAAGTCTCACACTTTTATTTTCATCCACTTATCAACTTTGAGTTGTTTAACTCTACTTACTACAATAGATCTCTGACAAATAAGCACTTCTCTATAGGGTCTATTCACTCACCTGAGAAACCAATCACACTTGGATATGATTTGGAAAGTTATATTCAACCTCCAATCACTTAAATATCCATACCAAACCATTCTAATCCTTTTATAATATAATCTTCAACATCAGGTCATTGTTTTGGTTCTTTGAGGGTTTAGACCAACTTCTAGTCTTAATTGTCATTCATAAAACTTAGCTCCTCTTTCTAGAATATAATAATTGGAACTTGAAGATTGAACCCTTCCTCATATACCAATAAAAAATTATATAATCATGAATATTATTAACATCCCAAAGATCACTTGAAAAGCCTTCTTGGGTAGACACCTCTTCATTTTGTGCACTCAAGAAACCTCAAAACATTCTTCAAGCCTTTTCTTACAAATCATGACATAAAAAATCAAGAATATACTTAAAACAACTTGAATCAAGTCTATCAATGATCACCTACTCACCCATGTCATGGAAACTAATTTAGATACCCCATCTGACCACCATTTTTCTTCTTACTTTTTTGACCTTGACCTACAGGTCTTATTATGCCTTGATTTTGACCTTCTAGCCACCTTATAGACTTCACCTTAAAACTCTCCTATGTTCTAATGCCTTTTTTGTATGCTTAAACAAACTCATATAATCATTCTTCTATAAAGGTTCAATAGAGCATTTTTGGATGCTCTTATAGATATTTGAAGCTCGATTGAGGATCTTCATAACATCTTCAAAGTTACATACATAGATATTCGTAGATGACATTATAATAATTTGTAGTCTCCTCAACATCTCATGTACAAATTAAAATGAACTCTCTCATTCTCAAACACTGTCAAGTATTCTTATAAGAATTCACATCATCTTAGTTGATTCAGAGCATCTTTAGAACTACTTATACACATCTTTAGAGCATGCAATTTATTCTTTGGAGCTCACTCATTTCATCATGCTACATCAAGGCTTACTTAATTATGCACCATCACAATAAAATTTGACATAAATGACATTATATTGACATCAATGAAATTATATTTAAATCAATGATAACACTTATTCCAACAACTCAACAATCAATGATAGTGCTCAATAATATCGTCCTTAATCAATGACAATGTCCAAAAATTTTCCCCTTTATCATTGATGGCAAACACACTCAAAAAATTATGTCAACCACTCTTGATGGAAATCATATCTTAGACTTGTTTCTTGTATTTTTTCATATTCTTCCCCTTTGATATTAATGACAAAGGTCTTACACAATTATTATCTCTTTCAGAATGAACTTAGATTACAAAACCATTTTAACATAGATCAATCTCAGTCAATAATATTGAATATCTCCCCCTCAAACCAAACATATCTTCTTGAAATAACTCACCTATTATTGAAGGTAATGAGCATGATTAACTCCCCCTCAGTACTCAACTATTTCAAGGATTACTAAGGGAAGGAATTACACCCAATTCTTATCTTAGGTGTTAAAAATTTACCTTTGGTAGTGGTTTGGTTAGGATGTCTGCAATCTAATCATGTGTAAACAAATATTCAAGTTTGAAATTTTTTTCACTTACTTTATCTATTAAAAAATGATATCTAATGGGCATGTGTTTGGTTCTTGAATGCATGATAAGGTTATTCTAGACACTTATATCAGTTATATTATCACAGTAGATAGGGCTTGGACTATCATACTCCACCTTGTAGTATTTTAGGGTTTCTTTCATCGATAGGACTAATGTACTTATCCTAAAAATTGGACAAAGCTAATGATCATTACTTCTTACTTATCCATGACATTAGACATCCTCTTAGGAAGAAAGTTCCTCCACTGGTACTCTTCTTATCTTTTATACTTCCTACCCAATTTGCATCTATGTAAGCTATCAAATCGAACTCCTTAATTTTTGGATACCA
The DNA here is from genome assembly GCA_037957365.1 of Torreya grandis. NCBI lineage: Eukaryota > Viridiplantae > Streptophyta > Pinopsida > Cupressales > Taxaceae > Torreya > Torreya grandis. Next base: position 346,378 of record JARHVA010001307.1, on the reverse strand, counting down.
CAATCTGTATTCTATAGTCCCCTTTAGATACCTACATATCCTTTTGACTACTTATAGATGGTTCTCTTTTGGATATGCTTGAAATATTCCCACAATACTTATTACTTTAATGATGTTAGGTACATAAGTAATGGTATACAATATACTTCCAATCATTGACCAATATGACATCTAATTGACCTTTGAAAATTCATCTTCCTTGCCCAAATTACATCCTATGATCATGGGTGTAATAAGTATCATACAATCTTCCATCTCAAATTTTTTCAACATCTCTTTTATTTACTTATCTTGTGAGATGAATATATCTTTTTTAGATTGAGTGATATGCAACCCAAGAAAGAATTATTGTTATCCTAGCATAGATATCTCAAATTATTTCTTCATCACCTCTACAAAGGCCTTTATCATGTTTTCATTTTTTCCACCAAAGATGATGTCATCCACATAAATAAATACTATCAACTGATGGTTATATTCTATCTTGATATATAGATTATTGTTTGTAACTCCTCTTTTGAATCCTTGATCTAGCAGATACTTGTCTAACCTAGCATACCAAGCTCTAGGAACTTTTTTTAGACCATAGAGAGCCTTTTTCAATCTAAAAACATAGTCTTTATTATCTATTAGAGATAACCATACGATTTTATCAATGTACACTTATTCTTCTAGATTCAAAAATGTAGATTTGAGATCCATCTAGTATACCTTGAATCCTTTGAATCTTGCATAAGCTAAAAATAATTTGATTACCTCCAATATAGATACTAGTGCAAAGGTCTACTGAAAGTCTACACTTTCAAACTATGAATATCCCTTGCATACCAATATATCCTTTTTCCTAGTGACTTCTCCATCTTCTTTGAACTTATTTCTAAACACTCATTTTGTGCCAATGACATTTTTGTGTTTAGGCCCAATAAATATTTTCCAAGTCTCATTCTTCTCTATTTGATCTAAATATTCATTCGTAAAATCTATCAATTTTTTTTTGACTTGCTTTTATAATATTATTAGGTTCAATCTTGGATAATAGAGAAACATTCCCTTGATTTAGATTAATTACCAATATTTTCCTTGTTTACATACTTGCATTCTTGTTACCAATGCTTTGAGATTTAGGATGGTCTCTTTGAATCTATCTTAAAGGTCATTTTGAGTCATGTCTTTCTTCAATTTATTACTCCTCCTCCTCATCAATTTATATAGTTTAATCATCATTATTGAAGCCCAAATTCTCTAAAGTACCCTTTGACTATGAGTGAGATTTATTTATCTCATCAATTTTTACATTGATACTTTCCACTATATATTATAGTCTCTTGTTATAACATCTATAGGTTGAGCTCATTGATTAGTATCCTAAAAGTATGCATTCATCATATTTGGAATCAAACTTACCCAAGTTTTCATCATCTCTTTTGATGAAACATTTTCTTTGAAACACTCTAAAGTGTTATACAATTATAGGTATGCCCTTACATAGTTCATAAGGAGTCTTGTTACCATTGATCCTTATCTATCCTCTATTCAAAGTATAGACAATAATGCTAAATACCTCTCTCTAATATCCATCAGATAACATAGACCCATGTAATATAGTATTATCCATCCCTTAAACTTTTCTATTCTTTTTTCCACTACCCCATTCTACTGAGGTGTCCTAGCTACTAAGAATTATCTCCTTATTTTGTGAACATAAAAAAAGTCATAAAACTCATTGGACAAAAAATATCCTCCTCTATGAGATCTTAGGCACTTTATTTTCCTTTTTTTAATTCTCAATAAGGACCTTAAATGCCTTTAACTTGTCAATATCTTTTGATTTCTGTTTTATAAATGCAACTCAAGTCATTCTTGTGTAATAATCAATGAGTAACATAAAGTAGCTATCTCTTTAAATGATTTAAATTCTCATAGACCCATAAAAATGAGTTTGGATTACCTCTAAGGGTTTTTTGGTAGAGTACTCTTTAGAATTTAACCTTCTTTTAGTCTCCTTACCATGTTGACATGCCTTGTAAATAATGTTTGATGATCTTGGGCATATTATTCATATACTTCTTAGTGTTGATTCTGACTAAATTGTCAATGTTAAGGTGTCCTATCCTTCTGTGTCATATCCAAATTTTATCTATCTTTCTCATAAAACATCTCTCCTTTTTAATCTCATTCAATATATATATATAAGTTATTCTTAGTTCTCTTGGCATTGGAAATTAGCCTTCTTGACTTGGCTCTTCTTATCTCACATCCTCTATCATGAAAGGTTAGTGTTTGTCATTGATTGTAAATTTGAATTACATTGAGTAGTTTATGCTTCAAACCTTCCATATACAACACATTTTGGTTCTTTATCTTTATATTATCCAAATTCAAGTCACCCTTGCCAATTATATTAGGATTTGTGTCATCTCCAGACCCCATTGTTCCTAAAACATTTTTAATTAATATGATAAAATTATTTATATCTCATGTCATGTGGATTTAACAACCACTATATATATACCATTTCATGCCTTCATCTAAAATGTGAAAGGCAGTCTAAGCTAGTATAGAATCCTCTTTGGTTTTCTGCTCCTCCTTGGAAAATGGTTCATCTTGCTTCTTGAGCTCAATATGACCCATCCAAACATGATTTGGCTTCCATACCAATGTTTAATAATTTTTGTGCATTATAGGAGCTTCATGTGTCTTATTAAATCTTGTAGTCCTTTCAACTTTATTAGAGTAAAATCTTGCAATGTGACATATATTGTGATAGATGTAGAAAATAGCATTCGTGTACTTACCATGGTTTCAAGATGATTTATATTTTATTGCATTGGGTTATTTAATTTGTTTTTTGATATCCTTTAATTTCTCTGACTTTTCATGCTTTCTCTCAAAATTTCTCATTTTGTCCTCTAACTAGTTATACTCAAATTCATTTGATTTCAACCTTGTGTTAATATCTTATAACTGACTATTGATATCATGGATAGTCATCTTTTGATTATTTATATCATTAAGGGATCTTATGATCTTAATTTCAAGGTTAAATTTAGCTTCTCCTTCTTCACTATCTTATAATACTTATTCATCAAACATGTTGTCTTCTCCTTATTGATCACAAGACATATTGTGCTTCTTAAGATCTCTTTCAAGTTGTTAGGCTTTGTCACAAAGGACCAAGCTATGATAACCATTGTTCAAAGCACACTAACTAAGAGGGGAGGGGGTGAACAAATATTTCAAACTTTTCATTCAATTCCACTTAATCATATATGAACCATTATAACAAGCATGTTCATATTAGTAAGAATAAGCACCAAATCATAAAAGCATAATAAACATGAACACAACATATACGTGGGAAATCCTTAAAGGTAAAAAGCCATAATGATTTATCAAATAAAATAAAATAATATAAGATAAATATAAATCTTTAGTGAAACACCCACTTTACATGGAACACCAACCCCAACTAGCTCCGTACCAACTCAGCTAGGCTTTAGCATGCACACACTTACAAGGAAAAAATAACCCCATAGATGACTTAGCACCAAATCAGTCACCTGATATACTATATCACCTTAAAAATAATTTTTTCTCATAAAATAGATGATGATATTATCCTTCAGCTCTTCACTCACTTTTGTCCCTCTCAAATTAGCCTTCAACTTTCTTCACTCAACTAATGCGCTTTAAGGCTTGATTAGGTATTCTGACCTTGATCTTCATATGAATAATCTTTTTTATATATTCATGACATTTTTATTATTATAAGCATTACCTAATTTTAATCATTAATGATCTATATCTTTTTCTTATCCTTTTCTACTCTCACTCTGTAAGCATTCTTAAATAAGCCTAAACTGCCTTGCTTTTATACAAGTCACTTGATCATATATTTCTTAAAGAGCCACATAATTATCTTATTAGTTAGGCCATAAATTAAGTCCTATCACATTAAAATAATATTCCTTAATCTTTAATCAATTAATACATTAGGTTGGCCATAACTCAATTAGCCCTTACTCCTCTTTTAGGCTTTAAAGAGACCTAATAGGTCTTCTTATCAACACATTACCCATTGATATTTCTTGAATAATATATAGAAACTTCACATAGTATTAAAATATCATATCAAACTCTAATAGACCTTATCCATCTTAAATTTAGGTCCACAATACCTTTTAGGTCCAACCACTACTTGAACCCTTTCTCAAAATATTGTTCATAAAAGGCCTGTGCATATACAGAAAATATGTCTTGAAAAAATGAGGCATATATTTAATTTTCAATAGTGATCATGTAAAAACATTATATATTCAGAAATATCATGAAATCAGGGTCATCACAAACTTCATCTAATGCTTCAACTTAGGGTATACAGGCTTAAACTCTTCTCTACAAGATGCTCACTCAGAACTACCAACTATCTTCAAAACATAATCAAGTAAAAATGAACTTATTGTACATGATTGAACATAATAAATGGATTTAAATGAATGAAAAATATTTTATATCATTCTCATATAAACTTACACTAATAATATCATACTCTCTAATTGAAACTATTGGTCTTACAGACCAATTTGTTGATCTTCTCACTCATAGACTCCACTCAGCCATATAAGCCATTTTGAATCCAATGATCCAACCTATTACAATAAATTAAAATATTATAAAATACATTTATATATTATAAAAGTCTTAAAAAACATCATCATGTACTTAAATTCATCACTCTTAGATAAAAACACATTAGGAATCATCTTCTCACTTCTACCTGATTTTCTTACTATTTGCATCACTAGGTCTATTATCAACTGGCCAACTTAGATCACCAAATTTTCACACCTAATATTTATAACCTATCCATAAACCTTAATTTATAATAACTAAAAGTATCACATTTTTATATTCATCCACTTATCAAATTTGACTTGATCAACTATACCTACTACAATAGATCTTCGATAAATAAGCACTTCTCTGTAGGGTTTATTCACTCCCTAAAAAACCAATCACACCTAGAGATTCTTGGGAGAATTTAATTAAACATCCAATCACTCAAATTTCCATATCAAACCATTTTTAGCCTTTTATAATAAAATATTCAACATTAGGTCATTGCTAAGTTTTTTTTAGGGTTTAGACCAACTTCTAGTCTTAACTATCATTCATAAAACTTAGCTCCTCTTTCCAGAAACCAATACTTGAAAATTTGAGATATAATCCTTTCTCACATACCATGAATATATTATATCCTCATATAGATGATGCACATACCAATGAGTAATTGAAAAACATTATTGGCTAAATACTTCATTTTGTGCACTCAAGAAACCTCAAAATATTCTTTAAGCCTTTTTTTGAAAACCATAACCTAAAACTGCATGCATATACTTAAAAAAACTTTAATAACCCATTTAAATGATAAAATACTCACCCATGTCATGGAAATTGATCCATATACCCCATCTGTCCACCATCTCTCTTCTTATGTTCTAAGCCTTGACCTCCAAGTCTCATTAGGCCTTGAATCTAACCTTTTATCCACCCTATAGAATTCACCTTGAAATTATCCTATGCTATAATGCCTATTATTTATTCTCAATCAGCCTCACACTCACTTTTATTTAGATCTTCAACAGAGCATATTTAAAGCTTCTTACAAATCTTCTAAGTTCCATTGAGGATCTTCATAGCATCTTCAAAGCTGCATACATGGATCTTTGGAGATGACATTATAATCATTTAAAATTACCTAAAAACCTAATTTACAACCTCAAAAAACCTCTCTCATTCTCAACAAAATTCAATTATTCTTCAGAGTATTCACATATTCATAGCTAAATCAAAGCATCTTTAGAACTACTTACATAGATCTTTGAAGCATACAGTTTCTTCTTCATAGCTAACTCATTTCATCATGCTACCTTGTGTATTACTTGATCATGCACCTTAATTCACAAGAAACTTTGACATCATTGGCATTATATTGACATAAATGACAACACTGATTCCAACAACTCAATAATCAATTATAGTGCTCAATAATATCCTTCTGAATTAATGATAATGTCCAACATTTTTATTGTAAAGTGTTTACCCTTAAAATAATTATAATTAATTAGTAAAAAAATATATAAACTTATATAAAATAAGGAATAATAAAATAAATAAAATATAAAAAGAATTGAGCAACAAATAATGAGTTACAAAAGGATTAATATGTGCTTACCTTGAAATTGATTGATTGTTGAATATAAAAATGGTTTTTTGATTTAGAATCGATCATATTAGAATTAGGATCAATTCATCATAGGAATCAACACTTTAAAAGGTAAATGGGAAACACCACACTATTAGGACAGGTTTATAGTGTGGATCTATTTGCCTTCTAGTATATTTTCCTTATTGACTATATCTACTTAGGGAATAATATGTTGAATGGGGATGAATATCAATAAAATTGGGAAGGATAGGAGATACACACAGTAATTATGAAACTTTAAAGTATTTTTTAGAGGTTGTAGGTTATCAAAATACTGAATTGACCAAACAGGGTAAATATCTTAAGAAAAAGTATTATCAAGCATTAATTGATTAAATTATAGTGTCTACATTCCCCACACCCCCTTTATTATAGTGATGCAAAAAATTACTAGAGTAAATTAAATGTGATTTTTGAGCATGTATACACACTTTATATATTTCATGGATATGTGTATTCCCCCTTATTAAGGTATGTGGAGAAGTGTTTAACCTGTGGTAAATTAAGAGTGATCAAGTCTCAATTTTAAAAATCAATGAAGATGCTTGATTTAGATATGTTATATGTTCTAACCCTCGTAGAGTAATTTTTAATTATTTTAAAGAATTGGGAACTAATAAAGTGGTTCACTAGAGTGTAACCAAGATGTGGAGAGTCACCAAGCTCAAACATGGCTCACTTTCTAAATTGAAAAAAAAAGAGGTGAAAACTAGTGCATGGCTTGCTAAAGTGCAAATAAAATTAGATCATCATTAAGATCAAACATGTTCCAATTAAAAAATATGAGTCACAATGTTGCAAATAGATCTATATTTTAATTTTAAATTCATGAAACTTTTATACTTGAAAAAGAGAAATCTAAATTTTTTAGAGTAATAGCTTGGACATGAATGCATATCATGGCCTTGTAATATATAGAATGTTAATTTAATATTTTTAAAACTATTTGAAATCTTATAAATAAATTTATAAAAGTGTATATGTTCTTGAGTAGCTATAATAGTGGAGTGAATAAGCAAGTTGAATTCCCCGAAATCTAAAAATTATAACTTTTCATATCATAAACTATCAAAAATAAAATGTATTACTTGAGAAATCTTGGAGATAAGCCCATTATGATGCCCCCATTTTTAGATGAGGTTAATTTTTTTGCAAATCACTTGTCTCAAGAGAAAAAGTGAGAGTATTTTTAAAATATATAATCAAGTAAGAGCATGTGAATAATTGAATTGTATTAGAATATAATAGATGTATCATTGAAGAATATGAAAATTTTAGCTATTACATTGCATCATTGTGATTGGATATAGCATTGAAGTATTATATGAAGCATGTAAATAACTTGTAATTTTTATATATGTATTATAAGAATAGTATTTAACATATTAATAATTGAAGAACATAAGTATTATGTGCATGATATTTATCATGGCACCATAGATGTATGTAAGTACATACTTAGTAGTGCATGATGTGTATCATGGAACCATAATAGAAAGTAATGAATATGTAAACAAAGTCATAAAATGTCATGCAATAAGGTACAAATGTCATATATAAGGGACATTAATATGTTGTATAGAGTTATAAATATTTCATAAATTTCACACATAAGGCCCAAATTTTGAATAAAAGGGACATGTGAATATCTCACAAACATAGAAGGCCAAGGGCCAAACACACAAGGCATGATGATGCCTTACAAGAAATAGGGTGTATGTTGAACATACACAAGGATAAGGGCCACATACAATAATAAAACAAGTTGAAGCATGCTATGTAATGAAAAGAAACATATGAAAGAAGCATATAAAAACTATAAGTAACATATTTTGATCATATGTGTCTACATATAATGTTTATAAAATAACATATTCATCATAATACACATAAAGTATGAGTAGAAAAATGTTTTCATTATATATCAATCATGGAAATGGGGATTTTGGATAACTAAAACCTATTAGAGTGTTCATATGAAATAATGAAATGCCCCCAATAGTACAAGTTTGTTAGGTATAAGGCTAGCCCAACATCAAAACCATGTGCAAGTATGTCTTAAAATTAAAATATGACTGATATCTGAGTATGTTTTTTAATATGTGATCAAAACCTATAGAATAAGTCCCTATGACTATGTTTCAATTGGAATATAAGGATAAGATAGTAATAGAGGATGGGAATGTAGTGTGTTATTATCTAACTGGTGTGGCACTATCCTAATTGAATGTGTGTAATATTTTTTGATCATGATAATTTATTATATGTATGAATAGTTTCAATTTATTTATAATTTATCTTGGTGCACACTCAAATAGCTTGTGAGAATCATTATGTATTTAAAATATAATGAAATATGTTATATATTGAATATAAAAATAGATGACATATGAAAATATGTAACCCAACAATATAAAATTATACTTATAAGTCATAGGTTTGATTTTCATACAAATATTTTGATGTTTTTATTTTTTAGCATTTATGAATGTTTTTTTATTTTTTCCATATTTGGAAATTAAAGTATGCATAAATGAAATTTGAAAAATCTTGAAAAAACACAATAAGTAGATAGGTTTTGAAATTAAATAATAAAGAGGAGATTTATAAATCCCTCAACAAACTGTTAAAATAAAGCATGCTAAGATGAAAGGCAAGTAAAATTCCCCTAATGTAGGTGTATATGTAGCATATGTGGAAATAATGCCCATGTAATCTCATGTGAAAGTGGATAAGTATAAACACTTGTTGGCATGAAAATTTATCAAGACAAATTGATGACTTCACATTAATAGTGTGGGGAACAAAGTCCCTCTCTTATTATAAAGAGGAGCTACCTTTATTGAAATCCAAAATAGAAAAGAAAGAAACATTTAAAAACAAATGAATTTAAATCATGGGGTAGTAATTTTAACCTAAAATTGTGAAAAGGAGTTTTTAGAAAGGAATATGTAGAGAGGGAAAGAGAGAGAAGGGAAAAGTTTTAGGAAATAAATTTACCAAGTTAAAAACTGAGATTGGATGAAAGTGTTGAGAAAAAATTAATCTCATTAAATGGGTTGAAAATAGATAATCATATACTTAGGTATATGAAACATACACTAAAAAAATATATAACTTTGATAACTAAAATGAATAGCCTTCTATATTTTTTAATAGAAACAAAAAAAATTGTCTCTTTCCCCAACGAGATTTTCACATGTTAAAAATATAAATTACAACTTTAGATAGAAAATTTGTAATTTAATTTCTTATTTATAATATTTTTAAATTTGTAAAAATGGAATGAAAATTAGATACATTGAATTAAGAAAAATACATAATTTAAAAGATATTATTAACACAAAGTTTATGAACACCTCTTTGTATTGATTTATAAAGAGTAGAATGTTTGATCTCCCTATACAATGTTTTGATAAAATTGTATCTATTTTAAACCTATAATATGAATCCATAACTTGTATTTATAGGCTAAAATGGGTGGTTAAGGTGCAAAACCATGTATTTTTCTTTTTCACAAAGTTACAAAAAAATCAACAAGAAATTACAACTTGAAATGGTGCAAAATTTTTTGAGCATTTAGCACCACTTGAGAAAAATATATGGATTTTTTGCACTACTTGAAAAAACACATTATTAATTTTCATAACTTGAAAGATCAATTTGGAAAAATTACAAAGAAAATTTTCCAAATGATAATATACATTTATAAGGTCAAAAAGAGAGAAATAATACAAATTAGGTGCAAATAAAAAAGAGAAGTAAATGCATAAACACTAAAAATAATTATTCATTATTCTTGAAATTATATTGACAATTCTTTCCCTTTAAAATTATATTGATAATTCTTTCCCTTTAAGGAAGTTGTCAAGTCTTTGAAGAAATGCTTTAATCAAATCTTCATTTGGCCCATCTATGTACCTATAGGCAATGTCCTCTAAGTAGTCTAACTTTTTCATTTCCTGAAGCTTGACTTGTAGACTATTTATCTTCATGTTCCAATTATCCACATTCGCTTGGAATTTGGCTAGCTAGTGAAGTTCTTCATGACTAAATATATATGTGGGATTGAAAATGTCTTAAGTTTAGTCTTTGAATTCTCTAATCATGGTCTCAATTGAAATTAGATTCCCATTTTGATATTTGTCATTGGCAAAATGACAATTCAATTTCTTGACCTTAGTGTCTATTTCCATCATTGTGTCACTTCCAAGTGACCTTGCATTACTAAATTTCTAAAGACACTCTTGAAGAGATTGGATTATGAATTTAGTATCCCTAATAAATTCAATCTGATTAATGATTTCTTCCTTATTGATCACTCCTTTTTCAATAAGATCAAAAGAATGAAATTTTAAGAATTCAACCAACTTGGTAATGAATTCCTCCCAATTTTGTTTCTCATTAACATATCCACATTCCTTTATTATTATTTTTTCATATTGTGATCAGATTTTAGAGAACATTATTACAATAAGAGTTAATGAGGTTCCTTGATTAGTAACATTTTCAATCCAATCCCTTAATATGCTTCCCATTTGGATTACCTATATTACTCTCTATAGTGTCTCAACATGAAGACTTGATAAAGTGATAGTTTAATTGGGATTGACAATGTCTTTTTGTTCTAATTTTTATTTTAGTTCATCCTTCATTACCTTTTCTTTATTCATTTTTTAAAAAATGGTATCGATTTCCAACTATACATCCCCCTTCATACCTTCTCTAGTTGATTTTCCCAAATGAACCCTATATACCTAGTAGTCTTCATTCATGATTTATAACTTATCCATTTCAACTGTAGGAATGGCCACTTTGCATATTTTTCTCCCTTTTCATCTCTTACCATTTTCAAAACTATTCTCACTTTCTTTGGCCTCTTCGAGAAATAAATTGTCAAAGTTCTAATATATATCTCCTTAGGTTTAATAATTTTTCTTATTTTCTTCACTACTATGGATACCCAATCTAAAGTTGTGATTCAGGAAGGTAATAGAATAGAAGTTGAGACTATTGGAACAAGCCTAGATAGAGTCGAGAAGGTGTTTTCTCAGTTTGGGCACCTTGGAAAGATGTTTCTATTTCTTCTTGTGTATTGATTATATCAATAGGAATTCTTGGATAGGAGATGAGAGGCAATTCAGGATTCAAAAGATAATACGAAGAGATATGAGTAACCTCTAGAAATGGGAAAGTAGGTGACATAGGGAACATTATATCATCTAAAGCCAAGAATTATTGAGTTTTATTCCCTACTAGTTCTTGATAAAATGGGAAAATATCAACTAACCTCTTGAGGAATTGAAATTTTAAGAGAAAAAGAGACATTTTCACCTAACCTCTTTATTTATCTTGATATTCTTCTTTGGTTGAATTTCTTATTGAATAACTTCAAGTTCATGTGCCTCTTCTATCATTGAGAGTTATCCACTCAAACCTACTTAATTTGTCCTTTCTAGTTCATCTTATTAGTTGTATAAGCTACCAAATTCATCTTTCCTAAGAGGTGTAGGGAAATCAACATTCATAACATCCACTCCTTTTCTCTTCAACCACCTAAGATTTCTATCAATTATCAATCTTATTTTACTTCTAATAGAAGTAGATTCCCTTTTGTCCTAATGGATTACAAGTAATGGCTTTGTCATGATGCTTTATTTTTTAAATATGGGGTCTAAAGTGAGCTCATCATCCACCAACTACTTTGGCACTTTCATTATGTCACATTTGAATATTTATTTCATTTTAAACCGTGAATAGTCCTTGATCCTCACTACTTTATCATCTTCATAATTCATTCAATATACTTTAAAATGTGAAAGATGTTGATATTAAGTACAAAGATTATGCTTAATTAAGCCATTGTTTTCAAATGAAAACCTACTTTCAAATGTCCTACAGTTATTTTGAGACATGTATTATTCAGCTATCTTGGACTTCACTAGTGAAAGACAAGTATACTTGCTAATTGAGATTGGAATTTTGATTCCTATTTTATATTATCTTGTTAGGAATTTGTGTGTTTCAACAAGTTGTCTCCCTAACTCCATCAATTCCCACATATCACTAATATATCATAGAAGCATAAAAGGAGTAAATTTACAACTATTGATTCTCAAATAACTAAAGGTTGGTAACTATATGAACCAAGGCCCCCATCTTGATATCTTTGTGATGGTTGAAACTAATATTCTCATTTTAAAGAGTTCTTTTCCAATAATTGAATGATGAAATGAAAAAAGAAATCATTTACCCTTCTAAATGATGAAATGAATAAAGAAATCATTTACCCTTCTAAATTAATAAGCATTCTCCTTCAATACAAGTTGGTGATAGAATCCATACACCATTACTTTCCTCAAATCACCCACTGTATGTAATCTGTTAAAATATCTTTAACTCGCTATAACATAAATAAGATACAAAGTCATATAGAATTTTGACATGAATTTTACCTCCATGAGATGCTTATGAATGCCATCAATGACCAAATGCTCCCAATTAATATATTTCTTATTTTTGAGGATGATCTAAATGAATCTGTACATTCATGTCTAAAATTTATTTGTTATTTTATTTCTCACTATCCTATGTAATACTTTAATCATGTCATTTATCTCATTTTTTAAATTAGACCTTGCAATATTTTTTGGAAGCCATGTAGAGGAATATTTTAGCTTAGTCAACCACGCATTATTGACCCATTTAGCACATGCCATATCATTATCATCTTAAAAGCTTTGGGAGGATTCAAGGGTCAAATGCATAAAGGATTTACCAAATGAAAGTACAAAAATATTTTAATTTTTTTCAAGAATAAAACTCACTACCAATTCCCCATGTGAATATCTTACATCCCTTGTCTCTGAAGTATACTTATTTTCAATGACCAAAACTAGCTCAAGAGACTATACTAACATTAAGAATGATGTTGTGTAATGTCCCCATTTAAGTGGCTGGGCTTACTTAGTTTCCAGCACACTTATTATTTGTAATAAGCTAATAATATGTGATGGAGGGTAGATTTTGATGACTAGATTTAATGCTCCTTGTTGAGAGCTTTCTAGCAAGCTATCACTCGCACCATTCAGAGTCTAGTTGATGGTATTTTGGGGGCCAAAAGTGTTGCAAAAAGGGTAACTTTTAACCCAGCTGAAGGATATTGAGTGTCACTTTAAACATTTAATTTATGAGGGACCGTTGCACATCCTTTATCCCACATTGCTCAAGTGAGTTGAGTTGCCCCTTGGAGAAAGGATAAAGGGGAGTGCTTGTGGCTTCTTTGGGGAGGTTGGATAATAAGAAAAGAATTATTGCACTTACATCTTATTTGGGCATTTGAGAATGTCATTCTCATTTGTAGCACTCTAGACATCAATCCTTGGGATTGGTCTTTAGAGTTTGTGCTCTCAGCCACTCTAGCAGCCGTGCCACTATAGCAGTCGTGCCACTGTAGCAGCCATGCCATTGTAGCAACTGTGCCACTGTAGCAGCCATACCACTATAGCAGCTATACTACTATAGAAGCACATCACTATAGCAGCAAGATCACTATAGCAACTGTATACAACTAGGTGAGTTCGTAGTTTTCTATAGAGTCCGTAGTTTCTTGCCTGTAGAGTTCATAGTTTTCTACAAAGTCCATAGTTTCTTGTCTACAGAGTCCATAGATTTCTACCTATAGAGTCCATAGTTTTCTATAGAGTACATAGTTTTCAAGCCTGTGGAGTCTGTAGATCTCTGCCTGCAAAGTCCATAGATTTGGCTGCAAAGTCTATAAAAGCTTCTATAGAGTCTGTAGATTTGGCTGTAGAGTCTGTAAAAGTGGCCTATAGAGTCTATAGATCTAGTACATGTAGTCTATAGAAAACCCAGCCTACAGAGTTTGTAGTTTCGTGGGTTAGAGAAAAAATGAAGCACCTTCGGCACGTGCTGGGATATCCACTTGAGATCATGTTCATATGATTCTGAGAGAGGATTTAGTGAGTCACCATGTGACTAGCATTGTACTCATCTACTCATTTTGAAATTAATACAAATATAGTGTGTTGGCTATTTCAGTTGTGTGTATCTATGATTGCAATTCTATATTTATGTTACATGCATGGGTCTTTGTAAAACACGAAGAAGACAAGGGGTAATTCCAACAAATCTATCGAAGTCATAAAGAGCCCCTATTGGGTTAGCTTGGGTGCAATTGGGGTGCTCATTATAGTGGTATTAGAGCCTATTATTCTTGCCATCCTATGAGGTTTAATGTATCCCACACATCAGTACTTCTTGAGGAGAAATCAGACAAACCCAGACTTACAAGTTTTTTTAAAAATTGAGGAAGAGGGTGAGCCCTTTTCAGCACTAGTCATGGGTGATCGAGATGGGGAAGGGGGAGAAACTAGCACCAAGATGATGATTAGTGATATTGTTAGGGGGTAAAGGGAGCTATAGACCATGTTTTAGTAGATGGCTCTAGAAATTACACAACATCTAACTAGAGCATATCAGGGCAACAATGCCAACCAGGGTAATAATGCTAACCAGGCAGGTGGACCAGGTAATGGAGGTAATGGAGATGCATAAATTAATAGGGGAACCCAAAAATATGCTAGAGAAGGTTCCTCTACAAGGCCACTCATGCCATAATTCCCTCTAAGATAGAATGACCAAGATAATGCTAGTCCTACACAGTAGGAGATACAGGACCAAATACTAGAGGATTGGAGAAATGCTGGACCAGATTTCCAGGGTGAAATGGCCTTCAGGGAGTATATGGATGTTAGACTCAAGCATATTCCCATGAGAGGGAATAGGCAATAAAATTATGAGATGAGGAAAAAGTTGGGAAAGTTGTCCATTCAATACTATGACGGTTCAGGAAAGACTTCAGCGTGAACTTGGGTCTAGAAATTAGACACTTATTTCCAGCTTAATCCCATGCCTGAGGAAGACGTGATTAAGTATGCCACATTGCACTTGGATGGAAGTGCCCATGAGTGGTGGCACCATGGTATGGTCATGCTTGGCCATAACTAGATAGATACTTATGTAGAGTTTACCAAGAGACTCATTGATAGATTTGATACTAAGGACCCAAAATTGCATTTCAAGGAGCTAGCTTAGCTTAAACAATGGGGTTCTGTGGAGACCTACATCACCAAGTTCTAAAAGCTGGTAGTATTGGTGATAGATATATCAAAAAGGAGACTGGTTGTTCTTTTCATGGATGCACTTTTTGACCCCTTGCGAGGATGGGTAAAGGGACACAACCCCTCCTCACTACAAGAGGCTATTAAGAAAACAAGAGACCTAGCATCTTCTTCCTATAAGAGTAAAATCCACTCTAAGGACTCTCATTTTAGGAAGGATAAGGAAAGGAAGACATTTTAGAAGGACCCTCAACAACCTAAGGGGGAAACTAAAGGGTTGGACAATGATACCCTCAATGAACTTAGGAAGAAAAAATTATGTTTTCATTATAGGGAGCCATGGAGTCCTTCACATGAATGTCCACTTAAGGCAAAGGCTAAGCCCGTGGAGTATTTATCATTAGATGAATCACCTTCTGAAGACAAGGGGCAACATTCAGATTTAGATTCTAGTTTAGGTGATAGCGCTACTGAGGAGAGTTTGGATGATGAGAAGTCTCTTGATCAGTTGACAGGCGACCATAAGGTCATCACCTTTAAGGTAAGAGGGATGATTCAAGGGTAGCACATGGTTTCCTTGATTGACATAGGAAAAATTCATAATTTCATCGATGCAAAGCTGGTGGCTAGGAGAGGTCTTCAGATTGAAGAGCATGTAGGGTTCAGAGTCATGGTGACCAATGGCCACAAGTTATTATGCACCCAAAAGATTTCAAAACTTTGCATCAGATTGGGAGGAGATTATGAGTTGTAGGACAATTTCTATGTAGTTGACATGGGTGATTATGATTTCACCTTGGGAACAATGTGGATGGATTCTCTAGTAGAGTTCATCTTCAACTTGGCTAAGCTAGAGATGAGGTTTCAACATCAAGACAGAAAGGTGGTGCTCTGAGGTTTACCTAATGGGGGGCTCAGGGTGGTATCCTTGAAAAGGATGGAATGATTATTCAGACATGATGATGTCGAGTGGGTAGTTGAATGTTTGATCATGCCTACACCTCTAGAGCAGTAGGTAAACATCTACCACCCAGATGTACAGGAGATCATTTCTAGGCATGAAAAGGTGTTTGGTAGCATTCCACATGGGGTTCCTCCTGAGAGGGGTGTAGAGCATGTTGTCAAGCTAGAGGAGGGGGCTAAACTAGTCATCATCACCCCTACCACCATCTTAAAAAGCACAAGGATGAAATAGAGAAGTCAATAAAGGAGCTATTGGAGATGGGGCATATTAGGCCCAACAAAAGCCCCTTTGTTTCAGTGATTGTTTTGGTGAAGAAGAAGGATGGGACAATGCATATGTGTATTGACTATAGAGCTCTCAATAAGAAGACAATTAAGAACAGGTACCCCATCCCTAATATTGATGAGCTAATTGATGAGCTGCATGGAGCATGATATTTCTCTAAGATAGACTTACGTTCAGGATACCATCAGATCATGATGCGAGTGGAAGACATAGAAAAAATTGCCTTTCAGTGTCACTACGGGCACTTTGAGTTTTTGGTTATGCTATTTGGGCTAACCAACACTCTAGCTACCTTCCAGAGTTGTATGAATCAGGTGTTTCAAGGGCATCTTTGAAGATTTGTATTAATCTTCTTTGATGACATCATAGTTTTTAGTAGGACGTGGGATGAGCACCTACAAAAATTAGTGGAGGTGCTGGTCATTTTGGAGAAGGAGTCACTATATGCCAAGGAATCAAAGTGCAAGTTTAACATGACCAAGTTGCTCTACCTCAGCCATATTATCAGTGTTGAAGGAGTTCAGGTGGATCTAGAAAAGATCAAGGTGGTGGTTGATTGGCCCACTCCAACCAGCCTTACACAACTCAAAGGATTTTTTGAATTGTGTGGTTTTTATAGGAGATTTGTGAAGGGATTTTCACAGACTATAGTACCATTAACAAACCTCACCAAGAAGGGTGATTTTGTATGGATATAGGTAGCGCAATAGTGTTTTGAACATTTCAAGCGGGTGATGTCTTCATTTCCAATTCTATCTCTACCCAACTTCATGAAGCCTTTTAAGCTTCATTGTGATGCATCGGGTGATAGGGTTGGAGCAGTATTGATGCAAGAGAAACACCCCATTACTTTTGAGAATAGGAAGCTCCAAGGGGTGGAGAGGAGTTATTCTATTTATGATCAGGAGATGTTAGCTATCATGCATGCCTTGGCCAAATTATGATCCTACTTGGTTGGAGGAAAGTTTGTGATCAAGATGGATCACAACAACATAAAGTATTTCATGGGTTAGCGAGACTTAAATGACAGGCAGCAAAAGTGGGTCACTAAATTGCAAGCCTATGACTTTGACATTGAGTTTTTCAAAGGAAAGAAGAATGTAGTAGCTGATGCCTTATCTAGAAGACCTCACATTTGTGCTCTTGTAGACATTTTAGGAGACTGGTAGGCTAAGATTATAGCAAAATATGCTAGAGATGCTTGGGCATCAGGACTGGTTTTAGGCACTATATAGGATGGTTGCTATGAGATGATAGATGGGTTGATCAAGTTTCAAGATAGAATTTATTTAATTCCATCATCACCCTTAAGAGAGACAATACTGAGGGCATTTCATGATACACCTACATCTAGGCATCCAAGGGTCTTCAAGACCTACAGGTAGATCTGAGAGCAATTATCATGGAAAGGGCTCAAGGATGATGTTTAGAGGCATGTCAGGGAGTGTGCAGTTTGTCAATAGAATAAGGAAGAACACATGTTTCTTGTCAATTTACTATAACCCTTACCCATTCCAAACTAAAGTGGGAAAGCATTTCTATGGACTTCATCACTGGCCTACCTCGAGTGCAAGGAAGAGATTGCATTTATGTGGTGGTAGACAGATTGACAAAGTTTGCTCACTTCTTTGCTATTCCCTATACTTATACAATATCTTAGGTGGCAGATGTGTTCTTCAACAAGGTTTTCAAGCTACATGGGTTACCAAGATTTATTGTCAGTGATAGGGATAGAAATTTCATGAGCACTTTTTGGCAAGAGTTGTTTAGGCTGTGCAGTACAGACCTTACACCTAGTATGAGATACCATCCCTAGACTGATGGGTAGACAGAGATAGTAAATAAGTGGGTGGAGGGTTATTTGTGGAACTATGTGACCACACATTAGAGAGCTTGGGTTAAATGGTTACACATGGGGGAGTATTGTTATAATACCATGCATCACACGACCATCAGGATGACTCCATTTATGGCATTATATGGGTATGAAGCTCCTAGCTTCATGGATATGGCTTTGGGGGATAGCAGAGTGCCTAAAGCTAAAGACCTATTGAAGTATAGCTAAGATATATTGAGAGTGCTCAAATAAAATATACGACAGGCCCAAAATCTATAAAATTTATATGCTGATCAGCATAGGGTAGAGCGTAGTTTCGATGTAGGGGACATGGTGTATCTAAGGCTACAACCATATAGGCAGTCATCACTCAAGAAGAGCGGAGAAGGGAAGCTTAAGCCTAGATTTTATGGCCCCTACAGGGTGATTCAAAGAGTGGGTGAAGTCACCTATGAACTTGAGCTTCCAGAGGGCAGTCGAGTGCATAATGTATTCCATGTGTCTAGGCTTAAGAGGGCCATTGGTTAGGGTGTAGTGCCTTCTACAGATTTACCCCCTTTGGATGAGGAAGGGAGGCTCGTGTTAGAAATTGAGGCTATTCTAGACACTAGAGAGAGGAAACTCAGAAATGGGATAGTGAAGGAGTATTTGGTCAAATGGAAAGACTTGCTAGAGGAGGATGCTACATGGGAAAGTGAGCAAGTTATTCAGCAGGCTGGGCTAAGATTGCTTGATGATAAACAAATTTAAGCGGGGTGGGTTGTAATGTCCCCATTTTAGCAGTTGGGCTTACTCAGTTTCCAACACACTTACTATTTGTATTAAGCTAATAATATGTGACAGAGGGTAGGTTTTTATGACTAGATTTGATGCTCCTTGTTGAGATATTTTTGGAAAGCTATCACTCACACCATTCAAAGTCCAGTTGCTAGTATTTTTGGGGCCAAAAGTGCTACAAAAAGGGTAACTTTTAACCCAGCTGAAGGACATTGAGTGTCACTTTAACCATTTAATTTATGAGGGACTGTTGCACATCCTTTATCCCACATTGCTCAAGTGAGTTGAGTTGCCCCTTGGAGAAAGGATAAAGGGGAGTGCTTGTGGCTTATTTGGGGAGTTTGGATAAGAAGAAAAGAATTATTGCACTTGCATCTTATTTGAGAATTTGAGAACATCATTCTCATTTGTAGCACTCTAGACATCAATCCTTGGAATCGATCTTTGGAGTTTATGCTCTTAACCATTGTAGCAGCTGTGTCACTATATCAACCATGCCACTGTAGCAGCTATGCCACTATAGTATCCGTACCACTATAGTAGCCATACCACTATAGCAGCACATCACTGTAGCATCAAGATCACTGTAGCATCTGTATACAGCTAGGTGAGTTCATAGTTTTTTGTAGAGTCTATAGTTTCTACCTGTAGAGTCCATAGTTTCTTGCCTACAGAGTTCATAGATTTTTCCCTACAGAGTCCGTAGTTTTTTGTAGAATCCATAGTTTTTGCCTATAGAGTCCATAGTTTCTTATCTACAGAGTTTGTAGATGTTTGCCTACAAAGTCCATATTTTTCTACAGAGTCCATAGTTTTCAAGCCTATGGAGTTCGTATATCTCCACCTATAGAGTCCATAGATTTGGCTGCAGAGTCCATAGAAGCTTTTGTAGAGTTTGTAGATTTGGCTATATAGTCTATAGCAGTGGTCTGTAGAGTCTGTAGATCTAGTACGCAGAGTCTGTATAAAACCTAGCCTAAAGAGTTCATAGTTTTATGGGTCAGAGAACTAATGAAGTACTTCAGCATGTGCTGGGATATCTGCTTGAGATCATGTTCATACGATTATGAGAGAGGATTTAGTGAGTCACCATGTGACTGGCATTATACTCATCTACTCATTTTGCAATTAATACAAAAATAGTGTGTTGGCTATTTCAGCTGTGTGTATCTATGCTTGCAATTCTATATTTATGTTACATGCATGGGTCTTTGTAAAACATGAAGAAGACAAGGGTTAATTCCAACAAATCTATCAGAGTCGTAAAGAGCCCCTGTTGGGTTAGCTTGGGTGCAACTGGGGTGCTTATTACATGTTGCTTGTGTCCATGTTGCTTGTGTCAATCCACTATCAAAAATAATTTGACCAAAATTTATCTTATACACTATTTTTATTCTTTCCCAATACTCATCTAAGTCAATATGACCTAGATCAGTGTCAATGGGCTCTAGCGGTAAAGGAGTTGTCACGCCCTAAAATTGATACTTATTGATTTCTTTATCTTTACTTGAAATCATCTTATTTAAAATAGGGGATGAAGACATCAAATTTTACAAGAAAATTGATAATTTAGAATATCTGAGTTAAAGCTTCTTATTTTTTTAAAATGACAAAATTAAATAGCTTAAATCTAAAATAAGTTATTTAATTGTAAATGGAAGTTTTTACTCACAAGTTGTTCATGAAAAATACTCTAGTGTGTTTTTAATGTTACATGTATTAAATTCAACTTTCCTCTAAATAATTTCCCTGCTTGCAACTGTACCTCTTAAATTTATTTGTGCTACTTATTTAGAAAATGAAAATGAATTGAAAGGAAATTATGAAAAATTCATTTTCAATTTTAAAATATTTTTCCATGTTCCTGATTCGGCCAAAGTATTAAAAATCAATTGTTAATTGATTTTTATCAGCAACTCAAAATTTTGAGCTTATCAAATAAATATATTTTTAATCAAATTTCCATCCAAAATAATTTACACTATGATTTTTTAAATTTTTTGTAATTTAAAAATCCTATAAAAATATTTTTTTACCAATCCTTAGCTTTCCCTAGGGAATGTAGTCTTATTTCTCTAGGGGCATCATATGACTATGCAAATTTTAATTTATTAACAAAAATGATCAAAATTTGCCCTCATCAATTTTATATTTCTTTTTGACCAAGTCTGTACAATTCAAACTTTGCCCATGTAAAGTCAAAAATCTATCAACTTTTTAAATATCTTCCTCAACTCCACCTAGGCCATACCATTTGGGTTTTGAATGAAAGTTTTTTAAAAATGAAAAATTCTACTTTTTTTTTAATTATTTTATTCTTTTCCTCCCTTGGGTGTATGACCCACTTGGTTGGATGAGAATTAAAAAGAACAAAGTTGCCTTATTTTTTTTATTAAACCTACTTTTTTAAAGGGTGTACAAACAACCATACAATGCCCATACAACTCATGTTTCACTCACAAGAAGCCCAATTTTTTTAAAAAATTCCAAAATTAATTTTTATGTAGGTCTTAAAACTTGTCTTAGATGAGAAAAAAGAAACAAAACTCAATTCACTTCCTTTAGCAAGGCATATAACTAGCTATATAACTCAAAAATTTGATTGAAAGAGACAAAATAAGTTTTGAAACTATTAATTTATTTGTTTCTATAGGTCATACGACTGCATTTGGAAGGAAAGAAGAAAAAAAAGTGAAAATTTAAAAATAATTGTAGTCTTTCACCTTCTTTAGGTAGGGCATACGATTAGCCATATAGTTTGAAGCTTTAGAAAATGAAAAACCAACCTAATTTAATTTTCAAATTTTTACTTTTCCTTTGGCATCACCTCACTTCTAGGTTCTTAGCTGATGTTAAAGATTTGATATTTAAACCTCAATATTCCTTCCTTAGATTTGTATGGCTTGATGACTAAATAGAAATATTTTCTAAAAAAATTCTTTCTTTTTCTTAGGTGCTCTTGTACAACCTTTTTTTGGTTGAGGAAGAAATTAAAATAAATACTTTTTATTTATTTGCTTCCTTTTCATGACCTTGAATATATTTCTTCCCATCAAATTATGGCTAAAACACAAATGGAAATCAAATTTTTAATTGCTAAAATTTTCAGAGTTGAGCATGCAAGCTGAAAAGATATTTTAAAAGTGAAAACAAACTTCATTTAACATCACCCGAGAAAATAGTCATATTGCATGATTAATGGAAAAATTAAATGAGTTTGCATGCAATTTGGAAAAAGAGACTTTAATTTGCAATGATAATTTGCACCATTGAAAAATTTAAATGTAATGTGGAAGTTTGTATTTACACAACTCTTCAAAATATAATTTATATTTAAATGATTTGGGAAAGCATGATTTACATTTGCATGATTTGGGGAAGCGTGATTCACATTTGCATGACTTACAAAAAATTAAAATTGCACAAAAAGGGATAACTTAAAAATATTTTTTAATTTACATGAAGTTTTAAATCAGTTTTGAAATTTATACAAAGACTCGAAATAAAATTAAAATTTGCACGAAAACCCCAAAAAAAATTACAAATTACATAGAAACCCAAAATAAATTTACAAATTACATGAAAACACAAAAAAGTTTGTAAATTGCATGAGAGCTGAAAAATATTTTGCAAATTACATAGAGACTGAAAGCAAATTTATAATTTGCATAGAACACAAAATTGATTTTGTTATTTTCATTGAGCAAAAAAAGGAAATTGCAATTTGCAAAACTTTTAGAAAAGTAACATGTGTTTGCACAACTTAGAAAATGGTAAACATTTTTTGCAAATTACAAGAAATGTTAATGGCTTTTTGCATGGGATGATTAAATGCAATTTAAAACCATTTGGGGTAAAAAGTAAATTGGCTATAAATTTTTAATTAGTCAAAATTTTATTAATTATTTAAATTTTTTTTTTTTTTTTAAAATTTTGATAGTTTCAAGTTCAATTAAAAAAAATTAGCCATTTATTAAAAATTAAATTTCCACTTATTTTTATCCATTTTCAAAAATCATGACAACACTACTAAAGCAAAGATGAGAGCTAAAGCACATATAAATGTGTAACAATGATCAAATAAGTTACCATGAAGTATGTGAATTGAATGCTTAGTAAGAAAGTTATCTTAGATTGTTTGAATAGGATTGAAAAAGGCAAGGGATCAAGTGTCCCAAAATGAAAAATATAACCAAGAGCTAGAATAATATTTTGATAATATGTATATATAGATATAAATAAAATAAAGAAGTTATGTACAAGAAAAATTAATTTATAATTTGAGGACCTCATTAAGGGGATGCGTCCATATAGGCCCTATATAATATGTATTATAACACTCAATTACAATTCCATATTAATATCAAGATCATCTATGGAATTAATGTTAGTCTAGGTTTTTATTCTATTTAATGAATTTCCCTACACATGTTTAGTTTGCTTAGTTGTCTTTTTAGGTTATTGTGAAATATAATCCCACATCCATGAGGACGTGAGGATATGTTTATCTTTCACCTATATAATATGCATTCTTAAATATTTTATGGTGAATGACACTAATGCTAATATTTTAATATTTTAATTATTGATTAATAAACTTATTATGGCTCATATTCGATTGTACTACTACACACAAGTAACTTCTTTGTGCATTCAATCCTATCTAGACTGATCCTTAATTATCACCCACTCTGACATGGTATCAGAGTTTTTATGGTAGATGAATGCCAATGTTCCTATTCTTAAATCTTAAAATTTAGATTACATGTTACAGATCTACCATTTGTTGACCTAGTGTATTGAAGATTCACCCTTTCCTAGATTGTGCTCTTCATCTAGGTTCCTCTGTTGATCCAAATTCAAAAAAAAAGATAAAGGTGTCTTATGTTGGTCATATTTCATCTGATAGGTTTTTATGCAAAGTGGCATTTTCCATTAGATTTATAAGGTGATAAAACTTTAGGATCAGTTATAAACACGACCTAGTTTTGTGGAAGTTAATTTTTGCCATTTTTGGAGAGTTTTCAAGGCTTTTTTAATGATTCCATACAAATCTGTATAGTTGGGTTCTCCAAGGGGGAATCCATTTCTAGGTTTTAATAGGTTTTTGGAGATATTCAATGGGTCTTTGGTTGTTTTTTATAGGCATGAAAAATCTAAATATTTTCGTAGTTGGTATAAATTTTGTTCCTACTTACCCCTGATATAATTCTCGATTATTGTAACAATCTCCATCTCTAATGGCTATAGGAAGGCCTCCTATCTCTACTACCTTCATATCTAACAACATAGTTTTGACCTGCATTGGTAGCCTTTAACTCTAACTATTAGACATTTAGACTACTCCCATATCCTAAAATCTTGATAATGGAAGTCTTTATTGCATTTCTAGTTAAGACCCCTATATGTCAGAACTCTTGACTTCATATGTAGTCAACATTTATATTATTGGAACTCCTAACTAATTTTGTATTCAAAAATTTTATTGTCATAACTCTTGACTACTCTAGCAGTCCTAAGTTCTAAAGTCAGAATGTTGGGAAGTCTCAGCATTATTGGAACTCTTAGTAAGTCTAGCACCTACAAGAACCCTGACTACCTTTATCCCCCAAAACTCCTTATCAAAACTCTCAAAACCTCCAACATTTCAATAACTCTGGGAAATTTAGACAACTACAAATAGGTTTGGAATTTATGATAGCTACACAACAAGAATACATCCTCGATAATAAACTCCACTAACTGTGAAGGGACTACAAAACTCTAATGATAGCCATAAGGATGTCAAATTTAAGCTTGTATTCATTGGAAAATTTGAGTCATTTTTGGGTGATATCATTCCTACATCAATAAAATCAATAAAATGGGGATGCCCTCATCCTACCCCTTAGCCCTCATGGGAATTTAAGCCCTTGGTCACAACTAACCCAAGGGGGATTAACTTTTCTTCACAAAATTTGGCCAAACTTTTTGCATCCCAAAAATTTTCAACTGAAACTTTTCACACACCAAAAACATTCAACCCAATTTTTTTCAAATTTATGCAAAGTGGAGATCATTATTTTTTTTGTGAGCAAGAAACATCAAACTTTCATAACTTTGAACATGTAGCTCATTTTCGAGATCCATTTATTTTTAAAGTGCAAGTTTTTTGATATCTACACAATGGTGATATTCTCATGCCTTATAAATCGAACCCATATAGATCTAAAAGGGTTTCATATCATTGTCTTTATTTCCCACTCAATTTAACACATACTTCTTTATTATAATGGATCAGTCTCAAGTTCCACTTCTTACTTCATTCAATTATCCTAAGTATAAAATACAAATGAAAAACCTCTTGAGGAGTAAAGGCTTACATTGAATGACATGGGTATATAAGAAAAACTGACCCTTGATGTAGAGAAGGTGAAGTGGTATAACAAAAGTGATGAAGCCTATGGTGTATTATTCATGTCTATGTCTCTTGACTTGTTATTTCAAATCTACAACTACTCCTAATAAATTTTAGACCACATTGGAAAAAATCTTTGAGAAGAAAGGCATTATGAGAGATCATGAGCTAGATAATAAACTCATTAGTTTGATCTTAAGTGATTTTGATACGATATAAGACTTCTTCACAAATTTCAAAGCACTCAAGTTACCATTGAAATTATGTGGAATTGATAAAAAGGATGATCAATTGATTATTTCCATTCTTACCAAATTGGGATATGACTATTGTGTCATCATTTCTACCTTCCATGCCAATAATCATTCCCTTGGAACTACATGGACCATGTCATACATGGATGAATTTGTTGCTGACTTGACTCAAGAGAAAGATAAGTTTATTGAGATGGGTACACTAAATTCATCTAAATGGCATGCCTTAATTATAAGGCATGACAGGTAGAAGGCTTCCATTAGAAAGGAGAAGAAATAGAATAAGAAGGACCTAAAGAAAAGAAAGGGTCAAAATTTTGCTGCTAAATCCAAAGCATCAAAAGAGTTCTCCTCTTCAGATGAGAAACCCAAGAAAGAGTGACTTACATGTGCCTACTAAAATAAATCAAGGCATGATGAAACTAAGTGTATGAATAATTAGATTTATCAACTAAGTAAGATGTTTGATAACTATAATATCAATGTCCCTAATTCTTTCATTCAAATTTCATTAGCACATGAATATTTTACATCCAAAAACAATAAAAAGGACAAATATAAGGGAAAAGTACATGTTACCATTATATCCTATCCTTCCACATGGGTAATTGACTCTAGTGCCTCACACCACATGGCTTCATCACAAAACATGTTCTCCTCCTTGGATCCTTATTATATGCATTCCATCTTTTTGGGTGATACTACTTCTGTAGAATTTAGTAGGAGATGATATATTTAAGTGAATGATGGGGAATTTCATGAAATTCTATGTGTTTCCTCTTTATCCACAAATCTCCTATCTATTTATTATATCACTCACATTAGTTTAGGAAAGATAGTTGATCTCACATCTAATTTAGTTGTTATTATAGAAGCAAACATTGATTCCATAGTTGTATTTGGAAAAGTAGATCACCAATCATGATTGTATATTTTCTCATTTTTTTCTCCTAATTAAACCTCAAATACACATCTCACACATTCAAATTGGGTGAGTAAATTATGGGACAAGCAATTAAGCCATCTCAACTATCTCTACCTAGAGAAACTCATGCATTGTGATATAGTTTCAGGGTTTCCACAAGTCAAGTTTTATGATGGAGTTTGCCAATTTGTTAGGACTTGTTCCAAATTCTTAACATTGGGTTAGATTTTTGGCAGGTAATAAATAATTATTGTAAATGGGGCATGCATCTTTTAGTAAAGACACCCCCATAAAATAAACTTACTTAGTTTAATTATTAGGTAGTTTTAATGTTTTATATTTATTAATTAGAATTACCTTATGGGTTGTTTTCCCATATTTAGTTGGTTATAGGATTAGCTATTTTTACCAATCATTGGTAAAAACTATATAAATCCATGTTTGCATTGTAAAAGGGTTAACGGAGTAAAGGCACCCTTATGTACTTGTTTTTTTGAAATTAATAAAATACTTGTGCACTCGTACTAAGCGGGGACAAGGTTCAACCTATTTTGGTTTAGGAGTTATCAGTGGTATCAGAGCGTGGTTATTTTGGGAGCTTGGTGAATTTGAAGGAGCAAGGTGAAAAATCAATTCACGTGATATCATTTGGCATGAAATAAGGTATGCCATATAGTATTGGTTTAAATATTTTGAAAAATTATTAAATTATTTTAATTTTTCAAATATTATATATATTTAAACCTATATATTTTCCATATACCATAGTCTGGTCATTCTTGATCATTCATACTCCATTGTCTTGTGTTCAAATCTCCTCATCTGGCATAAAAATGAATTTTTAGCATTTTAATGTTATTAAATTCAATTTTTTTGGCCAAAACCAGATTTGTATGGCCTATTTATTTAAAAAAAACCTCTGTAATATTTATTCATGGCTGCCATTATTGATTCATATCATTCTCAGGCCTCTTAATAGCTAAAACACCTGGCAATCTTTATCAAATGATATTAAACCCCTATTTTTTGCATTCAAATTATAAATCTGAGATTTTTTTGAACTTGTACGGCCTGTGGTATGGCCTTCCAACACCCAGGCTTTATTTTGATCTCATTCCCTAAAAATACACCTCAAAAAAATTTCAAAAACTTAGTGAAAATCCTTTTTACCCAACCTATACAGATTTGTACGGCCTATGAGAGAGAAAAAATGTGAAAATAAAATTTTGAGGAGCTGCCATGGCATCCCAAGCAAACTTGGTGCTACAATAAAATTCAAAAAAATATTTTTGTTATTTCTAATATTTCTTGATATCAAAAATTTATCTTAGTGGGTCCCACGAGAGGAAGCTTGCTTGAGAAGGCTGTAAAAAGGGAAAATTTTAAATTTATTTACTCATATGTAATTTTTATTTTATTTTCCCTCATACACAAAATCTGAAATAAGTAGAAATTTTTGAGTATAATGTTTTACAAATGCTCTTAGAGCAATTGGTTAAGCTTATTTTGTTAGAAACTTGCAAAGGAGGAGGTCAAGGGTTCAAATCCCTTCTTTTTGGAAAAAGTTTTCTTTTGCTTTGGAATATGCTTTTTTGAAAAAGGAATATTCCCTTTTAAAATCTAAATATTGTAAAACACATACTTATTGTATTGTGTTATTTAATTTTTCAAAAAAGGGGAAATTCAATCATATTTATTTTGCATTGTTGTGGTGAGATAAGGTTGTAATTTGGAGAAATAAGGGTGTAATCATTGATTTTTTGGTGAGGTTAAGTGCAAAACCCATCAAAAATACTTATTTTTCTTTTACTCTCTACGCGGAGGTTAAGTGCAAAACCCCATAGAAGTAGTGTCTTGTGCAGTAAGTGTGATATTTATTTCATTTATTTTGCATTTCGTTGCACTTTTCTCTACTGCACTTGCTTGCATTTCAAAATGCCAAAAATTCATAATTTACTTTCAGATGGTGATAGATTAACAATTTCAAATTATTTAGATTGGAAACGATTGATGGAGGCTTCACTAGTGTTTAATGAGTTATGGGATATTGTTAAGAATGAAAATCCCACATTGCCAACAGAGCAGGCTAAATTAGATATATTCAATTTGCATGATTTTAAGGCCTTAGCTCTCATTAAATGTTGTACTAATGATACTTATGTTTATATTGAAAATTCTCCTCATAGTTACACTGCATGGAAAACATTGTCAGATTTGTATGATAAGAAACCTAAGCATAAGAAGATAGATATTCATATGCAGTTGTTTACTTTGTCATTAGATGAAGATGGGGATATGGGAGAATATACGTCTAAGTTGAAAAATATCACTACTAAGTACACTAAGGCTTGTTTTGGAAAACTAGATGATGACCTCATAGTTACTGCTACTTTGAAAGGACTACCAAGGTCTTATTGGAATTTTGTTGAAATGTTGCATGTCTCTGACAAGATCATAGGCGTCACCTTTGATAAGTTGGTTGAGTTACTCATCCAACATGACCTCTCTCTACCCAAGAAATCCAAGAAAACTAAAGAAGCCCATGTTTTGGAGTCAAAGCCTATTTCATCTTCATCTAGGCATCAAAACAATAGAGGAAATAGTTATAGAGGGGGTAGAGGTTACAGAGGAGGCATATATCAAAATAGAGGTAGGGGTCATTCAAATAATCAACAATCTAATCAATCACATTCACATGAAACAAGTGATTGAGGACATGGTCACAACTCATATAGGGGTAGAGGTCGAGGTAGATCAGACATTTAGTGTCATAGATGTGGAAAATTTGTTCACATTACCTCACAATGTAGGATTACTTTTGATAAAATTTAGAGGCCACAAAAAGTGACTAAGACTAACTCTGCTCAGTATGCCGATCATGACTATGATGAATCTAATAATGTTGCCCATGAATCTGCATTCACTACTTTGGGGCACATTGATTATATTGAATATGAGGCTAGAGATGAGCTCACAAATGTATGGGTTTTAGACACAAGAGAAACGAAACACATGACATTTAGGAGAGATTTCTTTTGGTCTTATAAGGAAGCTTCTCTCTCTCCAATTGCCTTAGCAGATAATTCTATGCATACACCATTAGGACTCATATCTATTCAGATTATTCTTCCTAATGGGTCTATAAAATACTTGGAGGATGTTTGGTATTTTCCCACATTGAAGAAACACTTACTTTCTTTGGTAACTATTCAAAATAAAGGTTATCAAATTGTGCTTGAAAATGGGCTCATTTACATCAATTCAGTGAAGGATGATTACAAAATAATGTATACAGGATATGAAGATGGAAACTTGGTTAGATTGCATTGTAAGGTGCTTCCTCGCAATATAGAACTTGCAACAGTTTTTGACACAGGTATAGGTACTATGTCTACAAAGCGGTTATGGCATCTCCGCTATGGGCATTTGAATATCCACTCTTTAGTGGATTTGCATAGATATGGTATGGTGAATGGGTTACCCACTTTTTGCAAAGATAGTATTCTTTGTGAGTCATGTGTTTTGGGCAAACAAAATTGGGAAAAATTTCCTAAACGGTCATCTTGGAGAGCTAACAGATGTTTACAGTTAGTTCATAGTGATGTATGTGACATGAAAAAGTCATCCATTAGTGGGTGTAGATACTTTGTCTTATTTATTGATGAATTTTCTAGGATGACTTGGGTATTCTTTATGAAAAACAAATATGAAGTTTTCGCTAAGTTTGTTGATTGGTTACACTTAGTCAAAAAAGAAACAGGATCACATCTGGCCACTTTTCATTCAGATAATGGAGGTGAGTATACCTCTAATGAATTTTTAGATTATTGTCGAGAACATGGTATTCATCAAAAATATAGTAATGCTTATACTCCACAACAAAATGGAGTATCTGAACAAATGAATAGAACTTTAGAGGGCATAGCATGTGCCATGTTGCACTATAAACAACTTGATGATAAGTTTTGGGCCGAAGCTATTGGTACTACAATGTATTTGAGAAACAGGTCCCCCACAGTTGCACTTTTGGGACAAACTCCATATGAGGCATGGTATGGATTTAAACTAAAAGTTAAACACTTGAAAGCGTTTGGATGTGTTTGTTTTGCTTTGGTTCCTATTAAACATAGAACTAATTTGGAACCATGAAGTCAAAAATGCATCTTTCTTGGTTATTCTGAAGATAAAAAGGGGTTTTGTTTGCTTGCACAGGTGTTTCTAACTGTTTTCACTTTTCCACATTCAAAAGATAAAAGAAACTAAGATAATGGTTAGGGGTTTGTACGTACCCAGATGAAGTTTGCACACCGTATCCAGATGACTGAAGGAGCTCCTCTTTGGCTGTGGAGGATGACACCTGTAGAAGAAAGAGACTCAAACACAGAGATTGTTAGATAGAGATAAGGTGGACTACCAAGCGATATGCTCGGTCCCAAAAGCACAAAGACATCCTTGAGGGATGACAGTCCATTGTTAATAAGTAAAAGTGTTGGAAATAAAGAAATGACAAATGACTAGCAAAGAGGAAATTAGATAATGCGTACCTATTTCTTTGCAATCAGTCTGCCACAGTTGCCAACGTCAGTTGTTCTGACAAAATCAGTTGTTCAAGTTACCGACATCAGTTATTCTACCGATGTCGGTATGGGAAATGGTTGATGTCGGACAGGGCAATGGCCTTAGATGAGTATCTGGTTATTGTCTGTGGTTGATGGGATGGTCTGTGGTAGTCTGAGAGTCTGTGTAGGTTAGCAGGGTAGTGAATATGGTCTTAAGAGGGACAAGGGGTAGAGGATAGGTTGTCAAAAGGGGTAAGAGCATGAAGAAGGCTTCTCAGCCTTACTAGGGAGAAGTCAGGTCTAGTTTGGTTGATCGCTGAGTCTGATTGATAATATTTAGAAGCAATGAAAAGAAACTCATTGCTTATACAGTCTAAATTACTGAAATAATAAAAAGGGTAGAAAAATACTTATCTCTTGCTTGGAGCAGAGCCAGAGGTGTTTTAAATGCTTGTACCTATTATGTTTGTAGCCAGAAGAGCATTTAGTTAAAGTTTGATGATTGATCTCAAAGAGTTCTTGTTGATGTCCAGGTCTGAGAGATGAGAGAGGAAGAGAGTTTGAGATAGAATTCACGTTCACAGACTGTGATTGATTGATTCCAGGGGAAGAGAATTTGATTTTGGGTTGTTTTAAGTGACTGATGTCGGTGATCCCACCGGTGTCAGCTGACTGGTAACCGACATCAGTGAATAGAAGATGGGAAAAAGGCTATTTTTAGCCTTCTGCCTGTTCCTCAGTCTGTTGAGTTTAATTTTCATTGGAAAACGATCAAAGGTGGGTTTAATAGGCATGGGGATTAGTGAGAGAGTTGGAATGATTAGTCATAGGGTAATGAATGAGGGTATCCAAGGGTGAGGAATCCAAGGGTGAGGTGTCAAGGATGATATGTCAAGGGAGGTGTTATTAATTTAAAATAAGTTATTATTTTAAATTAATAAGTGTGTGGGTTAGGAATGTGTTAAAAGTGGACCAAGGGGACCAAGGGGGAGAGTCGACCAAGGAGTAGACACAATTTTGGTGTCTATATTTGCCCCTTTTTGTCTTGTTGGTTATTCTTGATGAACTGCAAGACAAAAATAGGAGTAAGTTACCCTAGGTATGGGATGAGGTCTTTTTTGTCCTGTTGGTTGTTTTGATGAACTACAAGACAAAAATAGGAGTAAGTTGCCCCAAATGGGGGATGAGGTATTCTCCCTTAAAGTGGGAGTCGAGGGAAGGGAACCTAAAATCGGGTGTCGATTTGATAGATAGTGGATGGAACTGGTGAAGTTTGAGTGTGAATGCTGTAATAGTTGAGATTGCGTGCATACCACTTCATGAGATGGTCAGGGCAAATTGTCACAAGTCAAGGGTCGAGGAGTGCTAAAATCAAAATAACTAGTCCCCAACATTTAGTTGTAGCTGATTGGGTTATTCGATCTAAGTTGTGGCTCCAATGGTCATCATGTTCCAAGTATCTTGGGATTAGGAAGTGCTCTTGGAAAACATGAAAAATGTCATAAGTAATGGGGATCAACTTGCTCGCGATCCAATACTTGTGAGGGTCGTAGTGTGGTGTGCAGAAAATTGGCTAACTATTCATGAAGTAGCCTACATATAATCAAAACAACTAAGGCAAAGTGGTCGTGATCGTAGGAGATAGGTGTGATCTCCATGGTTTTGGGTTGAGTCGAGTTGAGATAGTTGGTCCATTAGATGGATGGACGAAGGAATGGTTGAGCTAACCTTAGAAGACCCCATGTCAACTGAGTGTTGCCTACATAGCCCCTGTTTGAAGGGCCTCAGGCTAATGTAGTTCTCCCTAAAAGGGAGGAAGAGGGTCGGTTATGGACGTGGTTTTGACTAGGTTAAGTCATGGTTAAAGGTTGAATGGTGTGTCCATTAGATAGATGAACAAATGGATGTGGCCGAGCTAACCCCAAAAGACGTCATGTCAGCTAAGTGTTGCCTACATAGCCCTTGTTGGAAGGGCCTCAGACCAATGTAGTTCAGGCTGGTTGATAGGATGGTTTGGTGAGGTTATAAATGATGAGGATATGATGATGTTACAGCCTTTTCCATGTTATGTAATGGTGTATTTTGTAACATTTCTTAAGTGGTCTTTCATCCCTAGAAAGTGTCCATATCGGTGATGGATGTATGCTAAAAATGAAATGAGATTATTTATGCTTCAGTAAGTAATGGTTTATGCTTGACATAAATTGTGTGGTCGATAGTTTCCATGTGTATTATTGTCCATAGAAACTAGTGTGAATTGACTATGATAGTGTGAGTGGTCTTGGAAATTTTTGGGTTGGTTTGGTTTGGTTGAGAAAATGATTTGGTTGAATGTGACAAAGGTATGGATAAGAAGTGAAAGGTGTGTTGCTCTTTCATTGACAAGGACCATAATGATAGTATAGGTAGGGGGTTTTTAAAAATAAAAGCCCCATTCATGTGTTACGTCATCAACCATTGGTTGTGTTAGAGAAGTAATCGAATCACTTTGACATTAAAATGAGCTCGAAATCCCTTGAGTCGGTGATGTGATATTTTAGGATAGGGTAACCCTTTTTAGTAGGGATAACTTTGCCCCTTTTTATAGGAGACCCTAAGAATGACTATAAGTCAAGTCCATGACCTTTTTTATTTATTTATTTTTATTTTTTTGGTAGACTGATCGATGCGAGAAGTCTACATGGGGATGTCATTTTGTTTTGTGGTCATTTGTGAAGCTGATCGATGCGGGAAGCTTCTAAGAGAGTGCTATTTGTAGCAAGATTTTTAGGCATAGCCATCCTTCGAGGGAGTGGTCTATATTTTTGCTTTATATATTTTTGAGGGCTTTGAATAGCTATCCTTCAAGGGAGCACTCTATTAGCTACATCAATGATGATGTAGCTATCCTTTGAGGGAGTAGTCTGCATTTAGAGTTTATGACCTTTTGATATTTTGACATCTCTATTTATTTTTGACAGGATTTGTAGTCATGGACAAGACTATAGAAGGTTAAGGGCTCCCTTTTATTAGGACAAAGCATCCATATTTTATAAAAGGATCACATAGTGTTTGCTTTAGGGAAATAGGGTTGAAAGGAATGGGGATTAAAATGACAGGGATTGCTCAAGGGACAAGCTCAAGTTAATTGTTGATTGAATGAGTACTTGATTAAAAATAGAATGGTCACAGATGCAAGGTATTAAGGGGCTCAGTTTCTAGCTAGTTTTTGAAATAAGACAAATGATAAGTCCCTGATCTATGCTTGTGCATCATGATGTAAGGTCTGAGCTAATTTGGAGCAAACTTGCCCCGTTTGCTTCTTTCCAAATTGGTCACATGTTAAAGATGATTAAGAAGTTGGTTGATGTTTGGTTAATGCTTGGTTGGTTGATGTTTGGTCAAGGCTTGGTTGAGGCTTAGTCGAGGCTTGGTCAAGGCTTGGTCGATGCTTGGTCAAGGCTTGGTTGATGCTTGGTCGAGGCTTGGTCAATGCTTGGTCAAGGCTTGGTTGAGGCTTGGTTGATATTTGGTCAAGGCTTGATTGATGTTTGGTCGAGGCTTAGTTGAGGATTGGTCAAGGCTCGGTTGATGCTTGGTTGAGGCTTGGTCAAGGCTTGGTCGATGCTTGGTCGAGGCTTGGTCGATGCTTGGTCGATGCTTGGTTGAGGCTTGGTCGAGGCTTGGTTGATGTTTGGTTGAGGCTTGGTCAAGGCTTGGTTGAGGCTTGGTTGATGCTTGGTCGAGGCTTGGTCGATGCTTGGTTGAGGCTTGGTCAATGCTTGGTTGATGTTTGGTCGAGGCTTGGTTGATATTTGGTCAATGCTTGGTTGGGGCTTGGTTGAGGCTTGGTTGAGGCTTGGTCAATGCTTGGTCGAGGCTTGATTGATTGATGTTTGGTCGAGGCTTGGTCAAGGCTTGGTTGATGCTTGGTTGATGCTTAGTCAAGGCTTGGTCGAGGCTTGGTTGAGGCTTGGTTGATATTTGGTCGAGGCTTGGTTGATGTTTGGTCGAGGCTTAGTCAAGGCTTGGTCAAGGCTTGGTCGATGCTTGGTCAATGCTTGGTCGAGGCTTGGTTGATATTTGGTCGAGGCTTGGTTGATGTTTGGTCAAGGCTTGGTCAAGGTCATGATAGTCAATATAGAGTCAAATTCCCTCAGTTATTTTGGTGACAGGGACAAGGTTTGGCACCCATTATGGATAATCAATGAGTTAGATAAAGGAGATGGAGAGAAGATAATGAAGCTTCTCTTTGACAAGGAGTGCGATGCAAGGATGCATCCTATGAAGCTTCTTGTCTGATAAGCTTTACCTTAAAAGGATGAGATCCTAATTTTCCAGGTTGGAGTTTGGAATCTCAAAATTATGGACAGTGATGGAGGCAATGGTTGGTAATAATTGGACTAAGGCAGCTAGTGGTTGGGGGTCTTCAGGTTGAATCTCCACTGCCTGTAAGGCTTTGATTAAGGCTTGATGATGTTGCGGAGAGATTTGTATAAGGTCATACAAATATGTCTTCACACAAGTTTGGTGAAGTTGTTTCACCTTGGAGTCATGAATTGGTTTTGAAAAAGTTGGTCAAGATGCGCCCAAGATTAGAGTCTTGGGTTTTGGTTATGGTGAGGGCTTGATGAATGGATATGTTTGGGGTAGAGAAACCTTCTCTTCCCCTTTATCCTTCATGATTTGTGATTTAGTGGCCACATTGATGGTGTTGATTTCAAACAAAGGGGGATAAGGTGGTTGAGGAACCACAGTTTGATGATGGGCTCTTGATTTAGGTGAGGATGTTTGAGAGGTATGGGATGGTGTTGATGGTTTGTTGAAAGGGTGGTCAAAAGGATCCTTAATGGAAGAGGTGTCTTTTTTGAAGTGTTGACGAATGATAGCTTTAAGAGCACAACAATGCTCAGTGTCATGTCTAAGTGTGCGATGATATGCACAAAATTTAGTGTCATTGAACCAAGATGGGTTTGATCTGAGAGTTGATGAGTGTGATGGTGAAAAGGGTTGGGAGACATGGGACAGTGTTGGAGATTTGTTGATAGTATCTTCAACAAGAAGGGTGTCTTTGTCCATGAATTAGCAGATGGAAACCTTAAGGGCACAACAATTTTTAGTGTCATGCCCAGGTGCGCGATGATATAGGCAAATTTTAGTGTCATCGAACCAAGATGGTTTTAGTCCGAGAGGTTGGTATCACTTAATAGGTAGAAGAGTGATGTTAGAGGATTGTAACAAGTGGTGTAACATCAAGGTGTAAGAACTTTCTAATGGTTCTACACATTTTGTTGTAGTAAAAGTTGGCAACTTCTATTTATAAGTTGTTGAGGGAGTGTTTCGTACCATCTTTTTGTTTGGCAGTGTGGTCGCACGTGTAGATGGAACTTTCATGGGAGGAGACGTTGGATGCTTTGAAGGAGGTATGTTTTTGTTAGGTGTTGGTAGTAATGGAGGTGATATGTTTTTTTTGGGTGTCAGAGTAGGAAGCACTCCTATTAAGGTGGATGGATAAGGGCCCAAAATGGAGGGCAATGATGATGGTGGAGGAGGAGTTCTTCAATGTGGTTTAGTAGCCTTGTTTGGTTGGGTGCAAGGACTACTATTGCAGGGGGTAAAGTCCAAGTCTACTCTCACTGAATCTTCTTTGACCGAAGTAGGTGAGGTGGTGAGTTCCTCTCTCAACAGAGAAGGGATTAGAGATTGTGGCTCCTCAAGAGGATAGAGGGCAGGGATGATTGTGCCTTCTACTTGTGGTTGAGGAGTAGGAAAGGTAGGGTCATCCATTGGTAGTAGGAAGGATGAAGGTGAGGCTAGTGGCATCGGCATGGTCAAAGCATCCTCCAATATAAGAGAGGTCGATGGAGAACTAATAGGAGAAGAAGGTTCTTCCACCTGTGGAGGAAAAATAGGAGAAGGCTCTTCTACCTGTGGTGGAAAAATGGGTGGGCTAACCTCTTCAAACTATGAGAGAGGTTGGTTAGGCATAAGAGGTGAGACCATGTTGACTGTGCGTATATTATGCTCTTGGGAGTCATCGGCCATGGTCTACACGTTGTTTTGGCTAGGGGGATGGTTAGGGAAAGGTTGTCTAAAGATGTCAATGTTTTGGTTAGGTGGCGTGTTTGGGCTATCCAAAACAAGATCCCCCTTGTCTATCATGTCTTGGATAATGTTCTTGAAGGTTTTACAGTTGTTTATGTCATGGCCTTTGACACAGTGATAATGACAAAAGTCATTTTCCCTGTACCAAGTAGGGATAGCTTTTGAAGGGTCAAATTGGGGTGGTCAAATTTGAGGGAGATTGAGGACCCCTTGCTTGACTAGTTTATCCAAAATAGAAGCGTATGATTCTCCTATAGGAGTATACTGACATTGTATATACCGTTGTTGAAATTGTTTAGTGATGCTTTGAGATGTGGAAGGTTGAGATTGGTTATTTGTTGTTGAAGATGATGGTCTAAGTACCACAGCATTTGCCGATCCCTTAGACTTGGAATTAGAGGAAGAAGATTTGGATGAAGAAGGATCATTTGATTTTGTGTTATTATTTTTACTATGCAATTTGACTTTGTCCTCTTCGACCGCACGGAGTTCAAGCTTCCTAGCCATGGTGAAAGCTTTGTCAAATGTGTGGAATGTTTGGACCTGCAAAGTAGATGAGATATGTTTGGCGCACACTTGTGAAAAGAGCTCAATGAGCTCAGGTTGAGGTAAAGAAAAGGAGAGTTGGTTGATTAAGCCTCTCCATCAAGTAATGAAATCAGCTATTGATTCATCATCAAACAATCTGATAGAGTATAGGTCTGTGATGGAGACCTTTTTGGTGATGTTGATCGAAAAGTGGTCAAGGAAAAGTTGAGCTAGCTGGGTGAATGTAAAAAGAGAGTGACTGGTAATAGAACTATACCAATTGAGGGCAGGGCCAGAAAGCGACATGAGAAATGTGCATAGTAATAATGCATCATCATGGGTTATAAGGTAACAAGCATGTCTAAATGCTTGTAAATGTTGTTGTGGGTCTTCCTTACTCTAGAAACAAGTAAACTTGGGAAGTTCCCACTGACTAGGATATGGTCAGATTGGGACTGAGGGATGAATGGGTTCATTACAAATTCATTCATATGAGAGAACATTGCTTGAACCAGAAATGGATGTCTCAAGGTTAGACATTTTGTCCATCAACATCTTGATTAGGTCGGTTGACGGATTTACGGGTGGGGCATCCCCTAGGTTGTAAGGCACTTAGAAGGTGTTAGGAGGGGCATATGACGTAGTTGGTTGCGCTTGTATAGGCGCAACATATTGATAACTAGTCATAGGGACTGATGTCAAAGCCAAGGGTGGTTGTGTCATGAAGCTAGGAGGCACAACTTGGCTTGATGTCGCTATAGGTGGTTGAATGGTGGCACTGGTAAAAGGATAGGTAGTCACTCCTGCATTTATAGGCACAAGAGTGTGTGGAGTCGAGACAATCAAGTTCTAAAAATGTGACAAACTTGGTTGAATTGAAGAGTCTCACATTTGGCTCTTAGCGAGATAGTGTTGGAGAGCCTTGACATTATGGTCAAGGAATCTCTCAAAATTTTGATCCCCCTCAAGAACAATAGGAGATTAATCATGGGTTGACTGGATAGGAGAATATTCAGTGTCTGAAGTACACTCCATTAGGGGACTTATTATGGAGGGAAAAGGCGGAAGTGGTTGTTGCCTTGCATGGTCAACAAGAGTTTTGGTTTGACTACGTGTCAAAACTATTCAAGGCAAAAAGGGTCAAGTTCCAGAAACTATGTTTTTTTCAGTTTCAGAAACTCAAAATGTGTGTCTAACAGCAAGAAAGTTGGGTTTTAAGCCTGCTATTTTGGAAGAAGGATTTTGATAGTGACTGATGTCAGCTAAAAAACTAATGTCGATGAATAAAAATGCTGATGTCAGTCAGATAACCGATGTCGGTGAAAATAGGTTGCTGATGTCGATGGAAAAACTGATGTCATTGACTATGGATTTCTAGAAACTTTAGAAGACTGAAAGTTTTTAAAAGAAAGAAGAAAGTCTGATTTGTTCTTATATCTCAGAATGCGACCTCACCAGCTCAAAAAACTAGATAGAGACATAAAAATAGATGAAGACAAGCAAACCCTAAACGTTAATTCCTAAGAATAAGTTTTAGAGTCTTGTTGGCTTATGCCTTAGAAGGGTGTGTTTGGGAAGTTGGCTTTCAGAATGGGTCCTAGAAGAGGCAGTCTAAGGTTGGTTTCGGGTTAGTTTCGGTGCTCAAAGTATGTATTAAGTTTTGTACATGGCTTGGTGCTAAGGAGCAAGCTCCCCTCACTTCACGAGCCCAGAGATAAGTTGGGTCACTTAGCCAGTATATACTTCCCCTAGAGTTTATACTCTGCTAGAGAATAGAGTGGGCTCTCCCCTTGGTAGTAAAGTCCAAGTGGGATTACCAGGAAGGGTAAGGTATCTGCTAGGTGATGAAATCCTAGTCAGACCTTATCTCAGGTATGTTTAGATGTTTGATTTGTGGTAGTGGTTTGGTCATGTAACATAAGTGCACTAAGATTTATTCATAATGCGGTTTTAATTACTAGATGTGAGAGCTAAGTATGCATTCAGGTAGAAATGAGATGCAATAGATTTTAAGCTCAAATTGAAATATGTGTTCAGATGTAAACAAGTGAGGAAAAGGTTAAGAGTATGAATTTCACTACTCTAAGATGCAGGAAAGAAAGAAAAAGAAGGATTCTTTTTAACTTTGCTAATAGTGTCTTTTCAGAAGAGATAGAAGAAAAGGATGCAAGAAGAGATTTAATGCACCTATATGAAAAGTTTGCTTTTAGAATAAATAGTATGAACCCAAGGAAAACTCTTAGGGTCCCACCGGGCATGCCAGAATGTTTCTAACTATTTTCGCTTTTCCACATTCAAAAGATGAAAGAAACTAAGATAATGATAAGGGGTTTGTACGTACCCAGATGAAGTTTGTACACCGTATACAGACGACTGAAAGAGCTCCTCTTTGGCTGTGGAGGATGACACCTATAAAAGAAAGAGACTCAAACATAGAGATTGTTAAATATAGATAAGGTGGACTGCCAAGCAATATGCTTGGTCCTAAAAGTGCAAAGACTTCCTTGAGGGATGACAGTCCACTATTAATAAGTAAAAGTGTTAGAAATAAAGAAATAACAAATGACTAGCAAAGAGGAAATTAGATAATGCGTACCTATTTCTTTGTAGTTGGTCTGCCACAGTTACCGATGTCAGTTGTTCTGCCGGTGTCAGTTGTTAAGGTTGCTGACATCGGTTGGTCTACCGACATCGGTATGGGAAATGGTCGATGTTGGATATGGCAATGGCCTTGAATGAGTTTTTGGTTATTGTCTTGGTTGACGGGATGGTCTATGGTAGTCTAAGAGTCTGTGCAGGTTATCACGGTAGTGAATATGGTCTTAAGAGGGACAAGGGGTAGAGGATAGGTTGTCAAAAGGGGTAAGAACATGAAGAAGGCTTCTTAGCCTTACCAGGAAGAAGTCAGGTCTGGTTTGGTTGATCACTGAGTCTGATTGATAATATTTAGAAGCAATAAAAAGAAACTCATTGCTTATACATTCTAAATTACTAAAATAATAAAAAGGGTAGAAGAATACTTATCTCTTGCTTGGAGTAGAGGCAGAGGTGTTTGAAATGCTTGTACTTATTATGTTTGTAACCAGAATAGCATTTAGTTGAAGTTTGATGATTGATCTCAGAGAGTTCCTGTTGATGTCTAGGTCTGAGAGCCGAGAGAGGAAGAGAGTCCAAGATAGAATTCATGTTTGCGGTTTGTGATTGATTGATTCTAGGGGAAGAGAATTTGCCTTCAGGTTGGTTTAAGCAACCGATGTCAGTGATCCCACCGGCATTGGTCGACTGGTAACCGACGTCGGTGGATAGAAGATAGGAAAAAGGCTATTTTTAGCCTTTTACCCATTCCTCCATTTGTCGAGTTTAGTGGTCGTGGTTAAACGGTCGAAGGTGGGTTTAATAGGCATGGGGGTTAGTGAGAGAGTTGGAATGATTAGTCATAGGGTAATGAATGAGGGTATCCAAGGGTGATGTGTCAAGGGAGGTGTTATTAATTTAAAATAAGTTATTATTTTAAATTAATAAGTGTGTGGGTTAGGAATGTGTTAGAAGTGGACCAAGGGGAGCAAGGGGGAGAGTCAACCAAGGAGTAGACACAATTTTGGTGTCTACAACAAGATTTAGGCAAATTCATAGTGAGTCGAGATGTAATATTTGATGATTTTGGGACTATGAACACTACAAAGATTGATTGTCAACTTGATAGATTAGAGAGGAAAAATAAAAAAAGAGATAAGGGTTTGAATAATGGGGATAAATCTTAAAATTTATGGCATGAGACTCAAATTCTTTCACTTTCTTCTCCTTCATCTACAAGTTCACAAGTTGATGACTTAGAAATTGTTGAAAATTCTCTAAGTCCCCCTTCGAATGATGCACATGTTGAGAATTTTGGAGTCCCTGATTTGAATAATTTGTCTAAGTATCCAAAATGGGCTCAAAGTACTTTTTCTAACTTGACAGCAGATGAAGTTAGTTTAACAGGGCCTAAGAATTCTCAAAAATAGGTAAACTATGCTATGGTTGTTACTACTTCTTCCACTAAGCCATCCAATTTTGAGGAGGCATCTACTAAACATGTTTGGCAACAGGCAATGAAATATGAGTATGATTCCATACTTAACAATAATATATGGGTTTTAGTTGATCCTCCTCCACATGTTAAACCCATCGGATGTAAATGGATTTATAGGACTAAGTATAAATCAGATGGCTCCATTGATAAACATAAGGCATGACTTGTTGCAAAAGGATATGTGCAATAAGAAGGTATTGACTATGACAAAAAATTTGCACCAACTGCCAAATGGCACACTATTAATATGGTACTTGCCTTAGTATCACACAATAGTTGGAAAGTACATCAATTGGATGTTAAAAGTGCTTTTTTAAATGGTGATTTATAGGAAGAAGTCTATATGAAACAACCTTAGGGTTTTGAACAGGTGGGTGCTGAACACAAAGTATGTAAACTGATAAAAGCTTTGTATGGACTCAAATAGGCACCCAGGGCTTGGTATGAGAAAATGGATTCATACTTGAAATCCATTGGTTTTCATTGTAGTGAATCTGATGATACTCTCTATTTTTGAGTGTAGGGTAAGAAAATGGTGATAGTTTTTCTCTATGTCGATGACTTTTTTCTCACAGGTAATGATAAAAACCATAACAAGTATGTGAAGAAGGAATTAAAAGATGGGTTTGAGATGATAGATCTTGGACTTCTTCACTACTATCTAGGCATAGAGGTAACTCAGAAAGAGCATAGTATTTTCATTTCACAAACTAAGTATATTTTTGAGTTATTAGAGAGGTTTGGCATGAGTGATTGCAAACCTGCCCTCACTCCCATGGAAAGTAACTTGAAATTGTCTAAGGATGATAGTAGTGCATTTTTTGATGACACCACATATAGACAATTGGTGGGAGGTTTGATATACTTGATGACTACCAGGCCTAATATTTCATTTTCAATTGGAATTTTATCTAGGTTTATGCATGAGCCTAGAGAAATTCATTGGCATGCAGCAAAATGAGTATTTCATTACCTTTAGGGAATGAAAACATATGGCCTTGAATACTGCCGCAACAAAAACTTCAAACTTGTTGGATATTGTGATGTAGATTTTGGCAGATGTGTGGATGACAAAGTATCAACCATAGGAAACACTATGCATATGGGTTCAGCTGACATTGCTTGGTGTTGTAAGAAGCAAGATATAGTGGCAAATTCATTAGTAGAATCAGAGTATATTGCAGCATGGGATGCTTCTAGAGAAATTGTTTACCTTCATCGTATTCTTGAAGATCTTTAGGTTTCTCAATTTGCTCCTACACAGTTATACATTGATAATCAAAGTGCAATCAAGATGTCTAAGAATCCAGTGTTTCATGCCAAAACAAAACATATGGATGTCAAATACCATTATCTATGAATGTTGGTGGCAAAGAAAACTCTTGATCCAATATATTGCCCAACTGCTGATCAGACAGCTGATATCTTCACAAAACCCCTTAACAAAATCAAATTTGAAAAATTTAGAAAAATGCTTGGTATGTGTCCAAAGCCCTGACTTTGGATCATAGGGGGGTTTGTTAGGACTTGTTCTAAAGTCTTAACATTAGGTTAGATTTTTGGTAGGTAATAAATAATTATTTTAAATGGGGCACGCATCTTTTAGTAAAGACACCCCCATAAAATAAACTTACTTACTTTAAATATTAGGTAGTTTTAATGTTTTATATTTATTAATTAGAATTACCTTACGTGTTGTTTTCTCGTATTTAGTTGGTTATAGGATTAGTTGTTTTTACCAGTCATTGGTAAAAACTATATAAATCCATGTTTGCATTGTAAAAGGGTTAATGTAGTAAAGGCACCCTTATGTACTTGTTTTTTTGAAATTAATAAAATACTTGTGCACTCGCACTAAGAGGGGACAAGGTTCAACCTATTTTGGTTCAAGAGTTATCAGGTTTCATACTTGATAAGAATCCTAAGAATAATTATGACAAAGTTAAATCATAGAGAAATTAATATATATTGGATATTGTCCATAGTGA
Organism: Torreya grandis; assembly: GCA_037957365.1. Classification (NCBI taxonomy): domain Eukaryota; kingdom Viridiplantae; phylum Streptophyta; class Pinopsida; order Cupressales; family Taxaceae; genus Torreya; species Torreya grandis. The sequence goes on along the minus strand of JARHVA010001307.1, from coordinate 302,297 downwards.
GTTTTCTAGTACATTTCTAAAACCTTAATTCAATAGAACTAAATACATGCTTACTTTCATCAAGAAATTTTCAAAGTACACTTGGGTGTATTTTTTTAAGAACAAATCATAAGTCTTTGACCATTTTTAAGACTTCAAGGTGATTGTATAAAAATGGTCATGTAAATCCATCAATAGTTTATGCATAAAAAATGAGGATGAGTATGTCAGTCACCATTTTAAATAATTTTTTACTTCAAAAGGGATTGAACTACAACATACAATTATATATAGTCCTCAACAAAATGGTGTTACAAAGCACAAGAATATGTCTTTGAAGGAAATATCCAATTTTATTCTAACTCCAAGTCTCTTGCACCTCAATATTGGGTCAAGGACATCAATTGTGTTTTTTAAATCTATAATCGAGCTCCTCATAGAGCATTTAATGGAGTCACTTATTTTGAAGCATGGAACGGTTAGAAACACACATTAAATCACTTTCTATTGTTTACATATCCTAATATATCCCATATTTTGCATAATAAATGTAAGGTAATGGAGCCTCAAAGTCAGCATTGCATCTTCATTGGATATCCTAAGGGTGCTAAGGGATACAAGTTTCTGCATCCCATCACTCATGAGTTTTTCATTGAGAGGAGCGTTCATTTTCAATATGGTCCTTTATACTCCACACTCAACACATCTCCTCCTTCCTTATGTGCACTATTATTTGATGAATTTTATGATGATTTATATCCACTTGAGTAGCTTTTGATGATTCAAATTATTCTTATAGTTTTAATGATGAGAGTAGTGATGAGGACTCACCTCCTCCTTCTCCCATAATATATTTAGAAAATGATGAATCTCCTATAAACTCTCCAAGCACTAGTCATCTTTGGGATAAATAAACACTGAAAAGCACTATCCAATGGTTTGGAGATTCATCAGACACCAAGTGAACATGTTTAAAATTCTAAGATGCCCCACATGATTTCATTATATTTTCTTCCAATCCACAATCATTTTGTGAGGCATCAATCACTCTTGAGTGGGATAATAATATAGAAGAGGAGTATGGTTCCTAGTTAAGCAATAACACTTGGGATTTAGTCTCTCTTCCTAAGGAAAAAAATCTTTTTATGTAGGTGGATATATAAAACAAAATTTATAATAGATTAGTTCGTAGATAATTTGAAAGAATATTTGTATCAAAGGGTTTTTCTAAGGTACCTGAGATTGAAGATATTAAGATATTTACCTTAGTTTTAAAAATGAAGTCAATCTAACTCACTCTTATTTTAGCCACAACACATCATTGGGATGTTCATCAAATGTATGTGAAGAGTGCCTTTCTTCATAGTGACCTCAAAGAGGAAATATACATGTATCAACAACAAGTATTTATGGAAGATTCCTCCTTACTTTTTAAACTTCATAAATCTATCTATGGCATCAAACAATCTCCTCAAGATTAGTATGCCAAGTTGGACTCATTTATTATTTTGTTTGGGTTTATTATATGCCATTCTAATCCAAATATCTACATTTTATAGGATGATTCATTGTTGATCATGGTACTCTATGTGGATGACCTATTGATCATAGGGAGTTATTCATCCACCATTTTAGTAGTGAAAATTTATTCATCTAATAGGTTATTGATGATTGTCTTGGACATATAACACTACTTCTTTAGGATTGAAATTTCTTAGTTTGACTCTAAGATCACTATTGAAAATATAATTATGTTGTTGATTTACTTGCATAATTTAGCATTGTTGACTATAAGCCAACTTTGACTCCTTTTATAATTGGTGTGAATATTGAGGATGATTGTCCATCTCCTTTGGTTTATGATACCTCATATCAAAAATTTATTGGTAGTCTCATCTAACTTATGCACACTAGACTTGATATTTAATATGTTGTGGGTATGGTCTCTATATTTATGTAGGTACCACATGAGCTACATTAGAAATTAGCTAAGCATATTCTCGACTATATTCAGGGTAGTCATAATTTTAGGATTCACTATGAAGTAGGCATCGACATCAACTTAATTAATTATATAGATTCATATTGGGCTGGTCATATTCAAAATAGTAAGTCTACTTTAGTCTATAGTTTTTCCCTTAGTTTAGGTCTGATCAGTTGGTCAAGCAAGAATCAAAATGTTATTTACATATCTTCTATTGAGTTTATAATATATAAGATTTGTTAATGTCTCCACTAAGGATATTTGTATTCAATGGATTCTCATTGATTTTGGCATCTAATTTCAATGACCAACATGCATCGTTTACAATAATCAAAGCACAAACCATATTTGTAAGAATCCATCCCTCCATAAATGGACCAAACATATTTAGATTCACATGCATTTCATTTGATAACTCATCCATGAGTAAGTAATTTATCTCTACTACATCTAAATGGATCAAATTGTCTATATATTCACCAAACCCTTCACTAAGAGTAAGTGAATTCATTTATGGGCTCTTCTTGGGATTTAGTTAGTTCTGACTTCCTTCTCTGGGGGAATTTATATGTACTTGGGTTCCTCATCATACCTTTATGTTGGGACCCGATTCCATTACTCACATAAGCTAAACTTAAGGGGGTGTTAGTGTAGGTTTTTGTTCTATTTAATGTTTTTTCCTTACACATGTTTTTTTATCCTTTTTAGGTGTATTTTTAGGTAATTGTAAAAGATAATCCCATATTCATGAGGACGTCAGGACATGTTTGTATTTATTTACCATAGATAATTTACCTTCCTAAATATTTTAAGGTGAATGATTTTAATGTTAATATTTAAATTTTTTTATTGTTGAGTAATAACCTTCTTCTAGCTCATGTTTGATTTTGCTACTACACACAAGTAATTTCTTCATGCATTTGATCTTATCTAGACCAATCCTTGATTGTGGTCCACTCCAAAAATTAGGATCATATACATTGATGTAATTATTATCATTTAATAAATTTAAATTCTTAATTTGTGATTGAGATTTTGAGATGCCATTTTGATTATATTTTGTATTTGTGTATGAGAAATTCACTTCACCATAGAATGGAGTTGATTTTTGAATTTGTGTATCATTATTATCATCTTGATTATTTTGAATTAGAGAATGATCATATATTATTAGTGTAATATCAAAAAGATAAGTGATTTTTTATTTGAATTCTTGACTCAAAGGTGTAACCATATATTTTAAAATGTTGACCTTATTTTTTTGTTTTATGCATGAATTAGATATAATGCTTGATTCATTAGCAATTATATTTATATCATTAGAATGCGTAGAGTATTTTTATTTGGATATTTATTCATGAAAACAATTTTGTAAAATGAGATTTCTTTATTATCTTTAATTATTTCTTATAATGTTTCTTGTGGTACTTATTAGTTTTGTAATTTTTCTTTTTCAACTTGTTATTTTTATAATATTGCTTTCTCTATTTTTACTTTTTGAATATTTTCTTATTTCAATTTATCTTTTGGCATCCATATTATCTCTATGTTTTTTTTACACATGCATTTTAGGATATGCAATATGAAAGGATTTATTTATATTTTTATCTTGTATAGGATCACCTCTATCAAAGAGACTTTGTATTTTAGTTTTTAAATCCCAATAATTATCTTTGTGATGCCCATGAAATCTATGATATGCATAATAGTATCTTTTTAGAGGAATAATAGAAGGTAATATAAATAGTTTATTTCAAATAATTTCTATTAGAAAATCACTTTGACTCTAATTAGTTTATTTATATTTTGTGAAAAATTAAGTGTGGATGTATGTTTATTATGAGACACATGATAGCTACATTAGATACATGATTAAGACTAGCATATTCTAGATTCTTTTAAAATTTGTTGTTATTTTTAAGAGACACAATTTTGAGATTAAATATTGATTTTGATTTTTTAACACTCTTATTAAATTTTATAAAGTCATTATTTAATATTGAAGATATTAAAAGCATGAGCCCTAGGTATATTTCATTGAATAGAAACACCAACAATCAGAGATGTGAGAGAGAAAGGAATAAGATCTTCTTTTAGAGTAAGAGTTTCATTGGCATTTAACATAGTGTTATTATGTAAAGGTATAACATCTATCAAAAAATAGGAAATGTAACATCATGACTAATAGAATGCTCTTGTTTATATATTTTATTTTGTATGTATTTCCTTATCACCAGGAAAGGAGAGTGGAGAAGTATCTTGATTAGGATTATGATAAACATGATCATCATTACTATATACATAATTTTCATTATACCAATCCTAAATATAGTCACTATAATGGTCATTATCACAAATAAAGGAAAGATAAACTAATTTGCATTATTTTGTAGCTAATGAAAGGGTAATATGAGAACTATGACATGTAGGTGCACTAGTTTTGGGATATAAAGAAGGATAGATAGTCTCATTATCAATAGGGTTTACTTGAAAGTTATGAGGAGAAAAGATGAAAGTTTTTTTATAAATAACACTCTCCTTAGGATTATATGACAATATAAGGAAGGGTAGATAATCAGAACTAAGAGGCTCATTGCTTAATCAATCAGCTTCTAAGGAAGGGGGTGAAGTGAAGGTGTAAGTTTAATCCATGTGTTCATCTATAGGGGAAGTTATAGAGGAAACCATAGTTTTGATCAAAGAATAATAATAAGATAAACCCAAATGGATGTCCAAGGGATGCACCAAATAATAATATATAGGTGTAGCTAAGAAATATTCTAAAGGAGAATTTGAAGATGACCCTATAGACTTGATCAAAGAAGAATATGAAGAGAGACCCAAAAGGGTGTCTAAGGGGTGCACAAAAGAATAATTTGTAGATGTATCTAAGGAGGAATATAAAGGAAAATTCAAAAAGGAATTTGTAAAAACATCATCCTTTTTGGGGCCTAACCTATGGCAATTATATTTATAAGAGTCAATGCAATGAAAGGCCTTAGCAACTCAAAAGATAAGTTAGGTGTAAAAGGGTAAGGTTATTCCTTTTTAATAGTGGGTGTTAACTTAAGAGATAATTAATAATTAAATTTAATAGGTTCCTTAGTCTCTAATATAGGTTATAATTAATAAAATGAGGGAAGATCATGAGTGGAGCCCAAGTGTACATCCAAGTTGGATATTGAAGGAGTAACTTTAGAATAGACTATAGGCGTGACCAAGGAAGAATCTAAAGAGAAACCTAAAATAATGTCTAAAGGATGATCCAAAGAGTAATATAGAGATGAATCAAAATGTGTATCTTCCTCCTCTAGGATAAAGGTATAAAGAGATAATTCATATTCAAATGGTTCATATGTATCCATGATATCAACATCAGAATCATTCGTATAATCATCTTACATATTTTTTGCTTATTTATATTTGTCCATTAAACTTGATCACATGAAAATAGAATAACATGCATGGAAAATAATCTATTTTGACTACCCATAATGAAATGAAAGATAATAAGTGAAATAAGAGTAATGTTATAAGGTAATAATTAATATATCATGTCTATAGTAGCTAGTGATTAAACATGCAAGGAAAACAATAATTGAGGTATATTGGTTAAGCTAAGAAAGGATCTTGAATAATTTATAGGATCTTAAATATACTTTACCATTCATTGATTAGTGTCAACCTAATGTTTTAGAGTACTCACTACGAAGGTAGAACCATTTCTATAGCCCACTAACCCTAGTTTTAATCGTAATTTGAGAGTAAATTTCTAATATGATATGTTCCACTTGATTAAACAAAAAATTAAATGGATAAAAGGGCTTAATATTGGTGAAAAAAATGGATCTTAGGAATTTTTGATATACCATAAGACACATAGAAACTAAAGTTCATGTTTATCTTTATAATATGGCTATGAGTATTGGATTAAAACCACTCATGACATGATTTATATAAATATAACACCATTCATGACATTAGATAAATATTTTTAAAACTCAAAAAAATCAATTTATAAAATAAGCAAAAGTAATGAAAAATAGAGAAAAATATTTTTGTGTAGGAATTAGTAATTTTTTATTTTAAAAAATTATAATTTTAAATAAAACCCTAGACCACTAATTTAACCATTTAGGACTTAGATGAGTGCAAATCCTATATTATTAAAAAAATAATAATATTAAATTAGGGTATAAATATTCAATAGATACATTCATTAATCTATTTTATAATTGACTAAATTTGACCTTTTTAAAAATAGCAATAAATAATATAAATGAGATACTAGCTAGAAAATATCAAAGATAGATGATATAGAGATTAAAAACTAAGGAAAAGGTTGGTCTAAATGTTAAAAACAAGATATAGGTGTTAAAACCCATTATAGATAGTATCTCCCTAATTATAAAGTAGTGTCATGTGGTACCAGTGTCCCTATTTTGGTGGCAGTGTCCTCTATGCATAATTATTCTAAACTTCTAGGTTCTCATGTTTCTGGGTATGCCAAGTTTTTTATTGTGTGCATGAGTTCCATATCTCTATGTATGATATATTTTGACTTATTTTATGTGTAAAACCTAATCCCCTATGTTTTTATGACGTATAATTGATACAAATAGTAAACTTCATTTGTTAGTGGGGTAGGTTGGAAATCCTCAACACCCTATTATGATGAGAGTTTCTTACATACCAAGGCTCTGAAGAGTGATCAAACTTGATGTAGTTATCCCCACCTAAGTATTGGTCCAAGTGAAAGTGAATCTAGTATTATTGTTTTTTGGAGTGCTTTGAATGTGCTTGAGACTATATATATAAATAATATAATCTTAAGAATGTTGTAGATTGTTGTATACAGAAGTAGGTAAGAATAGGGATTAATAACCTTAATTATTCACAACCTATTTTGAGTTTGTATGTGTAATTTCAATCTAATTTTTATCAAGTGGTTAGAAGGCTAAAATTCATGTGTGTGTGTGTGTGTGTGTGTGTGTAATTCTAGTGCTTTTGTGAGTGTTAAAAGAGGTCTATGTTGACCCTAGGTAGTCTAATATTTTAAAATATATTTATTATTGAAAAAATGAGGGAAAGGAAAATAACACCAAAATTGGGACACTAACACCATGTGGCATTATTGTCCCTATTATGGCACTAGTGTCTAGGTGGTAGAACCTGAGGAACAAAGGGGTAGGATGTTAGAATGAGGGTCTAGGACTGATTTAAATATGTCTAAAGATTCATATGGCCTACATAAAGGTTGTATAAGTGTGAAATTAGGCCCTAGGGCTAAGTTGGGGATGGGTGATCTCATGTATCACTCTTAGCACTCAAGTGTCATTTTTAGGTGATTACATTTCCCCCATAATTTTATTATCCAAATGTAGTAAAAAAAATACTAAGATAAATTAAAAAGAAGAGTACTTGGACTTACCTAAGAGGTGAAGCCCATGAATCTAGATATGAGTATGTGAAGCATGATCCATTACATGTCCTGCAAGTGAAACATGCATAGATCCATCCTTAAGAGATATCAAAATTAAAGACAAAATTGAGTAAAGAATTAAAACTAAGTAAAGAGATGAAACTAACTAAAGGGATAAGAGAGAGGAAATGAATGAATACACCTCATTGGATACGTGAACCAATGCATAAACCTCATGACAACCCATGTGTGTGTGTGTGTGTGTGTGTGTAGTGATCAATCAGTGAACATCATGAATTGAATTGATGGCTTATTCAATTCCCATGTGTGGGTGGATCAAGAACTCAATCTAATGTTGACTACATCATTTCCCACCCATACTTAGTAGATCATGACCAGTGAATATCTTAGATTGGGCCAATGGTGTGTCCAAACCTCTCATGTAGGTGGATCAAGAACTCAATTAGACTATGACTCCATCATTTTATACCTATGTGTATTAGATGCATATAAAAAGGAAACTACATGATGTAAATAATGATGTCTAACAAGAGATGTCGATTATATAGCCAATTATGTATATTAGGTAGCTTTGGGCCACTTAGTAATTATAACCACTATAGATGGATTAAGGAATGAATTGGGTATTTAACCTAGAACATGGTTTCTAATGTATACAACATAGAGAATGACATGGAATTTGTCATTCCATCTCATCAATCAGTGTGTAAGTGAGCATATGTAAATAATATTCCATGCACATGCCTCTAAATCTAATATTTGAGCATATGGATTCTAGAATGAGTTATAATAATTTGTATCTAAGTATTTCAATTGAAAAAGGAATGGTCATTCCATGAATTATGTCCTCAATCTGATCAAAGTGGTATGAATCTGAGTTAAACTAAGCAAAATTGGTAAATTCATCACTAAGCTTATGTAAATTTAGACTTTACTTATTGTAATTTTTAGGCTAATTTAGATTTTTTTTTTAAACTGAGGCTACTAGATAGTAGTGACATATCTTGGACAATAGTGTCATGTAGTGCTAGTATCCCAATTTAGGTGTTAATGTCTAATTGATCTAATTTGTGTGTAACTATAATTGATCTTTGTGTCATTATTTCCCATTATTTTTACTTGAGTCTAATTTATATAATCTAAGATTATGTACTCAAAATTATACTTTGAGTGCATTATGATAGCTTGATCTCTATGACAAACCCCTATGAATGCCCACTATTTTGAGGGAATTTGTTGAACTTATGTAATAACTATCATAAAAATAAAAATATCTACAAAATGTGTGTTAGTCAAATCATATATGATATATACATAATAATATAATATAATGTGCATATATAGCATCATAATGTGAGATAATTTGAGAATTATTTTTAATGTATGATGTATGTGAGATCTACCATTCACAAAGCTATCAAGATAGATATAACAATGTATGTGACTAGTAAATCTAAGTAATAATTGAATATCAACCTAGGGGGTGGGGCATGATGTCCATCATGACACCCAAGTAAGAAGGGGAGATACATGAGGTGTCTCACAGAATCCAAAACAAGAATGTGTGATAATCAAAAGACAAGTGTCAAGGCCATGATGCACATAATAAATCACATATACAACACACATGAGGCACATAAATTATACCAAGGGGACACAATACAAGGAACATGGGCTTGTGTCACTAAATCTAAGAAATCAAGACATGCAAATATATGTTCAAATCTCTACATATGTAAACAATAATCAGGTTGGATTAGAGCCACATATAAGGACATGTTCAAATGTCTATATATAGAATTAATAAATCACACATAAGGACATAGGCACATGTCCAAAGCATACATATAATGAAAATAAGTGGCATAGAGCCATAGAGAAATGGCATATTAAAATTCCCTTGAATAGAAGAAGTATAGAGATACAATCAAGTCTAAACTATGAAATATAGAAATTAAAGTATGCATGACCATGAAAAAAAAAATTTTTAAGAGATAATAGGTACATATGCTGAGTCTAAAGTAGTGTTAGCAGGAAAAACATTTGAGTAGGTGTAGCATGATCAATATAAATATATAACAATGTTAAATCTATTATGGAAAGTGTATAAATATGTAACATGGTAATCAAAACTATGTATAATGTTCCCCCAAATGAGTGAATATGAAAAATGAAAAACTTGTGTATCTATGTATATGCCCTAGTGGGTAGATAATAACAAATCTAGATCAATGTAGTAGACTTGAGTCTTGTAAGTAATCTTCAAGAACTCAACAAAAACAAGTGAAGCATGTCTATATGATAAAATTAACTATACTAAGATAGATAAAAAATGTATTATTTGGAAAATATAAGAGATGTAAACATGGAAATGCATACAATTTAAATTTTATGTATTTTTTGATTAAATATTTGAATTTTTTTTTTGAAATATTATATTGTGTTTTTATTTTCTAGATATAAGCTATATACAAACAACATGAAAATAAAACTATATACAAGGATTAAGAGTGAATGAGACTATGTACAATAAGGGAGGAACATATTAACTTATGAGTCTCATGGGAGACTCACTATCAATGTGGCCTATGCCAGAAATAGTAATGGTAATCTCTCAAGCCATGTGATTGTTATGTTGTAATTGAATGGTGTTGTAATATGAATCTAAATATTGTTCATGATTGAAATAATAATAATATTTATAACATGGAATGTTATAGGGAATTACCTCATACTTTGTATTTGAAATTTCTAAATTATGCTTTGCAGTATTTATTATGATTTTGTCCTTTGAAACTATGCTTATTATAGGCATATGGTGTTGTGGAAACTCTTTTACTAGATAACATGTTGTGAGAATGATTTAACCTTTTATTACTCAGATGATTATAAATCTTATGTTGTTAAAGAGACGAGAATAGTAAATTAGGTAGAAAATATAATAAATATAACCACTGATCTATTATAGAATTGACTAAATGTGACCTTTATAAAAATACAAATAAATAATGTAAATGAGAAATTACCTAGAAAATGACTAAGATGGATGATCTAGAGGATAAAACCTAAGGTAGAGGATGGTCTAAGTGTCTCAAATATGATCTAAGTGTCAAAAATACTCTTGTCTAGCACCCTAATTGGATAGAAGTGTCATGTGGTAGTAGTGTCGCTCTTTTTTTGATAGTTTTCTCTATGTAGAATTATTTTGAGCTTCTAGGTATAACTATGTTTAGGTCTATCAAGCCTATTCATGCATTCATGAGTTCTATATCTCTATGTATGACCTATTCTATTTGATTTTACATGCAAACCCTAATCCTCCATGTTTCTAGGGTATTTGATTGATACAAGTAGTAAAGTGTGTTTATTAGTGGGGTAGGCTGGACATCCTCAACACCCAACTATGATGAGAGTTGCCTACATAATAATTATCTAAAGAGCTATCAATCCAAATGTAGTTCTCCCCACATAAGTGTTGGTGCAAGTGTAAGTGAAGCTAGTATGATTGTTGACTTGAGTGCTTTTACTGTGCTTAAGAGTGGAAACCTAAGTAATCTGAGCTTAGGAATGTTATAGATGGTTTTATGACAAATTAGGGAGGAATAGGGATTGATAACATTAATTTTGCATACCTTATCCTAAGTTTGTGTGTAATTTTTATTTGATTTCCATCCATTGGTTAGAGGGATAAATTTCATGTATATATACTATTTTGGTGCTTGTGTAGGTGTTTAAAAAATTAGGTCGACCCTAGGTGGTCTAAGATTTGAAAAGATATCCATTGGTCAAAAAAGGAGGGAAAGAAAAATAGCACCAAAATTGGGACACTGGTGCCATGTTGTGCTACTATCCCTACTATAGCACTAGTGTCTAGGTGGCATAACCTAAGGTATGAAGGGCCAAGATGTTAAAAAGAGGCTCTGGGACTTATTGAGGGATGTATATGGATGCCTATGGCCTAGACTAAGGTTGGATAAGTGTGAAAATAGGCCCTAAGATAGGCCTAGGGCTAATTTAGGTATGGGTAGTCTCAAGTAGCACTCTTAGCACTCAAGTGTGATTTTTAGGTAATTACAACATATAAAAATTAATAAACAACAAATAATGTACTATTTCAAAATATAGATCTATCAATTTTGAGAGATCTATGAAATATTTTAGAAAACCAAGAGAGGTTATTGTATAGAACTAGTCAATTTTGAGAACCCAAAATTAATTTAGACATAGAGTTATATTATTCACTACTTAATCTAACACTTACTAAAAATATTAATTTGTGATTTTTAAGTAATTTATACCAAATTGTGCCAAACAAAATGATGTTTTTTATTTAATATATATAAACATAAAAATATGTTGTTATGTTTGGGTAATGATGAATCCTTATGGTAGACCAAAATGATAGGGTCGTTTGGGACTAAGGAGGATTAAAAGCATGCACAGGGCCCTCATTATTAAATAATGATGGAAGATAATGAAAGAGGATTCTATTTGGATAAACACCATAAGGGCCAAAATATTATTGGGGCAAAAAAATATAGCCTCCTAATGAATAAAGTCCTAAACCAAGTTTCTTTATTCTATAAAGGTGTTATTAAATGTAAAGACTTTCTTTTCAAAGGAAGTAAATGGTTGGTTGGTAATGGTAGAAAGGTAAAATTATAGGATGATCCATGTATATTAAAATTCCTCTTAAGATTTATAGACCATTAGAGGGTTTTTAGTGGCCATTTCATCTCATCTATTAGGAATAAAGTTTTAAACTACTGAACCTAAGCTAAGAATGGTCGAGTCTGGAAAGAGCTTGAGTGGACAGTTATCTTAGGGATTTCTATACAAGATCTTGACAACCTAAAAAATAATATTAAATATACTCACATTTTATTTCATCCCAAATAATATATGATGATATAGAACCAAGATTATTTTGGTGATTAATTAGTTAAATCGGGCTACAACATTGAACTAGAGTTTGGGGGGATGGGGCCTAGTGGCTTAAAATTTTAGACAAAAACTTAATACCTAAAGTCAACATATTTTTTGGGCTTTAAAACCAAAACAAAATAATAACCATTGATAATTTCAATAAATTAGGGATGTAAATTGCTAATAAATGATGCCTTTGTAAAACTGAAGAAGAAATGATCAGGCATATTTTCTTGGAATGTTATTTTAGAGTCAACATCTTTAATTTTTTGGATAAATTAAATTTTTCCTAAGTCTTCCCCAACTCTATTTTGGTTTTCATTTTGCAATGGAATTCCCATTGGAAAATTTCAATCCTATAATTACTTTGGAGGATCACATTACCCCACACTTTTTGGGGTATATAGAAAGATATAAATGACCAAATTTTTGAAAAATAAAGTGGTAGTATCAAATTGGTGTAGATCAAAATATAAGGGAACATCAAGGAAAATTGGTTGGATTTTTTCTCCAAAAATAAGGTGGTGCAAGGGGAGGTTGGCCATCACATATTCTCTCTATGGAACCTTGAACTCCCCATTTATTAATGCTATCTATAGATTATATTTATGGATTATATATCACCTCAATATTGTACACTTGGAAAACTCAGACCTTGGTTATTCCTACCAATTATGGACCTTGCCTACTCTCAAAATCCTTGCATCTACTCTATCATATACCTTTCACCTATATCTCATACTCTAACTATTCTTATGTTGATGACCTATTTCCTATATCCTACCTAAAATGCTTAAAATGTACGTATCTTCTATATCTTCAAGTTTTGAACTTGTACCTACTTTCTTGCTCCCTAGACACTAATGTCTACGATAGACACTAGCATCAATGTTAATGTCCTAACCTGACGTAAGTGTCCAGTACCCTAAAGTCATCTATTTTTCAAATGAAATGGATCTTAATGGTTAGCCTAAGTGATTTAATGTGAGTTATTACTCCAAAGGGATTGATATAAATACAAGATTGACCCTTATTCATTCCTCACCTAGAAAAATACCAAAGAGACTAAGGTAACTCATCAAAATCACTCTATCAATCATTAAATTGATAAAACTTCCCTATTTCCATATCAGTCATAGGTATGACACATATCTAGGTATAAAGTACTAAAGGAGTAACCCAAGAGCCTAATTTTTCAAGTTACGATCTAATTCATTATTATACATGTTTTACATGTATCACATGATTCACACATAAGGGAGAACTAAATGAGTCTAAGGCCCTCTTCTGGAGTATTAGATATGTAGGTAGTGCTTGTTGATAGTGGGCTCTTTGGGGTTATCTTGACACCATGTGCCTACTAACCCAGTTTTCCCCAAGGTTACCATGATGATGAAGAACTAGGGTTTTGAAAATTCATGAGGAGTGATAGTCTATGATCTAGATATGAATACACAAGAGCATAGGTGAATTCAAACCTAGAAGCATTTAGGTGGTTAAATCTATTTTCAATAATTATTCCATATAGGACACTTTTGTTGAACCTAGATAGTATCATTGATGTAATCATCCCAGGTTGATATTAATGTCTAGAGTACCAAAAACATCCAATATAAAATATGATGATTATTATAGAGCTATCTTCTATAATGTTTCCTAATTTTTCTAGATCCATTACTATGTTATAATCATGACCAAATAAGTATACTACTTATTTATCATTCATATACATATCTTAGTTTCACTTTCTATATTTAGCCTATACTCAACATATTAAATTTAGTGTATGTTTATATCTGAGTTTAACACTTAATTATCTTGTTCTAGATTTAATTATCACCCTTGTGCATTATTATTTTTATATTATTAACCCCTATTAATATGAAGGATAAGATAATATCCCTTTCTTAATTTAGAGTTAAACATTTGGTGAATATGATCTTTGAACATCATTTTTTCCCAAACATAACCTATAGGATGCTTATTACCTACTTTGTCCTAATATTTGTTTACTTAATATTTTTTTTATCATGGATTATATTTATTGATTTGATGACTATGATTATGAAACTCTCTAATTTTATATCAAATAAGGGGTAAAAATGATTACTCTTGTATCTTTTTGATTTTTAAATCTTATAAACTCAAAGCTTTGAATGGTGGTAGCTACTATAATTTTAATAAAGTCTATTCTCCCACCATTTTAAGATATGTTTTGAGTCATATTAACAAATATAAATATCCTTCACCCATATTTCCTACACAACCATCATACAATTTTGGTCTTTGAAATTTGTAAAAGTATGGATACAAAGGCCAAGGATTGGGTAAACATGAGCAAGGTATAGTTCATCCTATTATTCCTAAAACTAATATATCTCAAGAAGGCTTAGGATTTTCAAAAAATTACATGAATTCCCAACAACATAATTCATCTAAGCATGAACTTCATGAAAATTTTACCACTAAGTGAGTACATATGACCAAAAATCTCCTTCATTTAATCATCAAAAATTTAGATAAATGGATCAACAAATTATGAATGATTTATAAATAACTTATAAGGGAGACATGCCTTCAAAAATTAATTCACACACCCATGATACCTAAATTTCCAACCAATATTTCCTGTATCAAAAATAATGGTGACCTCATACATTTATTACAAAAAAATTCTATAACAAAAGGGGGACCATAATTAAAGCTTTCCCAAGATCAAATTATCATACCAAAGTATCAAAGTTCAAATATCTCATACCAATAATAAAATATCCTAAATTTAATGATCATGAACTTGCACTTGTTATACATAAGTATAATTATACTCATATGCCTAGATTTATAAAATGTGGAGGGTTGTAACCAATGATAACAACTATGACAAACACTTATATTACCATGGAATATCTTATGTATATGATGAATACTATTATAGATCTTCAAAAGTAGGTTTTTATACTTTAAATGCAAATGGCTCTCCATAATAATAATTCACACTATAGTCATAAAAAATGTCAAAATTGGTAGCTTGAGTGTGGCTTGTGACACCCAACTCTTAGGTCCCTCTTGAATGCTCTCATGACCCTTCTAGACACCTCTTTGCTTATTTCTAGTCATCCATAAACCTTTGAAACCTAATTCTAGCTCAATTAGGATACTTTTCCCATGTTAATTCCATCCCCATAGGTCTCGCTCTTATAGGATACGACTGCCCAACTTGGACATAACATCAAACCCTAAGGTATCCTATTTCATCACTCTTGTCCAATTGAAATTTTAGCTCTAATGGTTATTTCCTTTCGGTTCTTATCCTTCATCTATTCGACCTAGCATGAATGCATTAGACCTATAACCAATAAATCTCTATAAAAGCCCATTTAAATTTAACTAAGAGGGGGTTGGAAAAATATTACAAATAAATCAAGAATATAATCAAAACCATTGAGGAAAATTTCCCTAGTCTCTGCATACAACCATCCAATACAGCTACAAACATATCCAAATCTTCACACCAATCCCTAACCACCTCAATCACACCTATTTTAGAATTTTGGCATATGCATTACACTATTGCACAAAGTATATTAAGTGGGAGAACTACATATGGCTTGATTCCTCTTTAGAGTATTGGTATGTAGATAGTGTACCCACACAAGGGGTGGATACATGTTTAGTTCATCTTATACACACTAACCTCCCCTTCTTTCTCAAGTTTTATCAAAGCACAACGAAGTCTAGGGTTTTAATATTAAATCAAATATACAATGAGTTTTGTAAAATTTTATTTGTCAAGATTTCATAGGTAGGCTCACATATGGACAATGAACAAACCCCAAAAAACTCAGGTCTTTGTGAGTAGTTTAGACAATAGTGGTAGAAGAGGACAATGACACAAAACTCTAGGGTCTCTTATTTTGGTGCTCCTATCCTTTCAAAAAATGGAATCCAAATCCTAATTTGCAACACTATCCCAATCCTACACATCTAGTATAAAACCTTACAACAACCGTTTCAATTCATTTTAAGCTAAGTCTTTTCTCCATATTTATTGTAATTTATAGAAAGGTTAAAAACATAAATAAATTATACAAATCAGTACTTAAAGTATTGAAATATTATTTATTGATTTATTTATTCTAGACCCTTAACTAAATTAGGAATAAGACTCTAATATTCCCAAAATAGTTAAATCATTTGGTAAACTTGACTTACTTCATTTTCACATAAAACCCCTATAAACCCTAGGGTAAATTCCTTGTTGATTTTTCTAATAATTTTTTTATTTTTCCTACAAATTTTAAATCATAAATTCACATTTAATTT
Organism: Torreya grandis; assembly: GCA_037957365.1. Classification (NCBI taxonomy): domain Eukaryota; kingdom Viridiplantae; phylum Streptophyta; class Pinopsida; order Cupressales; family Taxaceae; genus Torreya; species Torreya grandis. The sequence continues at coordinate 285,642 of JARHVA010001307.1, read as the reverse complement.
TTAAATTTACCTTAGTAATTTTAAAAATAATTTATGTCAAACCCTAGTTGCCTATACTAAATCTCAATATTTTCCCAGTATTTTCTAATTTTTATTGAATATTTAAATTAGAATTTTAAATTTAAATTTTTAAATTTACCTTAGTAACTTAAAAATATATAATTTTTTGAAACCCTAGTTGTGTATACTAGGCCCCATTACTTTTGAGGTATCACCTTACATTTAAAATCATATTTCACATAAAAACAAAAATGGATCTCACTTATTTACACATATTTCTTGCATTTTTTGAAAATAATAAGGAGACCATACTCGGTCCTATCATGTACATGAAGGATGAAGTTTACCATATGTTAATGCAAAGCTTCATTCTTTCCCTTTCATGCTTAGTTTTCATAATATGAGATGACATTAAGGAAGACATTGTTAAACATAGTAAGATCCCTCTCCTTCAAAGTAATGTTTACTTGTCTTTAATACAAGGTTTCATTACTTACTTTTTATCTCTCATATGACTTTTTTTTCAAGTTTATCATGCTAAAAAAATTATAAATATCATAGCACATGTCAAAAAAAATTTATGCATTCATGCACAATTTCATGCTCTCTATCCCTTGCTTTATATCTCTCATATGGAAAAATTTTCTAGTTTATCATGCTAAACACATTGGAAAAATCATAGCACATGTCAAAGTGTTTTATACATTAGTACACAATTTCATTCTCTCTATCCCTTGCTTATTATCTCTCATTTAGAATTCTCTTTATAAACATATTTATATAAAACTTATAACTTTGATTTCATGCATTTCCTTCTGCATACATGATTTCTACCTAGATGCATATAACTCATTAGCTACTTTTGGGTACTTCCCTATCACTACTAGACATACGCAAACACTAGCATTTATATCTATCCCTCATCCATTCAAACTAGGTACATTTATACCTTATCCCATACCTATTACTAGATCTATGCCTATATTAGATCATGTAGTACATGTTATCACCCAATTTTATGTAGATGGACAGGTTGATTACACCCATGACTATAACTTTATCACTTAGGTTAGCACCCATTCTGATATAGTTTCAGTTATCAAGCTCCTTCAACAATCAAATGTTTATAAAGATGTGTTTTATGTAGCCCTTCACAATACTAGAATTCCTATTTACATTGAACTAGCTTATGTTACATCCATATTCAACAAAATACAATGGACTAAAGAATATATTTCCTTTGAGAAAGAGGATTTACCCCTGTGCCACATCATTGAGAAAAATCTACCTCTATATATTCAATTAAGAATTAATGGTATAGGGGTAAAAAGAGTGTTATTTGATAATGGTTTAACTCAACATTTACAATATTTTTTTCTTAAACATGTTAATATACCACCTAAAGATCTAGACCATTTTGATATGAACATCAGAGGTTTTGATAACATTCCATGGAAATTCATTAGTCAAACAACATTCAATCTTACTTTGGGACCTAAGACACTACTAAATACTTACCAAGTCATGCCAAATGACCTCAATCATGATTTATTACCTGGTTAGGCTTGGATTCATGATATGCATGTAGTCCTTTTTACACTCCATGCTTGTCTAAAATTCAGTCACAAAGGCTACATCTACACATGCGAAATAGACAATGAACCTTTTAAATAATTTTAGGTTTCCAAATATCCATATAATTATATTATACACTTTAATCTTGGTAATATACTTACACAATGCACTACTCATAGGGTACCCTTAGATAATGTAGCACATTAGAAGATTCCAAGTTATATACCAACATTGATATCAAATCACTAGTTTACATCCCTTTTTGCACTTAAATGTCTTAATAAGATGGGATATCATGGAAAAGGTCTTGGAAATCATGAACAAGGAATCATCAATCCTATCAAGGTATCAACACAACAGGGAAAGTAACGGTTGGGATATCATCTTACCCTTCATGATAAACCTTCTTCCATCGCTTCAAAGCCTATAAAGTTTTATCCACCCATTAGACTAGTAGACCACACTGTTAATCATACTTTAACATTATCATTGGTTTATCTTAATCTCGTTGATGATATGGTTTAGCTAGATATGTTCACATTAGATTAATTGTCTAACGATGAATCCCTTTTACAATTTCTTGGAGCATATGAAGACCTCCTATCTTGATATCATAAAAATAGATTTACTTATCACACAAATGCCCACACATGCTTCAAATAAAATCTAGATTCTCCCCAAGACATACCAGTTGATTTAGATGATACTATTCCTAAAACCCTAGGGATACACACTAGATCATTTCACATTTCTTAACGAGTAAATAATTCATTTCAATTTTGGAACCGATTAGGATCCTTGCATTATCTTGTTAGCCACTACCCTATGAAAGGAAGAGGATACAAATATTCATAAAAAAATTAATAGATTTTCCATAAATCTTTACTTAGTCTTACTTAGATATTCTAGGAATTGATACATCTATAAGAATCCATCAGATTCCCTTATACCCAGATGCTAAACTGATTAAGAAAAAAATTCACAAAATGCATCCTAAGGTGGCTCTCTTAGTCAAAGATGAGATCCAATGCCTCTTAGATGTTAGCTTGATTTAACTAATAGCATACCCTGAATGGGTTTCCAATATAGTCCCCATGGTAAAACCCAATAGATAAATTTGGTGTTATTTCGATTCTCAAGATTTAACTAAAGCATACCCAAAAGATGAATTTACTTTACATAACATTGACATGATCATAGATTCCATAGTCAGGTATGAAATGTTATCATTTATGGATAATTTTTTAGCATATAACCAAATAAAAATCACCAAAGAAGATTAAGAGAACATATTTTACAACACTTTGGGGTATATTTTGTTACATTGTCATGCCTTTTTTATTAAAGAATGTTGGAGCTACATGTCAGTGAAATATCATGCATATATTTCATGAATTTATTTACCATACTATCAAGGATTATGTTGATGATATCTTATCTAAATCCAAACAATGACAAGATCATGATATTGATTTATGAAAGATTGTTTAAAGACTTAGGTAATATAATGTCTGATTAAATCCAAAAGAATGTGTATTTGGAGTTACCCCAGGAAAACTCTTAGGTTTTATTATTTCCTAGCATGGCATAGAGGTTAAACCTAATAATTTCAAATCAATTATTGACATTCCACCTCTCATAAACTTAAAACAACTTCAATCCTTACAAGGAAAAATCCAAGCAATTTGTCATTTTGTAGCTCAAATTGTTGATAAAACTCAATCATTCACTCAATTATTAAATAAAGATATAAAGTTTGTCTATGATCAAACTTGTCAAGAAAGCTTTGATACAATCCAGAAATATCTTCTTAATCTACCTATTTTAGTACCACCAATACCTAATAGACCTTTCTTACTATATATCTTAACAATAGATCATGCATTAGGAACACTCTTAGCACAACACGATGATCAACATACCAAGTGAGCATTTTATTACATCAGTCACACATTGGTTGATTACAAATAAAATTATTCCACAATAGAAAAACTATATCTAGCATTAGTTTTTTCCACATAAAAACTTTGACATTACATGGTAAATAATGAGTTATCACAAAAGTAGATCCCTTGAATTTTCTAATTGTAAAACCACATCTCTCTAGTCGCATCAAAAAATGGGTCATGTTATTAACAAAGTTTGACTTAAAGATAGTTCTTAAAAAATCAATAAATGGCCAAATCATTGCAAACCATTTGGCATCCACACCACTCATGGACACAAATCCTATTAGTGACACATTTAGAGATGATTTTACTACCTATTATACTTATTTCAATACTTGGACCATGTTTTTTGATGGTTCTTGATGTGCATCTAGCATAGGGGTTGGCATTGTCTTTATCGACCCTTCTGGTCACATAGTTCCTATTACATATCGATTAAGCTTTACCTACACCAACAACACTAAAAATTATGAAGCACTTATCTTAGTTTTATTTGTCACCCAGTCCCTCCAAATTATATCTATTCAAATCTTTGGTGATTACCAACTTGTGTTCAATCAAGATAATGATGTATATTAGACAAATGAATAACATTTTATACCATACCAGAACATGGTACAATGTTTATCATCTCAGTTTGACTAATTCTCTATATAAAGTATACCAAAAAAAGACAACCAACATGTAGATGCAATGGGAAGTGCTGCATCCTTGATTCCTATCAACATCAATGATGTTCAAGCTATTTTCATAATTAAATTATTACAATTTCCAACATAGATTTGATTTCCCTTTACATCTTAGCCACTACACATAGTTTTGCAACTCTAGAGTGGTTATCTAATATCTATAACTTTCTAAACAAATCCATTACACCAGACATGTTTTCACAAAAATATAAATGCAAGTTACAAAAACAAGAAATCCATTATGTAATGATTTTTGAAGACCTTTTTAAGTAATCCTTTCACAGATATTTGATTTGATGCTTGACTTCAACATAAGCTAAAATTGATCTTACACAGACACATGATAATGAGTGTGGTGGTCACTTTATTGGAAAGGCCATGTCACAAAATTTGCTTTGGTAGGGGTACAATTGGCTCACCATGGAAGATGAATGTTCATAGTATGCAAATCTATGCTATAAATTTCAATTAGATAGTAACCTAAAGATTACACCATCACAACAATTACAACCTATTATCTCTCCATGGTCATTTATGTTATGGGGATTTGATATTATTAGAAAGATTAACCCTGAATCCACTGATAGGCATAAGCTCATCACCATAAATATAGAATAATTTACCAAGTGGGTGGAAGCCATTTCAATTCAATCTACCATAGGGGAGGACATTTGTAGCTTCCTTATGATTCAGATTATGTCATGCTTCAGCCTACTCACATCTATCATTTATGATAATGGAACATCATTCACAAACAAAAATGTCAAGAAATTTTGCACAAAATATAAGATTAAACATACATTTTTCATTCCATATTACCTATAAGTAAACAGTCAAGGAAAGTCTACCAATAAAACCATAAATAGCGTTTTGAGCAAAACAGTGACCAAATTTAGAGATGATTGGCATAATCAACTAGTCTTTGCATTATGGGCCTATTACACAAGTATTTGTACACCCACAAGAGCCACTCTTTATTCACTCATTTATGACATAAAATAAATTTTAACATTGGAATTAGAAATAACATATCTTTATGTATCCCTTAAAGGTATTCTCACTGATGACCAGTATCTTGAAAAACATCTACACCATCTTGAGCAGTTAGACCATACATGCATTTAAGCAGTAGAACATCTTAGAATCTACCAAAAAAATATAAAATGATACTATAATAAATGACTTCACACCAGAGAATTCAAAGTTAATGACCTCATACTCAAACAAAATCTTCACAATGTTAATGTCAAAGAAGAAATCAAAGGAAAATTCAAACCGAATTGGTTAGGTCCATACATTATTACCAAAAATATTAGCCCTAAAGTGTATCATTTATCCTCAATTTAAAGAAATAAAATCAAAAATAAAATGAATATTATGCATCTACGTAGATTCCATGTATAGTATTTCATTTCACACATTGTATTGTACATAATTTTTCAAAATTATTTGTACATAGCTTCTTCTCAATTTCTTGTACATAGTATCCTTATGATTGATTGTAGATAGATTATTTTCAATTTTTGTACATAGTCTCCTTATGATTGATTGTACATAGCTTATTTCAAAAATACCAAAAATATTCAAATATTTTAAAATACCAAAAACTTTCAAATATTTGAAAATACCAAAAACATTCAAATATTTCAAAGTACCAAAAATAATATAAAATTTCAAAAATACCAAAACTAATACAAAATTTCAAAATACAAAAAACATTAAAATATTCAAAAATTAAAAAACATTTCAATTATATGCATCATCCATGCTTTACATTTCTACTACCATGTTAGACTTATATTTTCTATTTTTATGTTATTGTTTGTCAATTTATCTACAATACCATGCTTCACTTGATCTTCTTTGAGTGTGTGCAGTGTCTTCCAGATCCTTGATCACTTTACTCTACCTATTGAGGGGGCATCCTACTACATTTGAGACATATCAATATATATCTACCCTCTAGGGCATCTTCTACATGGCTAAACCATCTAGGTTATGTCATTCCTACACCACACACTCTAGTTATCATGTTGATGTACACTAATTACTAGCTTACATAGATTACTCTATCAACACTCACTAGTATATAACACTTGTGTATTTCTTAGAATATAACTAGTCTTGTACTACATGTCTTGAATACTATCACTTATTGATTTGAATAGTTAGATGCATTTGTATTTATACCATATTAAATTATTTCCTTCCTTTTTTTGCATAGATATATGTGATTGCATTTATTAGTTCTTCTTTTACCTCTTATGTGTGCCTTAGGGCATTTTACAATGTCCTTTGCTTTTATTCTTATGTGTGCTTTAGGACATCTGTCAATATCTTTTGCTTGAACTCTTCTATGTGCCTATGGCCATTGTGCCAACTTTACTTATTTCAATTATATATGTATGTGGCATTTGAACATGCCTTGTATGTTTACTTTCTAGTTTGAATGACATGCGCCCATGTCCCTTGTTTGTTTGTACCCTTGGTCACTTTTGTATGCTTCTTCACTCTTGCCTTGTGTGCTTGTTTTCTTTTTTGCTTATAAATTTTTTTCAATGCCATGATCTACATCATTCATTATCTTAATTTTTTATATTCCATGATCAAAATCATGCTCCATCCCTCCTTGACTAATAATAAATAACAACTAACAACTAACCAAAATTCTAGTTCTAGTTCACTATATTGCACATGCTATTACATTATTATATCTATCTAGGTGTACCCCTATTTATCTAACAATCTCTCATACAAACCATGTTATATCTTGAGATATCTTATTGATTATCACTACTATATCATGTATTTTCATAACATAGCACACTTACAGAGCTCTTTCTTTTGAGAATAGTCATTACAGGGTTTTTGTTTGTACCCTATAAAGAGGGGACAAGAAATAGGGGTTTTATCATAGAGATTAGAGCTCCTGCCAGTCAAAAAATTAATTTTTAAAACATCCAGAACAATATCCAGAGTTCATTTTAGTGTAGGATTTTTCCCACCTAGTGGTTTTACCTACACGTATTTTCAACTTACTTAGGTTAGTTAATTAAGTCATTGGGGGTCATTTACCTTTAAGTGGTTTCTAATTATGAGTTAGGGTTTTACCTTTTTGGTGACCTAATCTCACCCTATATGTAATTTCTTTTTTCCTAAAGTTGGTTAATGCAAATATTTTCTTTATGTAATTTTCTTATTTTTGGAGCTCTCATTCTACCTCTATAGGAATTCAACATTCATCATGTGACCACTATTCAGATATCTTAGTGAAATGTATCATGGTACAAAATATTTCTTGATAGCCTAATTCATTTGTCTCCTTTGGAAAGATCCTCCTACATTCACCTTGCTATTTTTTCATATTGTACGGCTATCATTTTTTACCTTGGAGGTATTTTCTAAAAACTACCTCAAAACTCATGTCAAAAGGCCTTTGATGAAAAATCCATTTGCATATATTTTATGGGGTTTTTAAGATATAAAATGGGTTGTTCTTAGTTTTATGAGAAAGTTAATATATTTTCCAAAAAATTCAATTTCTTCTATTTAGTCACCATTTGTACGGCCGAAGTAATCTAGCATGTAAACCATAATTTACTCTCTGTAGACCAAATCAAGTTTATAAAGTGTTTCTACTTGCTCATCGACCAAATCAAGTTTCTAAAGTGCTTCTACTTGCTCATAGACCAAATTGGGTGTCTAAAGTGCTTCTACTTATAGGTAATCAGGTTTCTCAACTCTGACTACTTAACTACTTACTCATAGACCAAATTGGGTTTATTAAGTGCTTCTACTTATAAGTATTTGGGTTTCTCAACCTCAACTACTTAACTACTTGCTTATAGACCAAATTGGCTTTCTCAAGTGCATTTACTTATAAGTAATTGAGCTTCTCTAGGGTGACAACTTATAAGTAATTGGTTTTTTAAACACTAATTACTTGATTACTAGACCCATTTGGGTTTTTTTAGGTTTGATTACTCATTACTTGTTTCATAAGTTGTAGTTGTTTGAAACTCCAAAGTTGTGCAGGTTGAAGAGCCTAATTTACTTTGGCTAGACCCATTCAAGTTTTCAAAGGTTGAAAACTTATTACTCATATGAATTAAAGCTTTTGGAAGAACCTAAAGTAAAGCATCTCAAAGAACCCAAAATACAATGTGAAGAAGTAATTGGGTTTTCTAGGGTTAACTACTTATAAATTTTTATAAGTTGAAGTAGTTTGAGAACCCAAAGTTGAAGTTGTTTGAAACCCTAAGCAAGTAAGCATGTGATGTTCTAGAAGCTATCAAATTTTAGGTGAAAGGTAATGAAAAAAAAATTCCAATTTTGGAAAGGGTCCAGGAATATGTTGAAGTAAGAATTTGTAAGTGCCATAACTTTTGATTGGTAACTCCTTTTTGAGTGTCATTTTATTCAAAAGTGCTTATTTTTTATGCTTTTTTCATTGGACCTATAAGTGGGCCTTCCACAGCTATAAAATAATTTCACATTTTTTATACACTCTTGAATGCATATCAGTTGTATCTGATATTCCTCTTATTATTTTTATTTATGAACCTACTTCTCAAGATACATTTTCAGTTGAATCTAACATCTATATGAGCATGCTTATATGTGAGACATTCAGGGGGGTCATTGTTTGATAGTTTTAAGTGGGTACCTGTGTGTTTTTTATGAATTTAGTCTTTCTTTTTTTGGCATCACTTCTTTATTTACTACAGTAATACTTACTTTTACACTATGGATTCATTCTCAATAAGTCCACTTATACCATTTAATTATCATGAATGGAAACCTAGAATAGAAATTATTTTGCAATCTAAGGGTTACTATGAGATTATAATGGGCATTGAGGCTAATCCTACTGATGCGAGAGTGAAAATCAAATGGTTTAACCATTGTGATAAAGTCTATGGACTACTGTGTCTTTCTATCTCCCCAAATCTACTCTTTCACATTGAATCTACCAAAACACCTAATGAAGTGTGGGCCCAACTCACCAAGATATTTGGAGTGTAGGATGTGATGAGAGGACATGAGCTTATTATATTGACCCTAGATGAATCAAACACTCTTAAATATTTTCTCACCAAGTTTAGACTTTTGAGATTGTAGTTGAAAGAATGTGGAATTGCTGACCTGATTCAAGAGCAAGATAAGTTGATACAAATGGGCACAATGAAGTCATCTAAATCTCATGCATTGATTATTGAGAAATATGAGGCTTCTAATAGTAGAGAGAGAAAGTAGGTCAAGAAAAAGGATGATAAGGATGCAAATTCTTCCACCTCTGAATCAAATAATGTGACCTCCTCTTCTAGTCATAAGCCTAAGAAAGATTGGATCAAATGTGGTCATTACTCAGGTAAGCATGATGAGAGTAAATGTTTGAAGAAACAAATTGACCACCTTACTAGCCTTTTTATTTAGAACAACATAGGTGTTCCACATTCTGTCAACATCTTCATCAACCCATAAATTCACTAAGGTAAATGAATTTGGCAAAAAAAAGGCAAAAGAGAGTAACAAGGGGAAACATAATGGCAAAGCCTTAGTTGTAGTTGTGCCCCCAACTCCTCCTACATGGGTCATTAACTTTGGTGCATCACATCACATGGCCTCTTCATAGATTGAGTTTAGTTCCTTGGAACCATGTGACATGTCCTCTAGACAACTAGGTGACAACACTTTTAAAAAGGTTCTCAAGAGAGGGTCTATTGAAGTGAGTGGTGGAACATTCAATAATTTTCTAAGTGTGCCCTCACTCTCAACTAATCTCTTGTCAGTCTACCAATTCACTCGCCTTGGTTTGGGTATGTGATTTGAATTCACTCTAGATTCAGTGTACATTAGAGAGTTTTATAGTGATACTATTTTGGCTATGGGAATGGTCAAGCATCAAACTCAGATATATAGCTTCTCAAACTTTTCTCTTGACTCTCCTTCATATTCTTTAGATTCCTCTTCAGACTCACATATACCTATTAACACTTTTGAGCCTGAGATCCTTTTTGATATTAAAAACTCTTCTTCTACAGATGACTACAATAGTGAAGTGGATGCATCTCCACCATCTCATTGTCACCTTCCAAATATTTAAGAGTTATTTATTTACTCACCTACCTCTGGGCTAATTATGACATTATAGGGTAATGGTCTACTAATCTAGGACACATCAGACATCAGGCAATCTATTCCATAGTTACAAAGAATTTTGCAAACTTTTTTTGCCTCTACTTCTAGTGCAACATTTTGGCATAGAGAAATTGGGCCACCTACATCACACTATGAGGATCATTCCTTTCATAATAATTACACCTTGGTTGAAGATCCATTAGGCACTTGGTAGACAAACTCATTATTCTAGGGTAATCCACTCTTCATTGCATCTACTTTTGATTCACAATAACTTCCAAGCATTCCTCTAGGGAACACCAGATGGATACAGTCAATTTTAGACCTTGGTAGGGATTTTTAACTCTCTTATCTTATTTTCTCTCTTTTGGGGAGGAGTTTTTTCCAATAGGTTTTCTCCTTTACCCTAGTTTATGGGAGTTACATTGTACTTGGGTACCTCATCAGGCTTCATTGCTGGGACCCAATTCTTCTACCCACCGAAGATACACTTCAGGGGGTGTTAGTGTAGGCTTTTAAACACCTAGTGGTTTTACCTATACATATTTTTAGCTTACTTAGGTTAATTAAGTCATTAGGGGTCATTTACCTTTAAGTGGGTTTTAATTATGAGTTATGGTTTTACCTTTTTGGTGACCTAATCTCACCTTATATGTACTTTATTTTTTCTTAAATTTGGTTAATGTAAACATTTCCTTTATGTAATTTTCTTATTTTTGGAGCTCTCATTCTAACTCTACAGGAATTTGACATTCATCACATGGCTACTATTTAGAGATCTTGGTGAAATCTATCAATTTAAACTAGGCAAAATAGACTAGATAGATAGTGACAATTACAGAATAGTATTTAAAATAAGCATAAGACAAGAGTGTCAAGTTTGGAATATAGAACCAGATAGTAAGGTGTCCTATTTCATCACTCCTATCTAAATAGCAAAAAAACAAAATTTTCTAGAAATAGATAGAAAGGTAAGAACAATTATAGTTTTTCAGCAATAGTTTAGTTCAAAATCAATAGTTTCAATACATTTTTCTCAAAGAATATAGATAAAGGGGGAATCATGAATGGAATGATGGATTTCAATTATAGTTTCAAATACAGTAGTTAGTATAACTTATAGATTAGAATCCATGTTACAGACACTAGTTTGCTTTTTTTCTTTATAGTTTAATGCATTACCTAGGCATTCTTAGTAGTTGCATGCCTTATTCCATTTGTAGGTGGTTGGCATCATTTTGAATTGGATTCCACATAAGCTTATTGCATAATTTTGGAGTGGATTTAATACAAGCTTAATCTCTACTCTTTTTGAGTGGCCAATAGTAGCCTAGTTTCTAACATACATTCAACTATTTATGCCACATTATTAGGTTACAGAACATTTATGAGCTTCAAGAGCCATCTCATATGACACACATTTATACAAGTATCATTTCATAGCTTCACTACATGGGGTAATGATGGATCTAAAGGTTTAAATAGCCTTTGAATTCTTGAACCACCTACTCAGAAGTATTAAACACATAGCTTAAAAATTGATTAACACATTCATGATCAGATAGCTTCACTTAGTGGGTGATGATGGAGCCAAAGGGCCAACCCTTACATTCTTGATCCACTCTTGGGGAATTGAGAACTCATCTTCATTCATGATATTAATCTTGGTATAACATAATTTAGCACATACCTATCATCACTCAGCATCACAACACATTTAACATTGATTCACATACCCAGTGAAGTGTATTCAATCCTTTCTCTTCCTCTCTCTTACCTAGCTTTTATACATTCTTATTTTAGATATGTCATATCTAGTAAGAACTGATCTACTCTTTGTTTTCTCTAGCATATTTACACTTCATGACATGCTCTCTTTATGCACACCTAACATCACATAGCTTTATGAGCTTTACCTTTGTAGGTAAGTTCAGGTATGCTTTCTACTTTTCCTTTATCCTAGTATTTCACTTTGTTGCGTCACTAGAATAAAGTGGGGGAAAATGTAGTCATATAAAATGTAAAAATTGGTAGTTTGAGTGTGGCTTGTGACACCCAACCCATAGGTCCCTCTTACATGCTCTCATGACCCTTCTAGACACCTTTTTTCTTATTCCCAATCATCTGTAGACTTCTAAAACCTGATTCTAGCTCAGCCAGGTGTTTTTATCATGTTAATTCCATCCTCCTAGGTCCCACTCCTATAGGATAGAAGTGACCAACTTGGACTATAGAACTAGAATCTAGGGTGTCCTATTTTGGTGATCCTATCTAATTACATTTCTAGATCCAATGGTTATTTCCTTCCTATTCTTATCCTTCATCTTGTTGGCCTCATGTGAATACATTCGACCCATGACTAGTAGGTCTCTATAAAATCCCATTAAAAGTTCATTTATAGGGAGGTTGGTAAAATATTAAAAAGCAAGCAAGAATACAAGCAAAACCATTAAAGCAAATTTCCTTATTCTCTACATATAGCCATCTAATACAGCTCCAAACATATCTAAATATTCACACAAGGCCCTAGCCACCTCAAGAACACCTAGGTTAGCATTTTTGCATTTACATTACACTATTGTACAAAGAACATTAAGTGGGAGAACCACATATGGCTTGATCCCTCTTCATAGTATTTGTATGTAGGCAGTATGCCCATACAAGGGTGTGGATACACATCTAGTGCATCTTACACACACTAATCCCCCTTATTTCTTAATTTTAATCAAAGCACAATGAAGTCTAGGGTTTTAAGATTAAATCATCTCTACAAGGAATTTCATAGACTTTCAACATTTAATATTTCATAGGTAGGCTCATAAAGGGACAATGAACAAAACCCAAAAAACTCAAGTCTCTACAAGCAATTTAGACAATAGTGTCATGAGAAGACAATAACACTAGACTCTAGGGTATCCTTTTTTGGCACTCCTATCTTTTAACAAAATGAAATCCAAATCCTAATTTATGACATTATCCCAGTCCTGCATAGCCAATATCAGACCCCACAATAGCTACTTTAATTCATTTTAAGGTAAGTCTTATTTTCTCCATACTTATTGTTATTTATAGAAATGTTAAAGATACAAATAAATTATACAAATTAGTAGTTAAATTATTTCAATATTATTTACTGAATTATTTATCTCCAATATTTCCAAAATAGTTAAATCACACACATAGCTTCCTTCAATATAAACCTTTTTCAAAATATATACTTGAATATCCTTATCCACAAGATCTTTAATTATCAAATTTAATTCTCTTTTTGAGACATAAAGACCAATTCGACTACATGATTGACTAAGTATATTCTTTTCATTCATGAGCATAATATTACAATCTATTGCTCAAGGTTTTCCATATGAGTATCACTGATGAGGCTAAAAATTGGATCTGTAGTTTACCAAAGGGTTCCATAAACACTTTATTACAACTAGAAGATGCATTCTTCATGGATTTCAATATTCATAAGGTGCCAAAAATTTACATTAAAATATTTGCACAATTTTAAACAATGTGATGGTGAATCCCTTCAAGATCATACTATTTGATTCAAAATTACATCCTATGAGCTATAATTAAGACCCTAAGAGTTGGAATTGTAATTTATATTTAGTAGTGGAATTCTTCCCCAATAATGGAAAGAGTATTCGATAAAAATTATGATTCATTTACCCATTTATATGAATATTTGCATAGATATGCTTCCTTCATATTTACTCATTTAATGGACCTTAACACATCTCCCTCCAAATACAAAGGTTTTATCCTTTCAAACAAAGCATGGAGATAACTTACCTAAGGAACAACAATGTGTTAATACTAATATTTATATGATATTTTACAAATGATACTTAACATGGGGCCAATCCGAGGTCCACATCTTCTACAATAATCTCAAAATGAACAACATAAAAAGTATCCATGCCAACAAGATTTAAAAATTAACTTATTCATGGGTGGTGATTATTTTTTGCATTACCATATTAATCTTACACAAGTAAAAACTACTTGCAATATATGATGAATATAAAAAAATAGCTTCAATCTAATAAACTTACAAAATAAATGAGGTTGGAAAGACTCTTTGGGAAACATACTAATACCAATTTCTTGTGGTCCTAAAGTAATTAAATCATAATTTTGGGTTATGCCTACCACATTATATGCACTTACACTAGGAACTCTTTATCTATACCACATTATAAGCAAGGTATTTCATTTCCTCACCAAGGTAAATTAATACATATTCCAAATGATATCATTACTTATTCTTTAACACATGTAAAATGTAAGGAGGAATATGTTATGTACATTTGCAACCTATCTAATCATTTTGTAAACAATGTAAAATATCAAACTCAATATTGTTAGGCATCAAGTGGGGGTGATACCTATGACTATCCATTGGATGAGATCCTACAATCCAAAAATACCAAAAAAAATAAAAAATTTCAAACATCCAAAAATAATTTTGGCACCTACATGTTCTATTCACTCATTGACATCTATGTATTAGTTCTATGTTTACAGATGACATACTCAATTAATATTACATACACATGTGTGTCACACATCTACTTGAGTGTGATATAGGCATATGTAAATACATGATCTATTCTTATTTGGATGTTGAGATTTCCCTCTACTTATGTCATGTGGATATTGGGGGAATTTTCTTCTTTGATATTGATACACATAGGTTATATAGTTCAATTATCACATTTCATTATCATGTTTAATCTTAGATATGTACTTACACATGACTTTACCCATGATTATATCTTACGCAGGGTACTTGATATTCTATACAATTGAAATTTTTTCCTAACAAACTTTATCCATGGGATACTATGACATGCTTATGATGGTTTCTTATACTTTTACTTTATGCACTTATTTGCGTGTCTTACCTTTATATTGTATGCCTTATTTGAGAAATTTAATGTGCTCCTTTGATTGTGGACACTATGCTTATGTATACTTTCATTGACTTTTACATATGTCATTATTTATTGTATGGACATTTGAATATATCATCCTTGCTTTTATAAACACTTTACTAAGTCATGTCCATTTAATTATGTAACATTTGAACATGCCCCTTGTTTATAGTATCATTGGACCATTTCATTTTGACTTGATTTTGAGTGCTCTTGTGTGTGTGTTTGTTTTATTATTGATCTTGTATTGTTACTATATAGATATTTCCATGATCCTTATCATAAATCTTAGGCCTTCATGTGGTCTCATTGGTTCTATGCACTTCAATTTTATATCTTCCTATACATGTTCCTTTTATATGTTACATGGCTACATTTATAGATTATATAGTTGTCTTATCTTTTTGAGGTGATGTAACTACTAGTTCTTATCTTTCCCCCATCTCAAAGGGAGGGAATACTAGTGGGGGCATGTCATAGAGGAATATTTTACACACTTGACATAGTTTCAAGATTCAGTGGGGGCATGCTTTAGAAGAATTTTATCCACACTCATTTAGTGTATGGTACTTATATCAATTTTTAGTTCAGTGGGGGTAGTCATATGGGCATTGATTCAACACATTCATAGTTTTTAGATTCAGTGGGGGCATGCTTTGGAAACATTTTATCCACACCTATTCAATATTCAACATCTCTATATTACAATGGGGGCACGTTTTGGAAACATTTTCTCTACATTGGTACATATATCAATTTTCAGATTTATCCATATATATTCAAGGCTTGCTTTAAAAAGATGTTTCTATTTATTTTTGTGTATTGATTGTATAAATAGGAATTATTATATAGGAGATGAGATGCAATTCAAGATTCAAAAGAGAATATGAAGAGATATGAGTAACCTCTTGAAATGAGAAAGCATGTGACATAGGGAACATTGTATCATCTGAAGCCAAGAATTGTTGAGTTGTATTCTCTACTAGTTCTTGATAAAATAAGAAACTATCAACTAAAACCTCTTGAGTATTGAAATTTTAGGAGAAGAAGAGAAATTTTCACCTAACCTCTTTATTTTTAGCTTGATAGTCCTCTTTGGTTTAATATTGTTGAATATATTTAGGTTCATTCACCTCTTATATCATCAAGGGTTATCCACTTAGACCTACTTCATTTACTTTTTCTAGTTCATCCTATTGTTTCTAGAAGCTACCAAATTCATCTTCCTTAAGAGGTGTAGGGAAATCAACATTCAAAACATCCACTCCTTTTATCTTTAACCACCTAAGAGTTTTATCAATTACTGCTCTTGTTCTATTTATGAGAGAAGTATATTCCCTTTTATTCCAATGAACTATAGGTAATGGTTTTGTCTATATGATTTTTTTTTAAAAGATGGGTTCTAAAGTGACCTAATCATCTACCAACATATTTGGCACTTTCATTATGCTAAATTTTACTATTTATTTCATAGTAAACCATGAATAGTCTTTGATCCTCACTACTTTATTATCATTTTAATCCATCTAATAGTCTTCAAAATGTGAAAGATGTTCATATGAAGGTCTAAGATTGTACTCAATTAATCCTTTGTTGTCAAATGAAAACCTAATTTCAAGCATCCTAAGTTTGTTATGAGACATGTATTATTTAACTGTCTTGGCCTTTATCAGTGAAGGATAAGTATACCTACCAATTAAGATTTTAAATTGTAATCTTGTTTTATATTGGCTTGTTAGGAACTTGTGTGTTTTAACAAGTTGTCTCTCGATCTCCATCAACACCCACTTATCACTAACATATCATGGAAGCATATAAATATAAACTTCATAACCATTGATTCTCAAATAACTAAAGGTTGAGAATTATATGAACTAATTCCCCCATATTGATATCTCTATGGTGGTTGCAAATAATATTCTTGTGTTGAAGAGTTCCTTTTCAAAAAATTGAAAGGTGAAATGAAAAAAGTAACTATTTACCCTTATGAAGTGATGAGTGTTCTCCTTCAATGTCAGATGGGGACAAAATTCATAAACCATTGATTTCTCAAAATCACCCACTATATGTAATCTATCAAAATATCCTTGACTCATTTATAATATAAATGAGATATGAATTCATATAGAATTTTAATATGACTTTTACCTCCATGAGATTCTTGTGAATGGCATCATTGATCAACCACCTCGAATTGATATATTTCTTATTTTTTAGGATGATCCAAATGAATCTATACATCCATGTTTGAAATGTCTTTGACATTTTATTTCCCATTATCTTGTGCAAAAATGAAATCATGTCATTTGTCTCATTTTTGAAATTAAACCTTGCAATATTTTTTGGAAGCCATGTGGAGGAATGTTTTGGCCTAGTCAACCATACATTATTGACCTATTTATCACATGCCATACTATTATAATCCCAAAATATTTGAAAATATTTAGGATTTAGATGCACAAAGGATTCATGATCTAGAAGGTGAAAAATATTGTCAATTTTCTTAGGAACAAAACTCACTACCCATCCCACATGTGAATCTCTTACCTCCCTTATCTCTAAATTATAGTTATTTTCCAGAACTAAAACTATCTCAGGAGACTATAATAAAATTTATATGTTGTCACATGTAAAAATCCAATGTCACAAATACTTTGACCAAAATCTATCTTATGCATTATGTTCATTCTTTCCCAAAACTCATCTAAGTCAATGTGACCTAGATCAATGTCAATGGTGTTTCCAACATTGGAATCCAGTGGTGAAGGAGGTGTCATGCCCAAAAATTGATACTTCATGATTTATTTGTCTTTATTATGAATCACCTTTTATGGAATAGGAGATGAAGACATCAATTTTTACAAGAAAACTGACAATTTAGAATATTTGTGGAAAAACTTATTATTTACAAAAAATAACAAAATTAAATAACTTAAATCCAAAATACGTTATTTAATCACAAATGGAAGTCTGTATTCACAAGTTTTTTATGCAAATTACTCTACCATATTTTTAATGCTACCTCTATAAAATTCAACTTTCCTTTGACCAATACTCTAGCTTACAACTATACTTGTTAAATTTTTTTGTGTTTTTTATTTAGAATTTTTTTTTGACAAATGGAAATGAATTGAAAATAAATTATGAAAATTTCATTTTCAAATTTAAATTTTTTTCCCTATTCCCAATTTGGCCAAAATATTAAAAATCAATTGCTAATTGATTTTTACCAAAAACTCAAAATTTTGAGCTTGCCAAAAGAAATATGTTTTTATCAAATTTTAAGTGAAAATAATTTACACTATGATTTTTTTAAATTTTTGCAATTTAAAAATCCCATAAAAATATTTTTTAGTAATCCTCAGCTTTCCCTAAGGAATGTAGTCTTCTTTCTCTAGGGGTTTCATATGACCATGCAATTTTTAATCATGATCAAAAATCTGTCCTCATCAGTTTTATATTTTTTTTTACCAAGTCCATACAATTTGAACTTTGCCCATATGAATTCAAAAATCTATTAAATTTTTTAACATCTTCCTCCACTTAACCTAGGCTATACCATTTGGGGTTTGAATTAAAGTTTTTTTTTAAATGAAAAATTTTGCTTCTTTTTATTATTTTATTCTTCTCCTCCCTTGGGTGTATGGCCCACTTGGCTAGATGAGAATTAAAAGGAACAAAGTTGCCTTCCTTTTTATTAAACTTGCTTTTTCAGAGGGCATATGACCAGTCGTACAAATCCCACATAGCTCACATTTCCCTCAAAAGAATCCCTAAAACTTCTTAAAACTACTAGAATTACATTTTATGTAGGTCGTATAGCTTGGATTAGATGAGAAAATAATAAATAAATAAATAAAACTCAGTTCACTTCCTTTAGTAAAGTGTACAACTAGCCATACAACTCATAAATTTGACTAAAATAGCCAAAATAAGTTTTGAAAATGCTAATTTATTTTCTTCTATAGGTCATATGACAGCACTTAGGAGGAAGGAGGGAAAATAAGTGAAAATTTTAAAATAATTGTAGACTTTCACCTTCTTCAAGTAAGGCGTATAGTAAGTCATATGGTTTGAAGCTTTAGTAGAT
The DNA here is from genome assembly GCA_037957365.1 of Torreya grandis. Lineage (NCBI taxonomy): Eukaryota > Viridiplantae > Streptophyta > Pinopsida > Cupressales > Taxaceae > Torreya > Torreya grandis. The sequence goes on along the minus strand of JARHVA010001307.1, from coordinate 266,252 downwards.
GAAAAACCAACTTTATTTAATTTTAAAATTTATACTTATCTTTTGGTATCACCCCACATCTGGGTTCTTGATTGACGTTAAAGATTTGATCTTCAAACCTCAATATTTCTTCCTACGATTTGTATGGCTTGATGGTTGAATGAAAATATTTATTCTGAAATTTCTCTCTATTTATTAGGTGCTCTTGCATAGCCTTTTTCTATTTGAGGAAGCAATTAAAATAGATTATTTTTGTTTATTTTCTTCCCTTCTATGAGCTTGAATTGTAACATACCCTTTGGGGTAAATTTAAACTAGTCATTTTATTTATTTATTTTGTTTTGATAATAGATTAACTTTCTAACCAAAGGTTATATCATGCAATCTAAATCATATATATATATATATATATATATATATATATATATATGATTTAGATTGCATGATATAACCTTTGGTTAGAAATTTAATCTATTATCAAAACAAAATAAATAAATAACTCATAGTGATTGGTTTAGCTTATAAATATACTTCATAAACAATATACCATAATTAATTGCATGTGCTTAAAATCAAGGATAAATAACTTGCATAAATCAAAAGTGTATTATAATTTATTTTTCATGCTTATTACAAGAAATAAATTACTCACATACCATATATTTCATAGAAACTTAAAGTAATTTACATCATAATGTCAACATATCAAACATAAGTAGTCAAGATAAAGACTTATTTAAACAATCTACTCTATCAATTACACTCATTCACTATCACAATGAATTATGACTTTTAACTATACATTAAATTAATATAATACATTTATTTCTTAACTTGAATACCCAATTATCATTTCAAACTAACAAGATTATAAATCATGCATATATAATTAAATTTGATTTCAGCTACTATATATCTAGGACTGATTCTAATTTCAAATGTCCTTATTAATTTACAATTTTAGAATTCATACTTCAATAGTGTACATCAATAGTTACCATAATCATCTTTGTTCAACATTTGATTCTTTTTCAACTAAGTAAGTAGAGGAATTATCATAGATCAGTATTAGACCAAATCAATGCAGAGAGGGAGAGTATCATAAAGGGTTATTCCTCCAACTTTAAAGCCTTTAAGATCCCCTACATGTCTCTCATCCACTGAGAGTGGCCCTACCCTTCATGATTAGGACAGATAAGGGTCTGAAAACTAAGAAATATATCATTATGTAACTTTTCAACATTGTAGCTTCTCCACATAGATTCTTGTGAGTGTGACTATGAACTAGGACTAGAATTAAAATATTCTCAGTGTACACTACCCATATAAACTACTTATGACTATAAGTTTGAGATTCACCAAGCATCCCTTGTTAAATATTAACTCATAAGATAACTGACTCACTATGTGGGTCTAACTAGGATACTCTCCCATCTCTTAGACCACACATCTCACATCTAATACTCTTACCCTAAGGTCTTCCCAACCTATACATCTCATAGGTATTGGGTCTATATAATCCCTATTAGCAGTTATTTATTTTCTTAATAATGTGTTTACAATATGACACTTTACATGGGTATCCCATACCACCCATGTAATCATCATCTTGTTTATACATTAATGAATGTTTGGTTTACTAAAATAGGAAGTCTATTATAAACCTACTTTGTTACCCCTAATAGATAAATAGAGATATTTGTTATTTAGAAGGACAATCCTCATCTCAAATAAAAACTTTCATCTTTTACTCCCTATTTACTCATTGATGTAATTTATTTATGATACGCTAAGTGTGAACATAATATGGATGAGAAAATGAATATTTATCCATATTCACCTATATCTGATTGTTAATGCTATTATAAAAATTCATTAAGGGCAAATGTCTCCTTATTGAATTACAATAAAAGATAAGTATTATACCTAAAGATCACATTCTTATAGCAAGAGTAAATTCAAATATTCCGTAATTTGTGATAAAAATATTAATGGCCATTTGAATAAATCTTCACATAAGGATTTCAAGGCACATGTAAAAGTTCGTTGTTAATCATTTCCCTCTAAAAACATTGCTTATGATGTCCTCAAGAATCATGATTTAAGTCTACATTCTAAAATCAAACAAGGTTAGCTCTAATTCTCATGTGTAACTATTATATCCACCTATTTTCAAATATTAAAAATATAATAAGATTTATTAACAATAAGGGATCAAATATTTGTAGGATTCATAGTGTAGCCTCATGTCAAGATGTTTTGTTATCAAAAAATAATATATTTTATAGTTTTTTTTTCATAGACTAATTGATTTTGTAGTCATTATAAAAATATTTCATTCATTCATTCATTCATTCATTCAACCATTTAACAAACCAAATTAAGCATCCATCATATCCATTGTGGAAGCAAAAGCTTTGAAAACTTAATAATGAATAAATCTAGACTATAATAATGTTTGAATTAATAGGTACTCAAGGGATTGGTGTAATGGTGAGGTAAAAGTAGTTTATACTCATCAACCCAAGTTCCATTCCCATTGAGTACATGAGGACTCTTTCAACAAGTGGTCATGTGAACACCTTGAGGTATGGGTCACACTTCTCCTTATGGACCAAAAAGAACATAATGGGGTATTTAAAATTCAAATCATTCAACAAACATTATGGACCCAAGCCCACCCACATGTCCCACTTTGAGAAGGTGCTCCCTCATTACTCCAGCTCATAGTTATAGTATATCAAAAGCATTTATCCCAACATTTAATCCCCCAAGGTTATAACTCAATAGTATGTTGTTGTAATGGTGACAAATAGGTCATGGGTTTGAGCCTTGATTAAACTACAAGCATCAGGTGTGGCACTATCATAAACCTAAAGGATTAATCCATTGGACTCATCATATGATAACATGTCAAAGTGTGTGCTAAGTCACTAGGTCTAACATGGTGATAATATCATTCCAAAAAAGTTGTGGGACACCCTTAGTTACCAAAAAAATGTTTGAATCAATAGTTTCCAAGAGAGTTTTTACTTAAATAAATTTTGATAATTATTTAGATATATGTGCAAATACATATTTATTCCATTTAAATTTCCAATATATACTACTTTATGAATTTCATATACCACATATCTTTAAATTACCACAATACTCATAATTATGTGTAATAACATGGATTCCATTATTATCTATAATAGTAATTTAATTATTCATTTTCTTATTCCAAGTGTATTTACAATAACTCTTAGAATATTTAAGTGTATCCCTTATTTATAATGTGGCACAGAACCATTTTTTTAAAAACCAAATAAGATAAAGAGATATGGATGTAAAAGAGACATAAGGTGTTAAAGTTGGGTTTCATTGGGTTGTCTTTCTAAACAAACATGGCCATTATGGTAAAACACCTAGAATTAAAAATACACAGGTGTATTTCTATCGTGATCTTATCAATTTAAAAATATTGATAGATCAGAAACATGAAAGTAGGACACCATGATTTAAAATCATTATCTTTTCAAGTTATTGACACTGGTGCCTAAGGAAGAAATATGACATTCTAATAAAATATTTACATCAAGCTACAGACCTCCTATTTTTTATACACTACTACTGCTATCAGGTAAAAAAAATCAAGTCTTTTGTATTTGGTTTATAACTAGAAATAGCCAGAAGATTATGGTGATTCCCTTCAAGGTTTATGCTCAGATCTGTGGGCAATCAGGAAGATTAGAGTCTTCTCTCTTTTTTTCCAGTTTTTAATATATACT